>OZ005697.1:8645965-9155350 GCA_963930775.1 Cliona cf. orientalis
TCAAGTCATACAAATTTTCGAGGTATAAAATTTCGCGGATTCACCCTGATCCGCGAAAACAGCGAAAATTAATACCCTCGAAAATTTCCCGCTATACGGTATATAGGAACAGAGAGCAATAGTGCTATATTAAAGCAAACAACAAACAACATGTAGCTACATAATATATACTAGGAAATAGAAAGCCCTATGGAACACATTGAGAATGTCACGGTAAGATAGCTATATTATTATTACTATAGGTAGTGGAAATTCATATCACTCTGATGCAGATCAAGAGTGCTTTTTTTGTGGCTAATGTAACATCACTGGGACTTGTTTGCTTACTATTGCTTTCTGCCACCTAGTGTTGCCTGCTGTTGCTTACTGTTACAATAACAGGCAACAGCAGGCAACAACCAGCAACACTAGGCGATAAAAAGCAATGGTAACTATAGCATAATACGTTGTGCATATAGAAAAACGTATTCACGATTATTAATTTATATCCAGGTAGCTAAATAACCTTAATTTTATCAGATTCTTGGGGTAGCTATAGACCTAAATAGTTCCACCACTATAATTATATACTCCCAAGTACATGTAACGTTAACAGCTATGTGGTAGTTGCCAGCTGAAAATATTTATATATTTCTAACTGCTGTATGGACTTACCACTGGACATAATATTATATTATTATAAGGCCATTCAGAAGTAACCCAATGTAAGGGCCAAATAATGCGAATTTTAAAGCATGCATCGAATATAGCCTTACTAATAGCTACTAGCATAGCGATCTTGAATTTAGGTACATGACGGGTGGCACAGTTGTGGGCCTGATAAATAATAGAGGGGGGACTCAGGATTGGGTGTGGTGCGGAAGAGGGGGATGAATTGCATCAGTATCCATCTGTAAATCCAGCACTTGCAATCACCTCTTCAAATAATCTACTGGCTTATCAACCCAACTATGATGATATTCACGATGGAAACAACAATTTGGGTGTTGTATTCCTCAATTTAAATGTCAGTATGTCGGGAGCTTTGGCCCCTATGTGGTTACACTGAGAATTGTCTGGGATGCAGCTTGCGAGTAGATGGCTAGAAAACAAGCAAGAGTAAGGCATCAGTACACAAGAAAACGGTTTATACAGCAACAAGGCCATAGTCTGGAAGCTAGAGCTACAATATGATCTAATTTCTGTAATTAGCTACGAAGTCCGCTACGTATGAGATAGAGTTAGCGCGGCCAACGTTGACGATCTTTACCGCAATGATTATGCTGATTCTATATATGAGCTAGCTACTAGGGTGTCCAACTGAAAAAGTGAAAGTATGCAAAACCAATCCACTTCGGTGTTATCGAGTAGATCCACCCTAGATAAGATAGAAACCACACCACAAATCGGCGAGGCTCTCGAAAAGGTTCGCGACAACGCAATATTAATCATAAGCGCAAGTACAAAGAATAGCTACGTGACCAAACCTATGCGCGTAGTGGCGGAAGCGCTAACTGAGAGGTAAATCGCTTCTAGAGGTTACTTAAGGGATGAACAGCCCATTTAATGTTGTCTAGTGCATATTTCAAGCAATCTCTAGAAGCAGTTTGCCTTTCGGCCACTACTCCACTACGCGCATAGGTTTGGTCACGTAGCCATATTTGTACTTGTGCGTATGATTTAATATTGCGTTAGCGCGAACTTTTTCGAGGATCTCGCCGATTTGCCGTGTGGTTTCTATCTTACCTAGGGTGGATCTACTAAAAAACATCGAAGCGGATTGGATTTGCATACTTCCACTTTTTCGGTTGGACACCCTACAGCTACAGATGGCAACATAACAACAATACCTATAGCGGTTTTCTCGTATGTAGTAGATCTACTGATTAGTGTTGGTCGCTTAGGCTCACCCCAGTTAGCTGCTACAATGGCCCTCATTGTTCTCTTTGTTGCTAGTTTACAAATGCAGAGAATCCTGGCTATAAAAAGAGCATGCTTTACCAACTTCAAATCAGTCTGCATATATCTGATCGATATCGTCATAATTAGCTGCTATATACTGATTCAACGATGTCCCTCATTGCTCTCTTTGCTGCTAGTTTGCTGTTTATCTCTCCAGCTGGCACCTCAGCCCAGGGAGACAACTCCTGTAGGGCATGCAACTGCCAGTTTAACAACGTCCAAGTTCTAGACAAGATGATTGAATCCAAGATCAACAAATCCCTGGCCAATGATCCAGGTGAGAGGAGACAAACAGCACAGCAAAATATATTATGCAGCAGCTAGACATTGCATTGTGTAATTTCTATAATCTCGGTGTGCGCATGTATTTCTATATTATTATCCATTGCTCCGTCTCTTTTTGCAGTCATCCGGACCCTCTCTGTTACCATTAACAATAACAGAAATCTGATACTTTATCGACTTACTCCACAGCAGACACTCGAAACCATCAGTTCAGTGTCTGTGAGTAATCCAGCAGTGTCCAGGACCTCGTCAGACAACCTACTAGCATATCGACCCAACTACAATGATGGTCATGCAGGAAACAGCAATTTGGGCGTTATTTTTCTCAATTTAAACGGAATCTTTCCATGTGTGCAACCAGGAGCACGAATTCCCTGTGGAATCGTAGCACTGGAAGAAGATGCCTTCAATAGTGGACAGGTGTTTATTCAAGCAGTTGATCGAGGAAACAATTTTCGTATCTTCAGCTCTTCACAGAACCTCTACACTTACGGGATGGCTGTGCAGGGTTGTTCTCAACTGACCACTTCATGCTGGCCCAACCATGTTGAGAAGGGTATCACTTGCCAGTTGCCACGACAGTATTGTGGCTAAGACAGCAGCTGAGAGTGGAATTTGTACTTGATACAAATTTAGCTATTTTTGATAGAAACTTTGATATACTACAATAGCTAATAGTAACTCCCTTTGATTGATGTATTGACATTAATATGTGATTTATTTTGTGCCTTTGATAATGGATTATAGTTGCAAAGCTATTCTAACATGATATTAATATTATTATTATTATAATAGTGGATTAAGTGATTGTAAATTAAGCCTGTTGCCTAGCAACATTATCCTAGCTGGAATTTCATGGGAAACACATCACCCTGTAAAATGCAAATTTAATTTTTAAGGTAATTACTTAATCCACTATATACTCCTTCCTCAGTCACAGTGCACAACACCTCCTTGAGCATTCATTGGTTTCCCAGTGAGAACATCACTGCATGGGTATAATGCATACAAATGTCAGTCTATATACTCCTTGAGAAAGTAGTAAATGTGGTTTTGATGCTAATTTTGTAATTCTCTCTTTTGTGGTGAGTACTATAATTATGTCACGTTGGTGTACACCTTTCCTCTGCCTGAGGTTTTGGCCACCAGCTGGGATTTGCCATGCAGCCAGGTGCTTGCGTGGAGACACCCTGCTTCACATGCGGCCTAGTATGGCTATGTATGTATACCATCAAAAATTTAATAATGTGGACATGACATTGTAGAGCACACTATACATGACCATCTGCCAGTTTGAAATTTTAACTGCATGTTATTAATTTGAGTGAATCATGAATATCGTTATCATAATAATAATTATTATGCACAATTAGATCCTAGTTGTAACAAATACTGTGATCTGATTGGTCAGAAGCAGGTTTTTATTTCCCGTAAAAAATTGTTGCCTATGATTAGGATTGTTGCTAGGCAGCAGTTTATTATTATGACATTGTCAAACCTGTGGGCAATGTTGCTAGGATCTAAAGTTGTCAGACACTGTTTTAATAACTATTGCTTATTGTTGCCGTCTTGCTTATGTACTGTTGCAACTGTGCAACAACAAGCAGCACGGAAACAGCTACAGTATAAACAATAAGCAACACTAGGCAACAGAAAGCAATGGTACTGTAACAGTATAATACCTATGCATTATACTATTACAGAACAAAATCACATCTTACGCCCAGGTATAGCCTCAGATTCTCGAGGTATATTATATTATTATAGGCCTAAATATTTCCACCACTATGTATACTCCCATGCACATGTGATATGTAACATGTATAGCTGTAAGGTAGCTGCCAGCTTTATTAGTTCCAAGGTTCTAACTGCTGTATGCACTTATATTACCACTGGACTTAATTATTTGTAACTAATTAACTGTGAATAAACATAATGTGAATTTAAAGCATCAAATAATATATTATTATACTACTAGCATAGACTGATTTCTCCTTGAAAGAGTAGCAATTTACCTGATGGGTGGCACAATTTCCCACCCATCTGTGTGCACCAGTTGTTATCTACATGGCGCGGGGGTGGGGGATGAATGAAAAGTTATCAGAAGATTTGTGTCTAGTGTTTGTGTGCAAACTTATGAGTATCCCAGCTGTGTATACTATTAAAGAGGTCTGTGCAATAATATAATTAAAAACACAATTTTAACATACCCAGAGGTCCCAGTGAGGGCATACCCATTGGCATTTTATAGGTTGCTCATATAAATAAAGTGATTCTATCACATGGGGGATTTTTTGTGAGCAATGATCAACAATTGAACTGTTGTGGTCTAGTGCATATTAATTTTAAATGACCACATCCCCTAGTAACCCTTGTCGAGTGTTCACTCAGTGACTGGGTAAACGTTCTAGCAGCATTGCTGGATTTGGTATAGGGTCGTTGCGACGGTCGAACTTTGCACTTAGCTGTCGTGCACGTGTCTGTCGACGATGCGTCGATGGCGCCGCATGAGGCTTCTCGTGTCCGAACATTGTCACAAAACATAAGGTACCTACATCCATTTTCAAGTTTGGTATGATTCACAATTCTTTCCAGTATTTTTTAATGGTATCGCTCAAACGAGTGTGTTTTATCCGAAAGTAGGCGTGGTTTAAAGATTTATGTGCCGTGCACGGTGCGCACTAAGTTGTGCTCCTATGCAGGCCTATAGTGATATGTCAGCACGTAGCTTCTACTGCTCGGTTCTTATGGCTATATCTGATATTGGATATGTACCATTAGCTCGGAAATTTTTCTCGAGAGAAATTTTCGCGGAGAAAACTTTCGCGGGTGCAGTGGTTGTATAATCGCGAAATTCGTGTCCCTCAAAAGTTTCCCGGTAAGTTGCCGGCATGTGCATGCATGCATGACCTATTAATTAAACGAGGTGCTGCACAGAATGGAGGAAATATTATTAAAAATTGGCATTCTCATCAAAATTTAATGATCTATGAAAGTGGAAAGTTGACGGCTATGGCTAGCTCCTGCAAACTTAATGATTTCCTTGTTCATCTGATATGCAAAATTAATAGACAGCTTAATTATTATTTTTTACAAAAGGAAATCATTACTAAAAGCTTAAGTATCAGTAAACAGCACGATCATCGTGGATAATAATATTATTATGCTTTACGCAGTGCTTGCATTGCTCACTCTTATAATGTTATTATAGCTATCAGTTAAGCATAAGTTTGATGATCAACAAAATTAATAAGTATGGTAAGCTACTATCTACTAAGTCCATGGCTCACACTAATTAACAAAAACCAGTAATATTGTTTTTGCACACTATAGCTACATTAATAGCTAATTGTTATAATAGCATGCAGACAATAATAACATTATTACTTGAGTGTCAAGCAGGGAGTAATATTTTGTATATAGCATCACTCAGTTTTCATGTATACATCATTATCATAAAAACTCTCAGTGATTTCGATATTAGTGTCATCTTCCGCACCACAATTGGTCTTATTCTCAATTAACTCAAACTCGTTCTTATTTTCATGGTGGGTCTTACGAACCTCCTCCATATCTTCGTACAGCGGTGTCTTCTCAGCTTTGGTGGATTCATTCATATCGATAGTATTCTGATTGGCTGCGGAATCGTTACTTCCATATGCTGAGTTTATGGTGAGAAATTTAGCGGTTGGATTAATGGCACCCATATTTTGAGTGACCGTGTCAAACTGCGATGGTGTTGGCTTTTTGTGCCTAATGCACATGCGATTAAAACATGCTCCCGAGAAGCATCCAATTGTTAGACCAACACTAAGTGCGATCACAGCTGCAATCGATGTGGTTACTGGGAGGGAAAATATGGTCGACTGAGCAGACTCCGATCCAGTAGGGGTCCCTATAAAGAAAATTAAATTTCCATTATCTAAGACCACTCAGAATTAAATATTTGAATTAACCCGACCGACTATAATATTAAAGCACCCAATAGCTGAGTTTACTACTAGCATATAATATTACATTATACCAACTCAGACTTTTAATAGGACTGTCTTAAAAATGTATTTTTAAGCTACCACACAGCACTTGTAATTAAAATTCTTTGGTTAAATTATCACCTGCCCACCTGACCAATCCTAGCATTTTGTGGTCATGTTAGTTCAAACAAACAATTTATTCTGTGTGGCCTAAGCATGTAAGAAAACTGTAGTATTACATGCATCAGATCCTACAGTTATTGGAGCTCAAAGGAGTCCAATTTAAATCCTAGACTATATACATTTCTATGAGAATTGGATCCCTTAAGACAAATATTATGACGTATTTATACCTGTATTTGAACATGAATGTATACTGAAGGTGTCTTGTATCATCTTAGCCGGACTTCCATCCACGATGGCCGTTGCACGGTAGCAGTACGTCCCCTCAGCCAAAGATGATGGGAGGAGTGTAGCCGATCCAGATCCGGGAATGACATCCATGCAGGTCATGGAGCTCTGACAAGATCTGCTCAAACTGTAGCAGAACTCACACTGGAATGACTGATCTGTTCCAATGTACCCCCGTGAACATTCCAGTACTTTGGTTTTGGCATCAGTTGAGTCGGTCACTGTCAGAAATGCTGAGAGCACTTGAGCTGTGAGAATGTCAAAGGTGTAAGTGTAAAAATAATTTATCCCACAACAAAATTGTAGATAGTTAATTGACCATGTTCTGTTGCATGACTCCATTAATCTTGGAATTACTGCTATCTTCTGGACCATAAATACTTATTATTGTGCATTTCTTTCCTTATACCAAGAGTCGTGATATTACACAGTGATTTGCAACAATTAGTGATCATGGGATGACCAATAATTGTAGGCCATACCTTAGGCTGACAATTATTTGCAGGTACTTTTTCTGCAATTTTGACTTAAAACACATTTTACAAGTTCTAAATTTTGCAATTTGTACGCAATAATGGTACAGGGCTGACAATCTGAAATGCATGCATGTCTAACTAGTGTTAGCGCTAGCGGGTAAAAAATTTTGGGTCAATCCGCTAGAATATCAAGCATTAGTACCCATAAAAGATAGCCAGTCACCTTAAGGTATCTACACTTTAGTACTACTCTTCATAGTGTCGTACTTACAATCATAATGACATGTATACTGTACTATAACAATTAATTCATACCGCTTGTCTGTGGCCTTAGCAATAAGCATATTCTCCCACTACCAGCCACATTCTCGGCTGCCACTTGTCCATTATAGTCTGCTCCACTAGAAAGGCTGGAGTACTGGACCGGGTAGGAGTATGAGCAAGTGCCAACGGCCTTGTTTGGACAAACTGCCTGAACGGGAACTCTGTGTGTACCAGAGCCAACAAGAGAGAGGGTGTAGCCTGTGATGTTGAGATTACTGGCTGACCCCGCAGTGGCTGCAGATGGCACCTAACGTGTTAAAAGTAGCTATGTTGACGGTTAAATCCATGGGTGCATATTGTAGTTATGATACCACTGCATAATCACCAGGGGCGTAGCCAGGATTTTCTGAGGGGGTTTCCTACGAAAAATTTAACGACCACGCCCACTTTTCGGCCACGCCCTCTAATTAACGATCGCCATTTTCAGCTAGAGCTTGCTAGATTCTCGAGATTTTGGCAGAGAAAAGCACAAAAGGAGGAGACCTAGGCTAAGTTTTAGGAGATTTTAGTGTCTGCACAGTGAATTTGGAAACCAAGGGGGGTTTCCTGATAGCCAAATCATGCTAAGATAATACTGAATCTGACTGCCAGGGGGGGTTTCCGGGCAACAAGGAAACAACTAAGCTACGCCCCTGATCACAGAGGTCAGGCTTGGTATGTATGTATCGAATAGGCTATATTTATTGTGTGTACAAGTATTACGTGCACTTACGTTGACTTGAGCCCAGCTGAAGTAGATTAAAGTAAGTGTTCCTTCCTCATTGTACACCGGCACGCTTGAGCAGTTCATAGGCGGAGGGGGAGCTATAGAAGGAAGCATAAATAGTCAGTGGCACTGTACTGTCTTTCCTTATCACTTTTTAAGTGTCTATTCATGGGTACATTACTAAAGACTAATCATGCATATTTCAGAATTAAACTCTAAATTGATAATAAAATTTAATAATTTCGTACTAGATTCAGTCTCAGTGTGATATGTGGGGGCCTCAGTTGTAATCTCCTCAGTGGTAGTGGTAGGGGACTGAGTTGTAGTTTCCTCAGTTGTAGTGGGGGCCTGGGTTATTATGATTTCCTCAATAGTAGTAGGAAGCTCAGTTGTAATCTCCTCTGTGGTAGTGGGGGCCTGAGTTGTCGTAATTTCCTCGGTGGTGTGGGTTGTTGTGATTTCCCCAGTAGTAGTAGGGGGTTCAGTTGTTGTAGTTTCCTCAGTGGTAGTGGGGGCCTCAGTTGTCATGATTTCCTCGGTGGTAGTGGGGGCCTGAGTTGTCGTGATTTCCTCGGTGGTAGTGGGGGCCTCAGTTGTTGTAATTTCCTCTGTGGTAGTGGGGGCCTGGGTTGTTGTAATTTCCTCGGTGGTAGTGGGAGGAGCAGTTGTGTAGACTTCATCAAGTATTGTCACGTCGTATGAGTCTATGTGTATGTCATACAGGGTACAGGTTGGAGCATTGGGGTCCATATTGCTGGAAACATCATCATAAATGGTGACTGCACTACTGCATGCACTAATAGTCTCCCCCACATTTGCTGTGTTGTTGTAAATGTTTGTCTCATTTATGTGAAGGGAACTTCCAGCCAAAGAGATGACTCCTCCCCTGTTAGTTGCATCGTTATTGCTAAAGTTGCTGTTGCTGAATGTTACAGCACTTGCAGCATGTCCAACGAACAACACTCCTCCGTCACCACCGGCGGAGTTGTGACTAAATACACTACGTTGAAGTTTGTAATTTGTAGAGTATTCACTGTTGTACATAACTCCACCATTACCAGCAGCTGAATTGCTGGAGAAGATACTTTGCTCCACAGTCACATTGCATTCTTCAACCTTAAACACACCGGCATGTGTTGCTGCTGTATTGTGGCTGAATTCACTGGATTTGATTGAAACTGATGCATTCCTGATGCAGGCTACTCCTCCTCCTTCAAGTGTTGTTGTTGTAGCTCGATTATGAGTGAAAGTACATCCTGTGATGTTTACATGATCAGTGTAAACCTCCGAAACATGTAAAACACTACACGAGGGAGCTGAGTTGTAGCTGAAATTACTGTTGATGAAAGTTACGTATCCAGGATATCCAGAATGGTATGAAATGAATTTTGCAACGCCACCTGATTCTGTTCTGGCAGTATTATTGATAAATGAGCATTCGATGAAAGTTATTGAGCGAGGTGCGCCATAATGCGAATATACTCCTCCTCTCAAATCTGCAGTATTTCTCATGAAAGTGCATCGAGTGGCCGTAAGTATTGGAGCAACAATTGCTCCACCAAATCTGGCAGAATTGGAATCAAATATTGTGTCTTTGATGGTTCCATATCCTGTACTATCTATCCAAACTGCACCAGCGCCCTCGCGCTCAGCATTATTCTGGAAGAAGTGGCAGTTGGTTATATTTGCATATCTGGCATTTACAGTACCAAGGCGATTGTTTGAGAAGCTACTGTTCTCAAGTGTAAGATGTCCAGCACAATGAATGGCCCGCAGGTTGTTGGTGAAGTTGCATCGTGATACATACATGGAAGAGGTTTGTTGACTCACCCTGTAAGAAATGGCTGGATCTCGGTCAGCATGACTTCCATAAAAGTTGCTGTCTGTGATATTGAGAGTAGAAATCTCTCCAGCATCGGTTATATAAAAGTGCCCATAACCACGGTCAAATGTTGAATTCGATACCACCATTTTGCTAACATTTTGGATCTGAAATGAATAACCTGATGAAGTGTGGATTCCAGTAAAATGCACTGTATCAGCCAGTGAACGAATATGTTTGAAATAGCCGCCAATAAAGCGTGCATTAGAAAAAGTGGCTGTAATTCCAGTGTCTGCAAATGTTCCAGGGCATGATTGAAATGTCACACCACTTATCATAATATGGTCAATTAAAGAGAACCTGATTATATGTAGATTACCACTACGACAGTGGATAGTAACATTGGTGCTATCTATAGTCAACTGTTGAAGATTAGATAGTGTCCATTGAGGTGATATGAGTGAGTGGGTTCCGCTTTCAAATATCAGTGTGACATTTCTTTTGTTGTTTTGACTAACCCGGCGTTCCAAGTTGATAGCAAACTGTTCCAGTGTATAACATGGCACTCCAGAGTACTCTCCAAGACAAAATGATGCTGGTGAAACTATAATGTAGACAGTTTCGGACAAGATGTCATCTGGTGGAGATATAAGCCTTGAAAGTTGCTCACTCGGAGAACTAGGACTGATTGATTCTATGTTGTAGTTGTCAATGTGTCCATCATATAGAACACAGCTTGATTCATCTGGATCTGTAGCATTCCAAACGCCCTCCTCGGGGACTGTGACTGCACCATTGCAAGCACTAATGAGTGGTCCTTTATTTGCAGTATTGTCTATGACATTACTTTGAAACAGGTACACTGTACTTGCAATAAGAGTTATGACCCCACCTCTATCTGCTGCACTGTTTGAAGTAAAGTTGCTGGCAGCTATGATTGCCAGATTACCAGACTGTCCAAGATATATCACACCTCCATCATCTCCTGCTGTATTATGGCTAAATGTGCTTTGAAAAATGTTGTAACTTGACGTATGTACCAGAGTATAAAACACACCACCGTCGTACGTAGCTGAATTGTTGAAGAAGGTGCTATCAGTCACCGTTGTATTGCACTGTTCAAGATTTAATACTCCAGCATGAACAGCAGCTGTGTTGTGACTAAACTCACTGGATTCGATTGAAACTGACGCGTTCCTGATGCAGCCCACTCCTCCTCCTTCAAGTGCCGTTGTAGCTCGATTGTGAGTGAAAGTACATCCTGTGATGTTTACATGATCAGTGTAAATATCCGAAACATGTAAAACACTACATGAGGGAGCTGAGTTGTAGCTAAAATCACTGTTGATGAAAGTTACGTATCCAGGAAATCCAGGATGGTATGAAATGAATTTTGCAACGCCACCTGATTCTGTTCTGGCAGTATTATTGATAAATGAGCATTCGATGAAAGTTATTGAGCGTGGTGCACCATAATGCGAATATACTCCTCCTCTCAAATCTGCAGTATTACTCATGAAAGTGCATCGAGTGGCCGTAAGTATTGGAGCAACAATTGCTCCACCAAATCTGGCAGAATTGGAATCAAATATTGTGTCTGTGATAGTTCCATGTCCTGTACTATCTATCCAAACTGCACCAGCGCCCTCGCGCTCAGCATTATTCTGGAAGAAGTGGCAGTTGGTTATATTTGCATATCTGGCATTTACAGTACCAAGGCGATTGTTTGAGAAGCTACTGTTCTCAAGTGTAAGATGTCCAGCACATTGAATAGCCCGCAAGTTGTTAGTGAAGTTGCATCGTGATACATACATGGAAGAGGTTTGTTGACTCACCCTGTAAGAAATAGCTGGATCTCGGTCAGCATGACTTCCATAAAAGTTGCTGTCTGTGATATCGAGAGTAGAAATCTCTCCAGCATCGGTTATATAAAAGTGCCCATAACCACGGTCAAATGTTGAATTTGATACCACCATTTTGCTGACATTATAGATCTGAAATGAATAACCAGATGAAGTGTGGATTCCAATAAAACGCACTGAATCAGCCAGTGAACGAATACGTTTGAAATAACCGCCCATAAAGCGTACGTTAGAAAAGGTGGCTGTAATTCCAGTATCCGCGAATGTTCCAGGGCATGATTGAAATGTCACACCACTTATCATAGTATGGTCAATTAAGGAGAAACTGACTACATGTAGACTACCACTACGACAGTGGATAGTAGCCTCCGTGGTTGTCATCAGTGTCAAATTGTGCAGATTGGACAGCGTCCAGAGTGAACTTAGCATGTGAGTTCCATTTTCGAAAACAACAGTGAGATTTGAGCCAGCAGTGTGTCCTGGATTGGCAGCAAACTGGTCCAGTGTCATGCATCGTGCACCAGGGCAGGGATTGCTCGACGAAACCAAGACATGAACTGTTTCTGTGGCACAGCTTGCATGCCTGACAAGCATGCAGGCTAGCACGATGATAATGAGCATACTGTTACCTGTATGCTTAGTTGATGGCCACATGGACATCAGATCTTAGCCGTACGGACGCTGCAAACTGGAAAAGAACAGTACTTAGCTACATGACATTGACATTTTGTAGTTAATGCAACTGAATGTATCCAAATTGATAGGCGAAGTGCAGTTCTAGTCAGCTTCACAGTTCAACTCAATTAGCGGATTTAAAAATACAAATTTAGTTGTTTCATGCATTTTCATGCATTTTAGACAATATTCTATGGCTAATATCGTGTTTCTATTATGTATTCGCAATCATTGTATACTCACATGTTTCTTCTATAAGCCAATGGAAGAGTTAGTCAGTGTTTTGATTTATAGCTGGCTCGTCCTCTCTTGCACTTTCCAAATGGGAGAGCTTAGCAGACGGTCTTGAACTATAATGTACAGACCTCAACTGCAAAATGCAATGTGAGAGCGATTGTGTTATTTTTATAGAAATTGGGTTGAGGGTGGATATACAGCAGTCTATATAGTCTAGTACAGTGGGTGTTTAGTTTCACGGATTTCACGGTCAAATTAGACTTTCCTTGTTGTTTGCACTTTGTGCAAGGAGGAAGCAGTCATGCTCAATAAAGGACAGTTAATTAGTAATTAATAGATCATGGTGCTCACCATGCCACAATAATATTATTATATTGACACTCATTTGGAGTCTCATTGACTTTGTTATGGGTTACACTCTATGCACAATTAAATAGTAATGCATAACAGCTAATTTTGATCAAAAAAAAAAAAAGGATACTCAACTCAATAATAACATGCATGCTCCAAACCCATTAGTTAAAGAAAGACCCTTGGTGCACAAAAATGCGGAAACCATACATCAGCATTCTCATCAAATGGCTCAGTTTACCTATAAGTGGAAAGCTGAAAGCTTTATCTATTCATGCAAAACAAAACGGCAGCTGCAAACGATTTCATCTGTGGCACTTAGCTAACGGGTTAAATCAGTGGCGTAAGAAGATGTTTTGGAGTGGGGGAGGGGGGGCTGAAAATTGGCTATTGAGTAGCTATGGCGGGCTATACCCACCAAAACCTAGTTGGGGGGGGGGGGGGGGGGGGGGGGGCCTGGGGGCAACTCCCCCCCCCCCCCCCCAAGATAATTTTACATCTTTTTGGAGTGATTCTAGTGCATTCTGAGCACATTGGTTGACAAATTTTAGTACCATTTTGTTTGACCAAAGTTCAACTGTGACACTCTGAACAAAAGCCTGCTCATCCAAAACACTTGAGATAGCCAAGTAACTAGCTAGCTACATTGCAGAATATTATGTGAACAAAATCGAGGCTTCAGGCATAATAATAATACTATTATTGTCCTGGCACAGATTCTGAATTCGAACTAATATTCAAAAGTGTACTATCTGAGGGTGTAGCTAGATAGTACATAATTACTGGGTAGGCTTATTTGGGGGAAGGGGGGGGGGGGGGGGGCGGGTAAGCTCCCTATATTATTTTGAACTCCAGCCCCCTGGTTCTTATGCCAGTCACGTGTAGATGTCAATACTCTATCTATCAGACCCAACTCATCATGATTCATGAGCAGTATTACTCTTAGTCTTGCATTATTTACAAGTCCCAAAATGTTTTCCTGGAAACAAGATATTGAACTCAAGTGTATGGTAATGGTCATCACGCTTTTCTCATGGAAGCATTCACTCATGCGGTTGATATTCAGAATGATGGCTTGCAGGCTAGTGTGTTGTGCGTATTCTCTGTTGCTTGGATCTCTCCTCCTCCTCCTCCTGCCAAGTCAGGTCTCCTGCTCCTACTCCTGGCCAGACAATGTCACACAGCACAAGGGATACGTCGAAGTATGTGAGAACAAAAGCAATCATTCTTGAAACACTGCATCTTCTTGCTGTGATGTAGTAGTGTAGCTATTAATATAAATTACCGCATCAAAGGTGATTGTTTTAGTACTTTCATGCATAAAACTAGTAAAATCTTTCTATGATTGTTGAATCCATAAAAATCAATTAATAGGCATTCCTATAGGTAAATCACACTCATGGAGTGAATCTGTTTTATTGGTTTTTCGAGAGTCGTAATGAGCCCAGTAGTGATCCCCTGGTGGTGTGGTTGACCGGAGGGCCTGGCTGCTCCAGTATGCTGGCTCTGTTGGTGGAGAATGGACCTTTTCTCATCCCAGAAGGAAGCACAGACCCAGTCTACAATAAGTATGGTGGGTAGACATGCATACTCGAAATCAAGTAGTCGCATCTCTCTCTCTCTCCCTCTCTCCCTTCCTCTTAGGCTGGAACTCCTTTGCCAATCTTCTCTTCATCGACCAGCCTGCTGGTACAGGGTTCTCCTATGTCACCAATCCCCTTGACTACGTCACCAATGAGCGTACCATAGGGACTGAACTTTGGACCATGCTGCAGGAGTTCTACTCCCTCTACCCCAAATATGCCAACCTCGACCTCTATATCGTCGGGGAGAGTTATGGTGAGAAGAACCTTGTAGTTTAAGATCATGCACTAAAAACTAGTTTAGTTGTGCTAAATGCAATTATTACTGGTGATTAGTGCCTGCATAGCTACCATTGTTACGCATGACATTGTCACATGATCCTGGCATTTTATATCTCTCATGCCCAGCTGGCCACTATGTACCTGCCACTGCTCAAATCATCCTTGAGAGCAACTCCATCTACACAAAGAACCTCAAGGGAATTGGTATTGGAAATGGATGGGTGGACCCATATATTCAGTATCCTGCCTATGCAAAGGTGAGTGAGAGGGAGAGAGAGAAGGAAGTGGGAGATGGAGAGAGAGAGAGAGAGAGAGCAGGGGGAGACAGATTCAACTCTTCCCCTTTACAGTTTGCTAAGTTGGAGAACCTGATCACTGAGCCTAGTTTTGAGATAGCCAATATCATGTTCACTATGTGCAAAGGTACCCTATTAATGATAGCTGTACAGTCACTGAGACTACCATAGTTTTCTCTCACTTTTTTTCCAGGCCTTATTGATCTTCATCTGTACAGAGAAGCCTTTAAGGAATGCGAGGTGAGGGCTGCACCATCATTGTATTTGACACTAAATTTTTGTGTACATGTATAATATCATTAAGGTAGATAGATACCAGATATGCATTAGCTATAAGTGCTACTTTCTCGTAAATGTCATTTTCTGAATCATGGCCACCTGTTCTTTTGAACAAGCCCTGACACCATACAAACTTACATATTATTACCTCTAGCTCACTGTGTTGGCTGTTTTGGAGTCTGCAGAAAGAACACTAGGAAGAAGGTACCTACCCAAATCAAGACTAGCTGCCCAAATGTATATAATTATGCACCTACTACACCCCCTCTATATCAAAGTATCAATTTGTATGACATCAGGAAGAGATGCATTTCATCAGCACTCTGCTATGACTTTTCAAGGGTGAGCAACTCGAGTCAATACCAATGTTCAAGTAAATCTAATGCAACTTGTTATACTCATAGTGTGTGTGCCATTAATTTAGGTGAGTACGTTTCTGAACCGTGCTGATATTCAAGCTGACCTTGGTGTGAACTGGACCTGGGAATCGTGTACCCAGCAAGTCTACAACCATGTGAGTTACACATTCTACCTAGATTTTTTGCTATTCAAAGGCGTAGGAAGATGGTTTGGTAAACGGGAGCTCTATATAGATCTATAGGCAAGGGGAGTATGATCAGTGTATATAAAATTGAGCCTAGCTATGTAACTATCAGAAAACACAGGGGGGGGGGGCACCAGCCCCTGGAGCTCCCATGGTTCCTACGCCTATGCTACTTATACAAGGGAAGCAACAAATGTAATATAGCTACTTAAGCACTCTCCTCCAGCTTGGTATATAAGTTGTGAAAAGGAAGAATTGCACTTAGCTGTATAGATCGAGGAAAAGATTACAGGATTAAATTTGATTACTTTTTATTGTAATGTTGGACCCCATAGTTGCTAGGTGATTGGGTTCATCAGTTTGCCTGGGCCACTGGTAGTGTGCTGGACGCTAAGAAGAAGGTCGTCGTCTACAGCGGAAAAGAAGACTATATCTGTAACTACATTGGAGGAGAGGGATGGACCAACGTCACACAGTGGAAGGAACAGGTGAGAGAGAGAAAGGAGCACTGAGTGTCTGTTACTACATGTATAATATCATAGCTGGAGTTTATTCGGCATCATTATTCTGAGTGTAGTTTCTTGATCTGTGGAGTGAGAGCTAGCTACTTTTAAGACATGCACTTTAATGTTAATATTACTCTGTGCATTATACACTAGCTTTTAAATGCAAGGTACAAGCTCACTTACTGTCTTGACCACTCTTCAGAACATTACGTTGTAATGTATCTACATTATTGCATTAACTTATTATTATATCCAGGATGCTTTTCGCAGTGCTGAGACGGTAGACTGGACAGTGGGCGGGGCAGTTGCTGGGCAGGTCAAGAGCGGAGGGGGGCTGACCTTCCTCGCTGTGGAAGGGGCGGGGCACATGGTACCCATGGACCAACCAGCTAATGTGAGAACTCCCATCATTAGTGCCATAGAAATTTATGTGTTTGGTATATTGATTAAATATAATAATAATATATTCCAAACTTATGATGTTCATTGCTCAAACATGCACTCCCATGGCATTGCAGGCATTGGACATACTGGATCATTTGGTTCACGATAAACCATTCAGTACTTCTACCAAATCACCTAGTTAAGCCTCAACTCTGGGTATATACTCTGCAAAGACGTTGTTTAATTTAATAATACTGGTGTTGTGTAATTTTCATCAGATTCACTAAGTTTATTCTATAAATCAATGAACTGATCAACACTCTTATCCAAACTATTATTGCTTATTGATACACTAAAGTAAGCGTCACAATGATATGAATGGTAAAGGGTCGTTACAGTTGCACTTTGAACCATCGCGGCTGGGCTAAAATTATATTGAAGCTGTTGAAGTATGGCTTTCGGGCTAGTGCGTTGTGCGTGTTCTCTGTTGCTTGGATTTCTCCTTCTCCTGCCAAGTCAGGTCTCCTGCTCCTACTCCTGGCCGGACAATGTCACACAGCACAAGGGATACATCGAAGTATGGTTGAAACTGCGCAGTTATTTAGCATCCATCCATAGATTGTCTATGAGGTTTTCATGCATGACATAAAAGCCCAAAAGCCTTACTATTATAATTGAAGTGCTTAGAAGATAATATGTAACTTTATTTAATTTCTTTCCTAGGTAAATCACACTCATGGAGTGAATCTGTTTTATTGGTTTTTCGAGAGTCGTAATGAACCCAGTACTGATCCCCTGGTGGTGTGGTTGACCGGAGGGCCTGGCTGCTCCAGTATGCTGGCTTTGTTGGTGGAGAATGGACCTTTTCTCATCCCAGAAGGAAGCACAGACCCAGTCTACAATAAGTATGGTAAATAATAACCAAGCAGAGTAACTCACTATAGGGAAAGAGAAGAATTCTACACTCTCCCTCCCTCCCTCTCTCTCTGTCTCTCTCCTATCTCTCTCTCCCTTCCCTCTTAGGCTGGAACTCCTTTGCCAATCTTCTCTTTATCGACCAGCCTGCTGGTACGGGGTTCTCCTATGTCACCAATCCCCTTGGCTACGTCACCAATGAGCGTACCATAGGGACTGAACTTTGGACCATGCTGCAGGAGTTCTATTCCCGCTACCCCAAGTATGCCAACCTCGATCTCTATATCGTCGGGGAGAGCTATGGTGAGAAGAAGTACATTTAATAATATTATAACATTAGAGCCAATTTAGGCACCTGATAGCTAATTAGTGCCAATGTAAGCCCGGGCTTTTATTTCCTTTCTATCTATCTCTGGATATCCGACTTTATCTAAAATGGGACTGGCCTTTATTTGAAGCTGGCTTATATTCGAGCAAATATTGTCGAGTGGATACTATAATATTATATAAGAACTTTTGTATAGTATTGCTTGATTGGTAGTCGATGGATTGTGTAGCAGCACTGTTTGCACAACTAATGGTCTGTTTTTTGTGCGTCATTCGATTAAAAACAAACAGACATTCGGGGTAGGGATCAGTTTCAGTTTATGAAAATTATATGTATGCTATCATTCTATATAATAATAATAATATTACATTATAATTATTATTATCGCTATTAACGTTACCATAATATGTATTCAGCTGGCCACTATGTACCTGCCACTGCTCAGATCATCCTTGAGAGCAACTCCGTCTACACAAAGAACCTCAAGGGAATTGGTATTGGAAATGGATGGGTGGACCCATATGTTCAGTATGCTGCCTATGCAAAGGTGAGAGAGAGGGAGAGAGAGAGAGAGAGGGAGAGGGAGGGAGGGAGAGAGCTTAAGATTCAACTCTTTCCCCTTACAGTTTTCGTACATGGAGAAACTGATCAATGAGTCTACTGTGGAGGCAGCCAATGTCATGTACTCTGTGTGCAAAGGTATCTTTGTCATTGGTGATAGCTAGCTCTGTGTTCTTGCTTGTAGTGTTTATATTATTTTTTCTCTCTCTCTCTCACCTTCTTCCATCTCAGGTCTTCTTGATCTCCATCTGTACACAGAAGCCTTTGTGGAATGTCAGGTGAGGGCTGAAACCATAATAATAATTTGTCACATGATGCTAAATTTTGGCCTCATGATATCATATTATGACATTAATGTACATGTAGCAACTCAATGTATGTACATTCTCATGGACATCCCTTCCTATAATACACCAGGCAAATTATTTACAGCCACTCCTAGTTTCTATTTAATGGAGTTAGATATGGACAAGGATGAGATAGAGTTGACAAAATTTCTTTGAGTTACATGTATATATATCATAATTAATATGTTTAGCTCATTGAGATGGCAGTGTTGGAGTCTGCTGAAATAACACTAGGCAGAAGGTATGCTATTGATCATTGATTTTTGTCATGTGAATAATAATTATTATAAATACACTCCTCAATAATTATTATATCACTTATAGCATCAATGTGTACGACATCAGGAAGAAGTGTAACTCGCCACCTCTCTGCTACGATCTCTCAAGGGTCAGCTACTTAAATTTCGTAGTGCAGTCTAGCTATAACAACACCTGGTTGTACAATATTTGTATAATATACATATAGAAGTTATTAACTTGTCTTTGTTGTGTTGTAGGTGGATAAGTTTCTGAACCGTGCTGATATTCAAGCTGACCTTGGAGTGAACCGGACCTGGGAGTCATGTACCCAGCTCGTCCATCTTTTTGTGAGTTAGCTTTGATGTGGGGAATGGGGCGGGGCCAAATGCTTTGAGGCTCCACCCAAACTATACCACTCTGTAAAAAAAAAAAAACCGCTGAAGTTTTTGCATTTTGAAAGAGGGTGGGATGCTATTATAATAATATTATTATAGGCCTTCGAAAAATGGCTTACTTTTCAATTTTTTTTGTTTACCCAAAAGTTGCTAGGTGACTGGGTTCATCAGTTTGCCTCGGCCACTGGTAGTGTGCTGGACGCTGGGAGGAGGGTCGTCGTCTACAACGGCAAAGATGACTACATCTGTAACTACATTGGAGGAGAGGGATGGACCAACATCACACAGTGGAAGGAACAGGTGAGAGAGAGGGAGAGGGAGAGACAGAGACAGAGAGAGAGACTCAGAGAGAGAGAGAGAGAGAGAGAGATTATGCTTAGCATCATTCCCACATGATAGTGGCAGTGCATACAATTTTCATTGTTGATTAGTGTCAGAGTCCATGCTCAGTATACATTTTCCTAATTTTTCTCTTATTATCCAGGATGCTTTTCGCAGTGCTGAGATGGTAGACTGGACGGTGGGCGGGGCAGTTGCTGGGCAGGTCAAGAGTGGAGGAGGACTGACCTTCCTCGCTGTGGAGGGGGCAGGGCACATGGTACCCATGGACCAACCAGCTAATGTGAGAACTTATGCCATTGGGAAATTTGGAATATTACTCTCTCTCTCTCTCTCTCTCTCTCTCTCTCTCTCTCTCTCTCTCTCTCTCTCTCTCTCTCTCTCTCTCTCTCTCTCTCTCTCTCTCTCTCTCTCTCTCTCTCTCTCTCTCTCTCTCTCTCTCTCTCTCTCTCTCTCTCTCTCTCTCTCTCTCTCTCTCTCGTGCTCATATTAATAATAATAATATTATTATTATGCACACACACATGTGCAGGCATTGGATATGTTGGATCACTTGATTCACAATAAACCATTTGCTTCCTCCAAATCACACACCAAACCTCAGCATGGGGTGCTCTGAATCAAGAAAGTATAATTATTATTATGACATTGTTGCATGTAATAACACTATTATTAATTTCAGACTTTGCATAAAAATATCCTGCATGTATTTATCAGCTATTGCTCTGCCCATCAGAATTTTTTTAATGTTTGAACTCTTGATTCATAATAACATTAATTTTAAGATTTCTCCTATTATAATAATTATAGCTTGCATAATAATAATACTCCTTCTAGTTGCATGATATAAAATTCTTGTACGAGATATAAGATTGTCATAAAAACTAGCTGTCGAGCTGAGTTAAAAAAAACTTAATTGTACATGTGCTATAAATAAATAGTTTCATTATAACTCTTCATGGTGCCTGGCTCTATCACTGCTACCAGTTGTGTCCTCTGCAGAGAGCTTGAGGGAGTGGGTCACCGCTGCCGCCATTTTCCTCTCCTGCACATCTTGACCCAGCTTCACCATCAGTCTCATGAATTCATTGACGTCAAACGAGTAGTTTGTGAACTTGGCATGATGTGTCCCCAGGGTCGGGTGCTTACCCTGCATGGGGAAAATCGAAGTAATATGGAACACAAATAATATTATGGTCTCGGTGTATTATTATGACATTGTATGATTCACTGTTGTTGATTTTCTGTCTGAGAAAGTATGGAAGAAGCTTTTGAGATCAGTAAAGATTAATTTTGGGGATTGGGAACCCTTTGTGACAACTCTACATCCATACCTCGGCTTCTGGCCACACTTTGTTTTCATCCTCCCAAGTGATGTACTGGACTCCACTGTACAATCACACAAGATATTATCGTGAATTGATTAAGATTGAGTTGAGCGAATATTAAACAAAAATGTACAATAGCTAGCTCTAGTACTTACCGTAGTCTTGCTAGGTCATGATAGCACCTTGGATCCTCAGTGTTGTAACTATAGAGTACATTGAAAAATTATTAAAAGTGGTCACCTTATTTTAATATAATATTATTATACAGCCACTTAGTTCAAGCTCCAAGTGGCAAAACTCAGCATAATATTGTATTAATTAAAAGTAGCCATGGACTTCAGTCACTGACAGTTGGACCAAGTGTGACTGTTACAGACATGCAGGTTCCATGAGCTGTATCATACGGATAACTACGTGTACGTGGAGCTTACATTTCGAAGGCAGCTGCCCAGTCTGGCAGGAAGAGGAGGTGAGTCAGCCCTGAGCCATGCATACCAAGAAAGATGTCAGAATTATGGCTGGTCTGATGGATAAAACAAAACTATAATCACAATTATGAAAGTTTTGAGTGTGACAGCACTGACCTGTACTTGATCCAGGAAGGGGTATACTCTGCAAAAACAATGATCATGACTTTGGCTTAGTCGTGATGTTTTGATTATTCTCACCTTGCCTTGTAGTCGACCACTCTGACATCAAAGAAACCAACAGTCTTCATGGCTCTCACCAACTGCAGTTGACACATTATACTTATCATACAGTGACAAAAAGTTCAGAAATTCAACATCTTTCTCAATCAGTCCTCCATAATCTACAAACAACTTTGCCTCACTGGCGACACTAATAGCTGCACATCATAAGTGTAGGAATATGAATTTTGATAAAGGGGGCCCCAGGCTCTATAAGACGAGGATCTAGTGTGTTGAATTCAACTAATTAGGCACCGAAAATAAAAGGGAGCCCCCATGCATGGTTCCTACGCCTATACACATCCCACCTCCTCTTCGTTGACTATTCTCCTGTGTCTGGTGCTCCTAGAGAGCAGTGTCACGCGGACCCTCTGGGGGTCAGAGTCCTCCTGGTAGATTCCCAGCCTTGCCAGCAGGTGCTTGCTGAAGGCCTGCATGAGGCCGGAGCCATAGCAACCAGGCAACAGGTAGGTGTTGTAATAGAGACCATGCCTCATCCGAGCAAGGAGGGGAAACACTGCATCACTGAAACACATCTGTGAGAGAGAAAGATAGAGAGAAGGAGGGAGAGAGAGAAGACAGGAGGGAGGGAGTAAGAGAGGAGAGAGGGTACCCTTATTAGTCATTGACTTGATCAGCTGACTCACTCGTTTTCCTTCAAAATCTGACAATCTTTTCACTGGATGCCTTGAGAACGCCTTCCATGTCTCACCGAAGAGGTCAATGTAGGGTCGATAGGACTGCATGGGGTGGAAATGGAGGAATCATCACGATGATGTCATAATGATGTGATGTCATTAAAGCTCACTGTGTCCCAATTGACGATATAAATATCGTCGCTGAATGATCCATTGATGTGCTGAGAGGCATACAAATTGAAGAAATCACAGTAGTGGTGATACAGATTGACCCCTGTGTGTTATGATGTGCGGTCACCATGGGAAACAGAACATAGTATAATAAGCATGTACATGGACTTACTATCATAGATGTACTTATACATGTACAATGTCATGTACATATGCTTTTACCTGCATCGAGCTTGATGAAGACAGTTGGCTTGGTGATAATCTCATCGCAGTGCTCGCTGCTGGTTGGCTTGAAGTTGAGAGCGGAGTAGGAGCCGAGCTCAGCAAACCAGCTCTGGAGGGGGGACTTGTGTTCCCCCTGATCACGGTGGACCTCCGCGTTGAACTGACAGCGACCTCCGACCTCACCCTCCTCAAAGATGTCCTCCAAGAAACTATAAAAAATAATTGTATGATTGTACATGTATGTGCATGTTGAACCATTAGATATTCACACATTGGGAGTTTTGGAATGACAACAACACCATCAATTTTTAATGTGGCTACCCCACTGACATTTTCCACAAGCAATGGAATATTATTAAAGATCTAGTAATTGATTGCCCCATGGTATTATTAATTTCATAGTTATATCTATAGATTTAGTTTTATAATTATTATACAACAATGTACTCATACTTTTTGTATCTTCCCTCCATCTTTGACATCTCCTTGAATCGCCTGAAGTCCATGTAGAGATGCGTGGCTCGACAGTGTCTCAGGTGGCGCGAACACTCAAGCTTCGAGTCTCCCTAGGAACACAATGTAAAGAGAAGCATGACATAGCAGGAAGGATAATCTTTCATATCTGAATAGTGAAACTGCATCAGAATCCTGTCAGTTCAGGATCATGTATATCATGTTCGTGTACTATTATAATATTCTTGTAACCTAGGCAACAGCTGTGGCTTGACTATCATATATATTCACCAGGAATATTATTACATGTACTTGGCAATCACTTGGCCAATTAGAGCACTTGCTTTTTTTGTGCTGATCTTACAGCAGGAAATCTCATAAAAGGCTTATATCTTTCATAGCCAATAGCAAAACCACGAAAATCAGGAGCATGCATGCCCAGTTGCAGAATGGGAGCCATTGATTGAGGTAAAAATCTTGAGGAATTGGGAAGGGGGGAGGGGAGAGATGATGAAAAGCTCTGCTGTTAGCAGTACATTCCAGTATTGTTTCTTATTGCATGCTGAACTTAAAACGATCAAACGTAGGAATTCAAACTCGTGGCATGTTGTAATATAAACACTGTGTAATAGCAATGTAAATATTTTAGAAGCAAGGTGTAAACGTGCGATAAGCATGTTTTCTAGTGTGGGAGACATATATAAAGCGAGAGAGCTGAAACAAGATACACACCCACTTGGGAATTCACTGTACAAGCTAAAGAGATAGCTACCAAATCCACCCACAAGCTAATATTATCACAACCAGGCCCCATCAGCATTCTTATGACACTGTATAGTGCATTTATCCACCTGCACACCCCCTTGTGAACATACATAATTATTATGAGATCAATGTGAAGTATTGACTACCAAATTTTATGTAAAGGGTTCACCTTTGCTTGTGGTTTACAGAGTGACATCATTGAATCCACCTCTTTCTTGACGTAGCCAAAGTCTCCTTGTCTCCAGAACTCCTCATGCTTACCCTCCAAGTCCCTCGCCCTGTAACAGTGGAAGCAAGCCAAGACTTGAATAGGACATACCTATTATTATATCTATATGTATAGTGTCCATTAACTTCGACTATTCTATTTTTATAATTCTAAGCCACAATAAAATTTATTGGGGCCATCATTAAATTTTAATATCAAAAATGAATGTCAGTCTTGATTCAAATACTATAACTGCAAACAGCTGCAAGACTGCATGTAGCCGAAACTGAGCCTGGGTTCCAGGCAAGACTGCATGATACAATCATGAAATGGAATGCACTTTGAAGGGATGCAAGTTATGTGCAATTTGACAGTGGGTCTTCTATTTAAATTGCCGGCTTACAGGCATCATTGCAGCAGTACATGCATACATACATACATGCATACATACCATGGCTTATAAGGTTCGTGGCAATGTGGTATAAACAGTCGGTTCTTCTTATCACAGTCCTTTTCATAGCCCCAGCAGAGACTCCGCGCGATAGAACCAGTCGCTTCTAAACTTGAGAGATTTACAATTCTACGGCCACTGCACGACTCCTCCCCCTCCTCCTCCTGCTCACAGTCAATCTCAGCACCGTCCATGGTCACGGATGATCGGTTTCTTCCCTGACCGCGATCAAGAAGAAGGGGTCCCTCCCCCAACTTTGCTAGCATGAGCGTCACCGTTCGCCCATCGTGTTGCGATTTTGAAAAACCAAGTGTCCACGCGAGCAGGGAAGAGAAGATGACGCTGTAGAGTAGTATTCTAGAGAGGCAGCACCGATGTACTGATGCTTCCATGTTGGCTGGGCAGCAATGTTTGGATAGGGTAATGATCGTCACGCATCGCTGCACTTTCACTTTGATCGATTGAGCATGCGCAATAGTGTCAGCTGACTGACCTGAGCCACTGTGGTAAAGGGTCGTCACGCCACAGGAAATTGTGCATGAAGCCACAAAATTTAATGACAGTGGGCAAGGCAAGCAGTTCACTCTCAGTTTGAAGTCTAGAGAGAAGAAAGAAAAGTAGTTTGGAAAAGAAGAGAAAGAATGAACCGAGAGCAGAATTTTCGTAGATACTCGATGAACATCCCCAACGTGGAGCAGGAGCGCCTCCAGGGATGGCTAACAATAGCAAACGCCGTCGAAACAGGTCAGTACAGTACAGTGAAACGGTTGAAAAGAGGGCGACAATTACCAGAAACGTTTTTTGGAAGGGTGGGGGAAGGGTTTTAAGTGGCGCTGCGGACTGTTTTAACAGATATGTCTATCGCTACTGTAGTTTACAGAACTTAGAGCAGTACGGAGTGGGAGATTATCCAGGCCAGCTGCTATAGTTCGAAAATTGATTCTAGTTGTGGTCAAGTTAGGACCGGTGTTTGCGGGTTGGTTTTAATAGTTTTAGCAGTTGGGGGCCGTCACATGGGAAGCCAAGTGTGTATGGCCTTGAATGAACAAGTGATACAACCTTTTCTTTTTTGTGTGTCTTTGTGTGTTGAGCATAGACTATTATAGACTAGACTACAAGACTCAAACAAGTGAGAAGACAGGAGGTTTGTGCAAACTCGACACGAATAGCTATGCTTGCAAGCACGAGTACAACCCTTTGACACATACCGATAATATGCCAACATGCACACACACACACACTCGTATGCATACGCTCACACACACACACACACACACACACACACACATGTACACCCTCTAGTGGACAGTCCAGATCAGATGGAATGGCACAAGAGATACTGTGTCCTGGCAAAGGATGACAGAAAACTGTACTTCTACAACGATACTGAGGTATGTCAGAAATATTTCCAACAAGTTTAGCAATTGCGATCAATTCTGTAATAATTATGATTGAGGGAATAATTTGCATTGTAGCCCTGTCTGTATATCTGTGGTAGCTTCAGGCAAGGGTGCAGGTACTTCAGTACTTCAAAAGGATTGTACTGCCACACCCTGGCATACATGGTTCATGGACGTACATATGCAGCTTCAGTTGTGCTGAGTATGTGTGCTAAAGAGATGGAGAGAGAGAGAAAGAGAGAGAGAGGAAGGAGAGAGTGATGAGAGAAGAGATGGTACATGTATGTATGCCTGTGGTATGCTAATAGAAGCTGTGATATGCTGCACCTGTTTGTATACTGAAAAAGCCTTCAAAGGCCCATAAATTGATACTGCACACTCAAACACCCGCCAAAACTTCGCCCTTAGATCGTAATATCATGAGACATCCTCCCAGTGAATCTCCCAAACCGGTGTCAGTCAACCCAATAGTGGTCTTATTAAGTTGTAGCAGTGGCCACAGGCATGCCCATTTACTCTGCAACTGGTCTGCTGGTTTGTAGCTGGGTAAGCAAACTTTTAGCCCCAGTCCTGGAAGTGGTTTGCAATCAGTTTTTTCTCGGACATGGTGGTGTCTGGTCTGAAGGGATGTTCTTGATTCTAATGACGGTTAGGTTGTGGTGCATAATTTCGGAAGGTCATTCCTACACTCCATTGCCACTGACCTCCTAAGCTTCTAAGCTTGGCCAGATTTTCATAACATAGCCAATGTTCTGGAAATCGATCCCCCAGTTAGGCCAAACAGGTTGATAACTACCTACCTATTCCGCTAGCAACATTGTAAATGTGTCTATTGCTCATGTGCATGAACAGTTTTTTAATCTTTTTTTGTGGTTAATCAATGTTTGTTTTTTGAGGTTGTCCTCAATGCTATTCACTGGGGGTGTTGCTGGTTACCTGACAGCAGTAGGGTATACTGTCAAAGTATGCATAATAAATATTACTGTTGATCGTGCACATAGCTTTTTGGGAGAAAAAGATAAAGAGAGAGAGAGAGAGAGCATGTGTGGTAGTGGTACCTAGAGCAACTATGCTACCACAGAAGGCTGCGTTTATAAACATTGACCCCCAGGACACTCAATTCTGGCCACATGCTAGTTATGACATATACGGCTACATGTACAAGTATATAAAGCTACGCTATTAATAGTAATATTGTATGTATACCAATACATACTGGTAATCGGCATATTATAACCGAGTAGCTCTTGCTATCGAGCACGTTCACATACGTGACGAAAACAATGGTGCTTCATGAAATCTCAAAAAATAAACACTTCTCCATTTTCCTTTATAATAATGGGAATCTATTTGTGTACGTAGGACCACTGTTCGAATATTGGTAAGTGCTATGATGTGACAATAATGGCGGTAGTGAAGTGCCGGAATCTCCCACGGGACAGAACACAAGTGTAGCTACTTATCCAGATCTTTTTTATGTGGTTGCAACATAAGAATCTGATGTGATAATCATAGTTATTGATTGTTTTCTCCTTAGTATTCACTGGCTGGTATTTGTCAAGCATCCCAATGCAGTATTCATTGTATTGTCCTAGCTTGTGAGTGTGTGCGTGTATTAAGCCCCCCCCCCCCCCCCCCCCCCCCACTCTAGAGTATCGGAGTACAACGTTCACATTGCATCACGATTTTTTTGCCTTGTGTGACTAGCCTAGCCAATCAATTGTGAATGAAATAGGCATAATAATATCACTACTGCTTATAGTGCATTACCGCGTTCCATTTTCATTATTTTGTCTCACTCACTTTCACTACTCTGTACGTCGTTAATGTAATTAATAGGAAATGTGAATGAGTGAGTGACGATATCAAATTTAGAAGCTCTAGGAATGCATTAATTGTTGCTAAACTTTTGCTGGGAAATTACATTATAACTTGAGCAATGTGTGGGATAGATTAGCCAGAAACTCAATGGAATTCATAGCATTCCAGTGTCCTGTACCCAGTACTTTGATGGCCCAATATCCCATAGCCTCAAAGCTCCATATGCTCACTGCTGACTTCACTATTTGACAATTAGATCATATCCATCATCTTTCATATCTGCCTACTTCACTGTAGTTATGGTGGAAGTTTTTGCCCAATAAGAACTATATATTTACTTTTAAAGGAAATTTTGTGGGGATTACTATACTGATCAATGCTGATTTGTATATGCGTACTATTTTGTTACCTATATGTATTTATCGCTGATTATTGCTAGTTTTCGGTCGAGGCTGAGCATATTCACTCTACCCTTTTGCTACTGGCCATGGGTTTATTTGCCAAATAAAAAAACTCTGGGATAGGAGAATTTTTTTTAGAAATGTTTACTATGATGGCATTGTGACCTTTCATGGCTACAACTGAGTGCAGGTGTGGGCTGATAATTAAGAGGTACACCTGCTTTTAATTAGATGATGGTGTCCCACATTTGGCCAGCTGGAGGGCCTAGGATGGGTTTGGGTATTCAAAAAATGCCCCTGGAGTAGAGTATGAAATTGGCTTCACTCTTATACCTACCTATATAATAGGTGGTAGCAAAGAGTTATAGGATATGAGGCGCATACTTTTATCTAAGTTCTAACGTAAACAGTTTTGGACACTGGACGCAACTGGCCTATAGCTGTGTGTGCTTTGGTGGTTGATTTAGAATGTGATAGAGAGAGAATGTGTACAGTAGGATAGATCTAAACCTTGATAGGGCAGTGTATGTGGTAGTTGTGCTATATTTAGAACACTTTGTGATGATTATGAGAGGTATGAACAAGCAAGGTGGCTAGCGGGCAAGGGGGGTGGGGGTGGAAGAAGAAGGGCTATGCTTTTTCTTTGATGTTAAAAATAGCGGCTTTCCTTGGCACAGTCTGGTGTTTACGTACTGGTCTGTTTCATGTGTGTGGAGTGTGTGTGTCCCCATGTGTGTTTGTGTGTAAACTTAATTATCAATTCCTGACTAACTCCATCCTATCTATCTCCTTTGCTGTGAGTTCAGCTGACTAGACTGATGACCAACCTCTCCCTCCCTCTCCCCCTCCCTCTCCCTCCATAGATACCCCATTGAATCCCTTCCCATCCTAAATAAAGCCTTTGTCTGTAGCCACCTCCCTAGTAGCTTTTTAGGCAGTGAAGGATGTTTTTGTGGCTTGCTAGACCATGAGGTGACTGGGAGAGGGACTTGTTTTTGCTCTGCTATTGTTTATACATGTACAATGGCCAACCACTAAATCAGCAGAGTGCAGTGCAGACTCATAGTTAGCCCTGATTGGTCTACTGCACTGGGCTGGAGGGTTGTGGACTGGGTCTAGTGGGGGCAAGGTTATGTTTGTGGTCATGCTCTGGTGGTGCTGGAAACACTGGTGTGGTTGTGCTAACTACCTAGGACGTGGGGTTTTGTAGTGTCTAGCTAAGGCTGTCCTCCCACACTGAAGGGGTGAGACCTCACCCCCTAACCCATTTTTCTCTCTCTCTCTCTCTCTCTCTCTCTCTCCCAGTTTCTCTGGTGTCTGCATACATGCATCCAAACAAAATTTGCACGAGTCATTTGTACTTATGCATGCATACGTGGCCAGAATCAGACTCATGTGTTTGTGTGTGCATGTACATGTATATGTGGGTATCCTAGCTCAAATATCGGAGCACTGTTCCCTGTACATCACCAGACACAAGTTGATTTGTTGCGGTAGATGTTGGCAAACAAAGACCTTTGTTTCTCGAGTCCCAGGTGGCCAGCACCACAACGACCTGGCTGGACTCTAAGCTAGGCTAGCACTCTTTGCTATGTAGCTACATTGTAGCTAAGGGGTTATCCACTAGCTGCATTTGTACATACTGTAATAATAGGGTCAGGAAATACAAATCAATTTAGCTTGTTCCTAGGCCCCCAAACAAGTTGATGGGGTCTTTTGTGAGGGGAGTGTGGATAATAATATTATTATGGGCAAATATGATTTGTAGTCACAAAGTGAACAGCTTTAGCAAGAGTGAAGTACCTTATAGCATATTATGACAATACTCAACCAAGCCTAAATGCCCATATTGTGAAAAGCTTATAAGCTTATCAGTATGTGTACGTGCATACATGTATCTGTGCTCAGTAATGAATATAATAGAAGAAAGCAACATGTGTATTTGCATGCAATTGAATGAACTGAGACAACAAAATAGCCTCTATCGAGGAAGTTATGTGCAGTGGTGTGTGATCAGGGGCATGTGGTACATGTACATGAGTTTGATGAAGATCAGATATTGAGAATTGAAGATCCCAGCGTAAGCCCGTGAGGTCAAGGTTGGGTCAAGCGGTTTTGTACGTGGTGAAGAGTGGTGTAGGAAAGTGGATGAAATATCTGTAGGGACATGTGTAGAGGTGTGTATTGGTAGACAATGGAGGAACAAATTACCTTACAAGAGAACAAGTGGCTCTGTGCAATGGCCACTATCACTCACCTCCATTACTGAATAGAGTCAATACAAGGAGTACTAACAATTACGTGACATTATGTAATGGTGTTTTGTAGAGTCCCTCTGTCTCTTTCTCTTTCTCTCTCCCTTCCTGTCCAGTCTCCCCTTCCCCCCCCCCCCCCCCCCCCCCCAAATCAAAGTATAGTAGTCTGCCATTGCATTGCTTGTGGACAGATCCATTCTTCCTGGCCTGGGCACATCATATACACATTGAATATACATGTGCATGTACATGTACACATGTACTACTACCCCTTCATAGTGATTGTGTACATCCATCATGTTCTAGCTACTGAGTAAAGGCAGATGGCATCATTCTAAATCTGTCGAGCTGGCGTGTCAGACACGCCCCATGGTGGCTCCTATAGCCTCCTCTGCTGTTAATTGATACTCATTGCCATAAAGGTGGTCTAATCCAATCAGTGGAGCAGGCATTAGCCTCGCCCCAGCTATGTTACATAAAGAGCATTGCCTTACAGTACGTTTTGTGGATGGCAATGATAATTGTGCACTGTTTATATGCATACATGTGTATATTGATTGAGTATGGCAGGCATTTACATGTAGTGCGTGGAATTCAATGCCGATTCACAAAATTCATTGTTGTATATATAGCCTTGTGTTTATTCCTGCTTGAATGGTACTAAGTAAGCATGGTTGGTCTAAATGCGAGGCACCTTGGTATCTAGCCAGAAACCCCACTGTCATTATTTATAGTGTTGCAGCAACCTTTTTAGCCAGACTCCTCACGTTCACACTGAATTCAGTGAGTATGAGATCACGATGCGATGCCCTAGGCTACTCCTGGCCTGGGCTTGGAATCCTAACACTACTGACTCCACCCTATTATAGCAACGGATTTCAATAGTATAGTAGAGTATATCAATATTAATTTTACTATAAACAAAAAGTGAAAGATAAAGCATTGCACTACTAACTATGATTCAGATTGGCTATCGGGCTATCTTGTGTGAGTACGGTGATGCTCAGAACACTTCATCCTTTTTGCTATATATACAATGTAGCTAAATCCAAAATATCAGTACAGTATTAAGCTGATAATAATCAATAATTTTGTAAGCCTAGAAATGATGGTCTCCAGGGGGGGGGGGGGGGGGGAGGCTACAGTGTATATACATGTACATGTAGGTGCAGGGCTTATTGGTCAATCCCTATAGTCTGATCTCACTAATTTTAGTGGGCAAGCTCAGAGAATTAAGAGGAATTAGAATATCAGCCAGCCCCTTGACTGTCTTCTGGTTAAATGCAGACCAAGCATTAAGTTTAGCCAGGTAGACACTTGGATTACACTAGAGCTCCTGACTGGCTTCCCCCTCCCTGTGCTTATGTATGCACACATTATGTAATATGTAATAAAGATCATTCACTGAGTGAAGTTTTACAATGGTGTTTTTGCAAGGTTTGGTTGTAACTAGATACTGCCTGTGGTGAGACTGAAGTTGAATAGCAGTCTAGAAGTTCTAAATATAGCAGTGATTGGGTTAACTTAATAATTTCAATGAACTTTGCGGGATTGGGTGTTACTTGTTATATGACAATGTCCGTCTTGTCTTGCACCAATCTGCCATTATTTTATGCACAATGATGGATAATATAATCATTTGTGTATAAAATAATGCCTGATTGATGCCGACATCATTGTATAATATTATATGAGTATTTATATACAATATTATATTACAATATGTATAATATTGGGGAATCTGAGCTATGTACGTATACTTGTTGGTAGTTGCCTAGCAACCAAAGTTTTTATAGGCAATTTGCCGGCTATGGGAAGGGGTTGGGTCATCATAAAGTAGGCCAATGATGAACAGAGGTCAACTACCAACAAAATAGTTATCTGCCAGTAATTGGGGTGCATTCGACCATGCATCTCATGCACCCCAATTACTGACTATTATATGTGTTAAGTGGTGCAAGTTGTGTTGGGTGCTGTGAGGAATGTTAAGTACATGTGGGCACATCGACACTGATTCGCATGTTGTGTTTAAAAGGGTTAGTTAGCACCTCCTCAGGTAATGTACACTGTTGCTATGCAGAAAATATTCAGAGAGAGAGAGAGAGAGAGGGAAGGGGGAGTGAGGAAGGGAGAGAGAGAGGGGGGAGGGGGAGGGAGGGAAAGTGGGAGAGAGAGAGAGAGAGAGAGAGAGAGAGAGAGAGAGGAGGGGGACCTCCTGATGTGTGGGTGTGTGGTATGTGGTTAGCTGTACACAACCCTACTCTCCCCACAAAAGAAACATAATACAGCCCATGTGGCCATTTCCAGGGGGTGGGTATATATACATATACTAGTATACAAGATGGAGAGAGAGGAGCAGTGGAGTATGGTTTTACCACTATCACACGTCAGTTACGCTATTTGTCTTTGTGCTGGCTTCCACAAGTACCCTAAACAGAGACCTTGCGCTGCCTGCTGCAGCCTATGACTCCAGTTTATAGGATTCTTCAACAAAAGCCCGATAAATGCCTCACCTAATGACATTCCCTCTCTTTCTCAATCTACCATCTTCTTGGGAGAAGTCAAAACAAACGAAGTTAATATGCTTCCGCAGCCAAAACTTTTGTGACTATAATTATGCCCAGGAGGTCACCACCACCACTGCAACTGTAGTAGGCCCATTGTGTCTCAGAGCTAGCTAGCTGGCTATAGTTAGGAAATTTACATCTGGTTACTGTAATACTAAAAGATTTAATATTTCATCATCATTCTGTGTACATATACACAAGACATTGCTTTCGAAATCATCCCCGGATTGTAGTGTGTACCTCTCTTGTATAGTATTGTGTGTACATGTATGTGTACATGTATGTTGCAACTCTGTTGATGATGTCTCAAGGAAGTTGAATTGAAGCTCATAATTAATTATGGCTTTTAGGACCAATCCCCCATTCGACCAAAACTCAGCGAGGATCAGCTAGTGCACACTCAGGCAAGGAAACAGAGATACCCATCTTACATGTACATTGTACGTGTATGTGCCTCAGAAAACTGAATGAAGACTCGAGGCAGAAAACTTTCCTGTTTCCTTTATTTAGGTTAGGACCCCTGGATAGTAGAAACTAGCCAGCTTGTAGTTATTGGTTTGCTCTTATTACACAACTCTTGTTTATGTAACTAGTTGGCTGTTTGCTTACAGAAGCGTTGCTGAATCTTGGCATAGAATTTGAAAGCTTCCAGGTAGGGAACCATTTCAGTGTATACATGTAGCTGCCATGAAGCCAGTATGCTGTAGTTTCCCATGAATAGACAAGTTTCCATTACTTCTACCTCCTCCTAGTACTCGGTAAATGTCCGACTCTTCCTGACCTCAGACTTGTGTCCATGAGGCTTCGTAATATTATGAGTGTGTTTGTGAGTCGAGTGAGTATATGTCCATGTTTGTATACATGTTGCATGTGCATGTGTGTGTATGTGTGTGTGCATGTGCGTGTGTGTTTATGCAATAGAGCACGGCTAATTCTCATGGGATGTCCTCATTTGGTGCTGGGTGGAAATGTTCATCATGCGATAAACCGTTTTGCTCGGGTAATCTTCCTGAAACCATTTTTTGTGTGGCAACTTGCATGTATATACATGTACACAACCCATCACCCTCCCTGTACAAAACTAGTATTGATGATACACACATACACAACAACCCATATACAGCCTGATATTTCCTTCTGCATAAATTTAATCTGATGCTCCGTGCCTGCATGACCATTAACTTGGCCAATTGAGTCTAGGATTCTATTTTGGTGCATTGACAGCTGCTACCTGTGACACATAGGAAGGATGTATAATGACACCGCACTTATTCATGCCAATGAACCTTGCTAAGATGAAAGTCACAGCAGGAGGAACTGTAGTCCATATATGTACATGGACCTATCTATCGTAGCTTGCTACCTGAGTGAAGTATATCAGCTTACATGTACACTATAGTCTTATTGTAGCCCGGGGTGCTCATATTTCTGATAGTATATCATATGTTTTGTGAAAGGTCAGACGTAACTGGCAGGCCTCTCTTCGTGATGTGTACTGGTGTGGCTTGGGAAGGGAGGGAGGGAGGGAAGGAGATGCATGTAGTTGTGACATGGACTGTGTGTGTTCTGTAATTACCTGTATCACCACATGTGAAGGACATGCTTGTATACATACATGTACATGCATGTGTGCATGTTATATTTGCATGTACATGCATGACATTGTATCTATTGTGTTTGCTTAGCAACAAGGAAAGGCGATAGTTCTGGTATTTGGTGGTTGGAAGGAGGGAGGGGTAGAAGAGAGGGAGTAAGAGAGAGTGAAAGAGAGGGAAGGAGAGAGAGAGAGAGAGAGAGAGAGAGAGGAAGAGTGAGAGAGGGAGGTATGCTACATACATGTGCATGATAAAATTCTACACACACTGATTATTCAATATTATGTCGTTGCACATATTTCTTGCTAAATTTGTTGGTGTCAGTCTCAACTGGTTGAGTGGTAGTTGGGTGGGTTTTGGCATCCGCTACATGTTTGCCCCAAACACAGCTGGTTCTTCCCTTGCCAGTAGCCCTACATGCTTCTCAGTGTTTGCAATCTTGCCTCCCATTGACTGCTGGTTAATTTACCACTCCTCTCATTTATTCCCCCCCCCCCCCCAAACACGCACACACTCATGTACACTGCAGTCTGTTCTAATGGCGTCTCCTCATTCACCAGTCAAGTTCAACTTTGGTAAGTCTATACATCACATTAGCCTTATGATATTGTAAACCATTGTTCGTGTATATTGACATGCAACAACGACAAAAGTTAGACAACTTTCGTGTATCTTCCATATCACTACATATAGTCTATATATCTGTATCTGAGGTAGCTATGATAGACTTAGTATCCAGACAAGAAGTCGGAAAGGTATTGCTCCCCCACCCCCCAAAAATACACTAGTTCAGCCTTATGTGTGGAATTTGCTGCACCAATGTAAGTATTTATGTCGGACATGCTTCAGGGATAATCTCTCTTTGTTCTGTGAGAAAACCTTGAGTTTGTGGGTTAAAAAGTGCATGTGAGCGAGAAAGGAGGGGGGGGGGGACTGACACTATCAATCATGTGCCTAAGTAATGGAATTAGTGGAGAGACTTATCAATCTGCCTTCAGAGGGAACATGTTTGTTAACATGAATTTGATGGCCACATCAAAGCACTGGCTACAACTGTCTACACTTACGCCACACACACACACACACACACAGTGAGTAGAGGCCCTGGGGGCATACCCACTGATTAGCGTACACTATACTCAGTTGAGTTGGCTAAATGCCTTTGACCACATCAGAGCCATCATAAATGCAGTGTTTGATTGACAAACTGCCTGATTGTCCTATTACCTACATGCCTGAGTGTACACAGTCACAGTGTATATACAATGAGCTACATGCATAATATACTGTACAGTACCACTGATGATAGGATTATTAAGTGCTCATTGTTTTGCCGACATTTTGTCCAACTGACTAATAATTGTGGTATGTCATACACGTATAAATGCACAATGCAAGCTATAGAGTACTGTACAGTACCACCGATAAATGATATTACTATAGTATGTTATATACATGTACATTGTATATAGGACACTTTATTACCTAGGGTAGTTATGACTTTTGTCACTAAGGTAGCACACAATTGAGCCAAGTCTTTCTAATGAATTGCCGACACTCGACTGTGGCTGCCAAATTGAACGATTGTGTGTTCATCTCCGTAGATGGAGATGTAGGGACTAATATGGCATACCTAGAGTATGTACATGTATGTGGGGTTGGACGCATTGCCTATTATCGAGTATTGTCATTCTACAAGCATTTCTAGGTATGGTATGACGTTTTGCACCACCCCTAGTCACTGAGGCTAGCCATATATATGTACATGTAGTTACCACCCACCGCCTTATAATAATTATTTAATTTTGAGGATTTAGAAAATTATTTCATGCAATAGCTAAGAGTGAAATGCGGAGCACATTGCATCACTGTAAGATAGGGTTTTGAACAATGACAGTGGCTGAGGAAAAAATAGCTTTCTAAATATCGTGCTAAAAATAGTAGCAAAACATGCAGTTAGCCACGTAATTATATGTATATCAAATTTTATTTTGTCTTAGTGCATAAATTACCCCCTTCTTGTGTGTGTGTCTGTCTTTGCAGAAGACTCAGCAGATGGAGGTGGCCAGTCAACTCAGCGCAAGAATGCCCTGACCCTCCTTGACCCTAACTTTAGCAACTTCCAGAGGGGAACAAGACAAACAAGAGTAAGGAACTATAATATTAACGTTTAAATTAGCAGTGTGCACGCATTTTTTTAGTGATATTGTAAATTGGGCTGTTTCTATCCACCAGGCCCTGCCCTACCTTTTGCTGGGATAGGGAATATATTATTATTATATGGATCATAGCACAGTCCCTCAGGTGACTTGCTTGGGTTGTAGAATCATTCGGGAACAAGTGCTCAACTATGCTTTGATGCTCAACACCCACACACCACCACTCTTAGCAAATGCTTAATGTGTGTCCTGCACTTTCCAGTAGCACGCACATCAATAGAAAATAATATTGCAGCATGTACAAAAAAGCGCATATTAGGTTCCTACGTTAGAGGTCAATACTTGCTACATAATTATAATATGTATTGGTAGCAGTATTGATCTCTCTATCTCTCTCTCTCTCTCTCTCTCTCTCTCTCTCTCTCTCTCTCTCTCTCTTTCCCCCTGATTTACTCCAGAGTTTTCGTGATAAGGTCAAGTCTTCGATCCAGCGCAGTGTGAAGAGAAACTCCAAGCAGGAGAACAACTTGCAAGTGACTGGCCCAGTCGGGGGTGGAGGGTCCGTGAGGGTCGGAAGGTCACGAAGCTTTGGCAAGGTGGACAGGATTGACCAGTAAGTTCATTTCTTTTAATATACAGGGTTCTCCCCAGGAAGAAAAATTATGGCATAGTAGATGGGCCTTTCTTTGGGCGGCATTTTTTGTTACCACATCAGGATATTGAAAGCATTGGGGGGGATGGGGGGTGGCTCGCTAAGCAATGCTATGCTGAAACTGCTGTTATTTGCTGACTAGGACACTGACTCTCCCTGGACCTGGACTGAAGCTAGGTCACTCCATGGAAAATTTACACCGAGTGAGTAGCCACGGTACTGGCGAGTCCCACTACACCATGCTCGGAGAACACGGCACCTTTGTGAGTCAATAGCTTCATGTAGCTTGATCTATTGATGTGAATATGATTGATCCCTCCCTCTGTTTCTCTCTCCCTCCCTCCCTCTCTCTCTCCCTCTCTCTCTCTCCCTCTCTATCTCTCTCTCTTTCTCCCCCTCTCTCTCTCTCTCTCTCTCTCTCTCTCTCTCTCTCTCTCTCTCTCTCTCTCTCTCTCTCTCTCTCTCTCTCTCTCTCTCTCTCTCTCTCTCTCTCTCTCTCTCTCTCTCTCTCTCTCTCTCTCTCTCTCTCTCTCTCTCTCTCTCTCTCTCTCTCTCTCTCTCTCTCTCCTCCCTCTGCAGCTTGACCTGGCCACTCGTGGCACCCTGAGTATCCTCCCAGTCCACCAGAGTGTCTCTCCTCGCCACAGCTGCTTTCGTATCATCACCGACAGTGACATTGTCTATGCCTCATGCGGCTCCAAGGAAGAGCTGGAGAAATGGCTCACCAAGTGAGTAGAAATTTAAGAAGTGTGTGCTTGTACATGTATGTAAATCACAGTGTACATGTGTGTGTGTATGTTAACATGTACGTGCAGTGGTTCGTGATAGAATGCTATGTCTTACTGATGCTTTTTTATCAGTAGTCTAAGTTTGAAACTGAATTCAGGCACAGTTTGTATAAGAAACATGTTTTTTTATCCTATACGAGTGTGAATATGATATCTTGCTTTCAATAGATCTAGAGCTTCCATTAAGGACCAATGTTTTCTAACCGAATTTCATGTGTTTGTGAATTATTTGTAAATTGTGTAGTTTGTAGTAGGTACGAGTGAGATACGTATATAATGTAACCATGTTTGTTCATTTCAGCACGCCTGAAGGGTATTATTTTTAATACACACTCTCTCTTTAAATCCTCTTTCTCTCTTCTCTTCTCCCATTTTCTCCCTTCCTCCTCCCTCCCTCACTTTCTCTCTCTATCTCTTCTTTTTCCCCCTCCCCCCTCTCCCTCTCCCTCTCCCTCTAGCCTCAGCAACTGTCAGCGTCCTAACCGTGACCACCTCCGTCGTCTAGACACTCACCTCTCCCTCTGGATCCTCGAGGCTCGCAACCTTCAATCCAAGAAGAAGTACTTTTGTGAGATTTACCTCAACGGGATCATCTTTGCTCAGACCTGCTGTAAGGTCATGAACGACATACTCTTTTGGGGAGAACCCTTTGTATTCAGGTAATAATTAATTAAATTTGCCACTAATTGAGTGTAGGAAAACGTTTTTGGTGTAGGATTTGGGGACAGTATTATAGCATATTGTCGCTTGATAGCAATACTATAAACATGGAAATAGCTTTCACATGCCAGATTTTTAGAGTTGAATCTGATCTTATATACTCCCCCTAAAATGTTGCTGCAGTGACCTTCCACCTCTTGGTTCGGTTATGATCAAGATCTACCGGGAGAACTACAGCAAGAAGCGTCGCGAGAAGACCCCAGCCACTGACATTGGCAAGATAGAGATGCCTGCACTCATACTGGAGAGCGGACAACTCATGGAGAAATGGTACATACCTACAAACAGATATAACTGTTATAGTTTATTACTTTCGGTTGACATGTACATTTGTACGTGAAGCATAATATTATGGAGAAAAATTGAGTGTACTTACCGTGGTATCCTTGGCAAGCGCCCATAGGCTAATTTAGAAATTTTGCCCGTTTTCTGTAATTTGTTTAATTATGTTAGAATAAACCAAGTCTGCTTTGAAAAGAACTATTATTACACACTTCACAGTTATTTTTAATTTTGGTTATTCAATAATAATAATAATAGTAATAATGTCACGTAACTTTATCTATTCCTTACAGGTGCCCAATCACATTGTACCAGACGAACCGATCGTCTGGAAGCCACGCCCTCAAGGAGAAAGACAAGGATGCTCCCTCTGTTCGATTCAAGATCCAGTACCAGGTGGTCTCCATCCTCCCACTCAAGGCCTACGATGACTTCCTCAAGGTGGGTGCAGTGTAGGTGCATGTACGAGGGGAGGAGAGAGAGAGATGAAGTGGGGAGAATGTTTGAAGGAGTCAAAAGTAATGTGTCAACTAGCTTGTTTTTGTTTCTTTACAGTTTCTGAAAACAGACTATGGTGTCGTTTGTGAAGTACTGGAGCCAGTGATCAGTGCCAAGGCAAAGGTACTAACTAAAAATTAATATTAATTTATGTATTGGTAGCTGCTTTATGTGCTATTTTCTCTCTCCCTCCCTCTCCCCCCCCCCTGCTAGGATGAGATAGCCCAGACCCTTGTGAGGATCCTCCAGGTGGTGGGCAAGGCAAAGGAGTTTCTCTGTGATATTATCATGTCTGAGGTGGAACACACAGGTAGGAACGAACGCTGCAGTCACTTTGGCGTATCTACATGTACACTCTACATGTATCGGTAGTGTATATACATTGTACTAATGTCTTGATGGGGGGTTTCTGGCTCTGAATAATTATTGCACTAACTTCCCCTGATCAATCACTTAATATGTATTTGTATGCTTACAACAGAAAATGAGAACCTGATATTCCGTGGCAATACGTTTGCCACAAAGGCTGTGGACACCTACATGAAGATGGTGGGAGACACTGTAAGTCCATTAGTCTTACGTAACTATATTATTATACATGTACTTATTATCATTAATATTTTAGTAAATGGTACGTGATTTAATTACTATGGGAATTGCTGAGCTAGTGATGGGTTATTGTTGCGACACACTGGAGCGTTTAAGGACTAGCAGTGTAGCTCGTTGGGACAATTAGCCGCGATAATTAATGAGTTTAAAGGTCTTCCGTGCGCTAATTCGATTAGTTGGCAAGTACTAAAATTATTATCCCCTATTTCCCAGTCAACTTCCCCTCTCCCCATGCCCTAATCACACTCAGAATTGATGATGAAGCTGTAATGGGGTATTATAAAATTTATGACACCTGACCTAGCATACTACATGTACATGTACCTACCTAATTTGCTGTTATAGTAATGAGCATGTGACAGAGCTAGAGTGAGGTGCGTGCCCCGTTGGGTTGCAAGATCAGCATTGTATAGGTAGTGGAGTGGTCATGCAGCACTATATTATCTTCATTTGTGGTGGAATTCCCCATCTTCATTTGTGGTCAACAGCCCCTCTCCTAATATTTTCAAGAGTCGCCTTTCCCTTGCCTAATCTAAGACTCCTTCATTTTCCCCTCCTATGCACTTTTTGTGTCCAATTTGTCTTATTTTGTCTATCCATTGTGTTCTATGGGAGAACTTCAACACTAGCCCAAGGCTAACTGTCCAACCACTATGCAATGCATTAAAATTTCATAGAGGAAAAAAAAATATATATATATATAGATTCAGCTAGCATCCTCCTAGGTACCGTATAGCGGGAAATTTTCGAGGGAGAAAACTTTCGCGGATCAATAGGATAGGAGCATTTCGCGGAGAAAACTTTCGCGGAATGTTAAAACTGGGCGCATAATGGGTGTGGCATGCCTAGAATTTCGTGGAGAAAACTTTCGCGGATGGCTGAAAAATCGCGAAATTCGTGAAAGTTTTCTCCCTCGAAAGTTTCCCGCTATACGGTAGTATATACCTTACTGTGAGTACTACTTAGACCTTTGACCTCTTTGGAAGCATCCTAGATCAATAGTATGTGCAGTGCAGTGTGCGGGCTTATCTGTGTACACAGCACTAACACTACCTGGGTGTACCCAGTGAACTGTCACAACTGATCAAAGAGCCATCTTGTACATGTATGTGTATTACATGTGTAGTATATACACCGAGTCTTGTTTAGAATGAATGACAGTGAGTTACAGAACAAAGGCACTAAGCGTACATTATAGTCAAATAGTGCTTCCTGTGAGGTCAGAGGTGAAGATTTTTTTTATTGGCAAGGTAAATGCAATAGTTAGTGAGCAGGATGTTTGTGGAAGTACATCAGAACAGAATATCGGATGACCTAAGTCTTAATGAATACATCAATGTCAGGGTGCATATGTATAACCTAAGTAGTGAGCGGCTGTGTGTGGTCCAGATTACACCAATAATTAGAAGTACAGTAAGCTTCCTTTTTGGCTCTAATTTCATATGATCATGTGTGTACATCCCTTTACCAATTAACGTGCATGCGTCGTCGAGTACAAGTAATCGAATCATTTCATTTATCCTGATCTTGGATATGCATGATGTTTATTCGAGTAAGTCATGATCTTCCCCCCTCCCCCCCCCCCCCATCCACCTCCTCCCAAATCCTCCGAGTAGGGGAGGGTGGGTGAGCAGGCGGGTGGCTATAATTGGATAATTATAGTAGGAGTGAGGTAATTATATCAAAATTGTGTTTGTTATCGAGTGTAAATAGTCATGCACAGCAGCATGCATCTATAAGCTGCTGTTTTTATATATTATGGATATGGTTTCAATTAGATGGTGATATTATTTGGTATTTTTTATTTTCTCCTTCAGTGTTGTCTCTAGAAGTTATCATTCATTGTATTTTCATTGATAATATAACCACAACATTGAAACTACTTTGCAATGACTGATCACGATAGTTTAGGCTTAATCGAGTAATCATACTATTGATGAGGGCCTTCACGTTCATTTATTCATATCTGCGTTGGTAAGCAGCCGAAACTGTCCGGCCCTTCCATCCATATCTACATTAATAATGTGCTTTGCAAGTCAGTTGTCCAGTGGAAAGGGTCAATAGGCAGTACAAATCACAAAGGCTTTCAGTTTATATTATATAGTGACAGAGACAGGTGCCATTCCCTAACTTTCCTAGATAACTGACCTACAAAGCACAGTAGTGAATGCTCTTATTTCATAGTATGACCTTTATTATGTACCACCCCCCCCCCCCAATCCCCTCCCCTCCCCTCCCCACCCGTACAGTACCTGCGCGAGGCTCTTACCCCGTTCATCTGTCACCTGCTGGAGATGGACGAAGACTGTGAAGTTGACCCGATGAAGATGTCCCAGGGAGCCAACCTCCAGCACAACCAGGCGGCCCTCACCAGGCTCGTCAAGAAGGCATGGAATGATATCCTATCCTCCTACACAAAGTTCCCTAGGTAAGGAGAAATGGAATATGTTGAACATTGCTAATTAGGTATTTCGATTTTATGGAGCATATTATTATTAATATCATAATTACATGTACGTATAATATGTGCAAATATTGGAAAGACTATACTATACTAAATAAGTTAGGAATCGTTTAACAGTAATTATTGTATACCTACATTTAATAATCTAAGAGTATTCTAGCATTTCATAGTGTGTTATTCTTTACTCAAGCCCTCCCTAATATTTATTTAGAATACACAATTATCTATGACTTGTATTTTTAATTCTACAATGTATGTCTGCAGTGATCTTCGGAACACCCTGCACGGCCTTCGTCAGCGGTTTGGAGCAGAGAGGGAGGACGCCTGCTTCAAGCTGATCAGTGGCTCCATCTTCCTCAGGTTCCTCTGTCCGGCCATTCTCTCACCTAGCCTCTTCCAGCTCTGCCAAGGTAGGTCAGCAAAGACAGCAAAAATTAAAATTTAGGAGCAGTTGAGGGTAGGGAGTTTTGGGGGCGGGCATGATGAAACATCATTACTAATTTTTTCGAACTCACATTTTTCCAGTTAGTGTCTACTGAATAATGTGTAATAATTAACCCCACCACTCCCCCAAACCTATAATTGATACTGATGGGGTGCAAGTACAATTATTCAGGTGGCCAGTTTGAATAATTATCGTCCAGTGAAAGTGTAGTATTAAGTATTCTGATCTGGTGTGGGAGTGTGTGCTCAGCACTATACTTCATTATCACATGTGCATGCACATCTGTACTAACAGGTGCCTAGTTCAAAGTATGATAGCAATATTATTATACTGTGGCCCAGTGTTATTAGTGTGTTTCTGCATGTGCCTGCCTTGCCATCTGCAGAGTATCCCTCGGAGAAGATGTCTAGAAAGTTGACACTAGTGGCCAAGGTGATACAGAACCTCGCCAACTTTACGAGGTGAGAGACAAATTTTATGTCAAAAATATGCTAGATACACATACACGTATAATTAGTGTAATATAATGTATGTGTCCATTGGTGCCTGTACATGTACTCTACTATACTCTATGTGACTATGTACAATGTACATGTACGTATGTATAAGATAATAATATTCATGTATACCTGTACTCTTACTCGACATAAACCATGTATGTAATGTCATTATTTATACCAGCCGTACGATATCTTTGATGTGGTGATTTCATAGGGCTATCTTGTTTTATTGTTGTTACTGTTGCTAGGTTTGGAGTGAAGGAAGAGTACATGTTGTTTATGAACGAGTTTGTCGAGAGAGAGACCAAAAACATGAAAGAGTTTATCAACAGAATCTCTGTGAGTTTGTAAACATGACGACCATTACCAAATACATTCACTCTCCTGCATGTACGTGTAGTTGCACATAGAGTACATAAACTGCAAATCCAGTAACTGTATACTCACAAAACTAGCATTTTATTATTAGCAAATTTCAAGAGTACATTTATCATTGCTCCCTATACTGTTGTAAAATAGAAATATCAGTAGTTGTGTATATACAAACTTTATATTTTAAGGTTTGTGATTACAACTCAACCACAAAATTAACACATTCTCCATAATTTCTCATTCTATCCAGTCACCGGTGGCCGAGTCGGAGCCTCACATCCAGTGGGGTCCTTGTCACATCGACCTCGGACGAGAAGCCTCCATCATGCACGGAACGCTCAGAGCTCAGCTCAAATCCGTCAAACTATCGGAAGAGAGCTCCTTCAGAATCCAACCCCTCTGCACGCTCTTGGAGCAGCTGACGAGAGCCAGCGAGGAGGAAGAGGGAGACCCTTTCTCATCGACTTTCGAAGCTCTACGGGTCATGCAGAGCACGATCAGCAAGTTCAACTCGGGCCCTGCCGATCCGGAAAACTCTGACAGTTCATCAGAGTACACGACGCCTGCAGAGTCGCAGACTACCTCGCCAAACCACGAACAGAGTCCTCCACCACCCTTCGTCACTGCTCAGACCACTCGGGCCACGCTAGGGTCTGCGGCGCAAATTTTGAACCAAACGTCGATTTTGTCCGACCAACCGCTTCTTAGTACGTCTCCCAGTACTTCACCGACTCACTCTGGAGGAGGGGTGTCACGATTAGCAACGCATTCACACAAGTCCAAGACATCACCTACTGGCGGGGCTGGTCTAAGAGAGAGAGGTGCAGATGATGGTAACGTAAGGAGATTGTCAGATTCAGAGCTTCAGAGACACGGGGTGAAGCTCAGAGGAGTGATACCTAGCCATGTGAAGAGCTCGCATAGTCACTCAAGATCGATCGATGAGACACTCAAGTGAGTTGAGATACTATTATTTCCAGTTGGTTATTGATTGACATTCTTTCTCTCTCTGTAGCATGAGAACGGAAAATCATGAGTTACAAGAGGTGAGTACATGTATTTACACATGAAATTTTCTGGAGCATACAACATGCACGTACACAATCATACTTCCTCATACAATAATTATATTGTACTAAGCATCAACTTGACACTGCCATTGCCCTCTCCCCCTCCCCTACAGTTGAGATCAGAAAACAGCCGACTCACAGAGGAGATTGGCAGACTAAAGCACGAGCTAGCCAGACAGCAGGAGGAGAACGACAGAGAAATGGAGAAACTAAAGAGAACCGAAGAGGCAAAGAGAAAGTCGGAACATGAATTAAAAAATCTCAAGGACAGTCGTGGTAAAATCCTACGAGGCCTGAACACACAGACGGAAATAGCCCTGGTTCAGTTTAGACGCGATTTTGAACACCTTCAGACGCAACTACAAGCAAAGGACGAAATCATCCACATTCAAGAAAAGAAGATCTCAGGCTTAATAGAAGCCAACTGCACACTTAGACAAGGCCTGAAGGAGTTGAACTCTTTACCGAAACAAGAGGGAGATAGCGATAGTGATTTGGAAGAGGAGATTCGCCAGAGCATCACGTCTCTTAGCAATGGGAACGGCCACCTTCCCCCGGGGGTCGTTGGGGGGTCAGCCTCCCAATCAGGGGGGCCACTGACTAGTGACTTACAGAAGGCCATTGCACAGTTGGATAGTGGCAAGTTTGAATTCGAACTTTAAACAGAATGTTGAAAATAATCATATCAGTGCATTTTATTATCATAATATTATGTGTATTGTAATCTGCATGTTTCCAATTTCTATTAATTTATTACTGTCTAGTGCATCTTTTCACTGTTCCAATATTGAAACTTGATTTGTATTGTTAGCGATTGATAATTATGAATTCGTGGTCGAGTATAATTGTGCAACAGCTAAAGGGGCCCCAAAAATGACGTACAATGCATTGCAACATTCATACATACCTACATGCTAACAATTAGCATAATAGGGTCTTCAGCATGTGTAATGAAACAAAGCTCATAAGATTAACAGGGTTGATCATGAAATTAATTAATTGACCTGAAGTTAATAATAATATTAGTATTGTGATTAACAGTAACTAACGTACAGCTAGTCGAGGGTTGGTTCTGTGTTGAAGTGAGGGTCAATGGAAAGTGCTTGTGACTTGAGAGACTCGTAGACAGCCAGCAGACAATGGGCATCCAACGCTAGAGAGGTTAATTAATAGAAGTATTAATATAATATTGCACGCCATAAATCAGATTGGAATACATTACCGAAATACGCTTTTTTGGTCTGAGTATAAATGTGATAATCATACATATTATAAGCCTATCTTTGAAGAAGCTTGGTATGTATATTGCATATAGTCTAACCTAACATGTCTATAGGACCATGGTAGCTGCTTTCATCTGCTCAAGAGCTACATTTTGGTTTTTGTTCCAGTTCCATAGCTCTTTCCGTTGCTGAGATACACTTTGGCACGCGCCGTGGTATATATTAATAGCTCTTAATTACGTCATACATTCCAACAGTAAACCCATACGCGTTTTGCTACCCCCTATTCCAGCTCAATAAATAGATTTTCTGGGACGGTCTATTGATAACGTGGCTAGAACGGTAGCTGAAAACTGCCGCATGGTCCTGGGCATTTAGGGTTTAGGGGCCGCCCAGGATCTCCCTTGAATACCCCCCATCCCTGGAAGTATGCCTGCGGTAATGTCCGCAGTGTCACTCCGTACAGATCACCGAAGCTGCGGCGACTCGGCCTGGGGGGAGGGATGTTTGGGACTATTTTTGCTCTTTTTGCATATAATTTTGACTTCAGGCTCCATCAGTTTGTTGGAAAACGAACAATATTAAAAATTTGAATTTTTATGTAGATATCACACCGTAATGGAGGGTGCCTAGGGACAAGGCTACAATAATTCACGACATTGCTTCATGTGCTCACCAGCATATCTAACTTGTGCCTGTTTCAGTGGCCTCCTCTCCCAGTCCGAGAGCTGCTGCGATTTGTCCAGCGGTTTCCCAAGGCACCTTTCTACCAGCAAGCTGAGGCCGGTGGCTTCACTGTACCCAACACTAGCAGCTGTGGTGGTAGCATCGCTGCGACTATCAATTGCAACAGCTCCAGATGATAGCTCATGTGGAGTCAAGGAGTGTGAAGAAATGTGGGCTGTGTCACAGATTTTCATGTTCGAGAGAGCTGCAGTTAGTACTTCTGCTTGGTCTTTTGCAGTCTGTGACCTATGCGATGGGTGCGTACAGGTACACTGAGCTTCTAAGCTTTTCTGATGGTCGTGGCTGTTGTGTGGTGATGGGGAATGGAGTAATGGGTGATTGGGAATGGAATCTGAATTTGAACGGGGTTGTAGCAGTAGAGGGTGACTGGGAAGGGAACAACTACACAAGTTATTCCTCTGGAGAGCCGATAGCTTCAGCCCCTCAACCTGTGGACATAGAAAAATTAAATTTAACTATTAGCAAGCCACCACATACATGTAATTATTATTAGTTTTGTAGTCTCCTACACACCCAGCACTATTCGCAGCTATCAGACTGCAATACTGAAAGGCTTGAAATAGCACTGGGCTTGAGGTTATTGCTATTACCATTTTTGCGAGCATCTGGAGGTCAAGAACTCGCTTTGGTGAAGAGATAACATCGGCGGCAAAGGTCCACGAGCGAGAGAGTATTTTGAAGTCAGCATTGATCCCATATCCTGAAAAAATACAGCAAGGTAATATAGAAAAGAAAGCTAAGGTTGTCAATAATATATCAGATATTTGGTAAAGGTCGTCAAGTCCGTTGGTCGCACACTAAATCACTGTCTACAGAGCTGGCAATGAGGCTAAATCCATGTGTATATTAATATATTTTAAGTCGCCCGTTATTTCTTACCCAATTTTAAATTATTTCTTGAGCCGAAAAGATAGCGTATGAAATCCTTGAGCGTCTTCTCAGGCACAGCGGATGGAAGGTGAACCATGTCTAGCAGGAAGATGATGGAGGAGACAGCCAGCTGCATCAAAGCAAGCCTCTCCATGCCACCATTACAGGCAGGCAGACGCCACTCACAGTCAACACCTATGATCAAGTCAGGCTGAAGGGAGGAGAGGGAGGGAGGGAGAGAGAAGAGAGAGAGAGAGAGGGAGGGAGGGAGAGAGAGAGTAAAAGCAAAACATCTTTATGAACTTCTGCTTACCTTTGCTATAGTCTTCCAACAAGTTTGCAGTCCGCCCTCATCACTGATAAACACCACTTGAGACAGGGGGACAGTCAGACTGTAGTATCTGTCAGATCTTACTGCATGCCCATCATTTGAGATGTCCGTATCACTTGAAGAATTATTTGCAGTACTGCAGTGCAATTTTTATGCAAAAATGTTTCGTCATTAATATTTTTGCATAAGGCAAAATTTTTTTATTAATAGCTCACATTTCGGGTTCTGATATCATGTAGATCTGTAGTGCAGATGGTAGATACTCCATGGCAACGTTGAGCCTCCTGGCCCACTTAGCAGCTGCAGCGATGTCATTGTATCTCAGCAGCTCCTTAATTAGCTGCATCTTCAAGCCACCTCCTTCCGCACTACTAATAGCCGCCTGGAAAAAAAGCAGAGGATAAAGTTCATGCACTAGACTTTATGTATAATATTATGCTGAGCGCTGAAAATGAAAAGATGAGGAGCCCCGAGGATGAGGCCAATGATGGAGGGGGGGAGGGCTTCTAGCTACTTCAATACATGTATAAATTCTATTATTGTACTCACTTCGATCAGGTCATCCATATTCTCATCAGTGATTGCTCCCTGTAGGTATGTTATATACAACAGTCTATTTCATTAACAATGATAGCACAATTGAATAATTATCTCATAACAGGTCCAGGTGTGCATGTATAATATTATTATAGCTTACCTCTACATACTTGGAATGCAGCATGTGGTGAAGAGAGGCAGAAGATTTTCTCTTAAATAGGTGAGGAAACATGCCTACATGAACACCATCATACAGTGCATATGCAAGAGAGCTCACAATCAATGCATAGTATGTCAATAACGAGTACCAGAGAGAGAGGGGGGGAGGGGTGGGGGGGGGGGGGGGAGAGGGAGGGAGAGAGAGACTCACCTAGTTTGAGGTTATACTTTTCAACAAAGCGCAGCCCCAGTTTGTAGAGCTGCTGGGAGTTCAGCTTGCTGTTGGGGGCCATCAGAGACTCTGGATTGACAACAGACGAAGTGATCCCACACTCTTTAAGAAATCTGGAAACGAAAACTAATGCATGTATATGTACAATAATAATGTTATTACTATAATACCTCGTTATCTGTTTGTACGTCTTTCCTGGTTCACAGAGCTTGTCCACCAACTCCACAAATTCTACTTGCAGTTCGTTCCTTCCATCGATGTAGCTATATACATACAGTGACATAGTATAATTATATTCATGGGAAAACATCACTATTGTATGTAGCATGTACTGTGGTCAATAATATTATGCTAACCATTTGCTAGGAGAAGTGGAGTAAACATAATTAGAGTAATGTAATGTATATACTACCACCCAGATTTTCAATAATTACTGTGCATGACAATAATTATAATGTACCTCGGAATAAACCTAGCTAAGCTAACATATCTCTTACTTCTCAATCAAGTTGACTTTATCCACTACCAGGAGAGGCAACAGCATCTGCAAAAACATAATAATGAGGACTTCTAACAGCATCACAGTTTATACACAACTGCAAGTACTTTGGCTTGTCATGAGTATTCAGACAAAGCTGAACCAGGGGAGATTGGGGTACCATAATTGTGTCCTACTCACTTCTGCCATGTTGAAGTATCTCTGCAGGCCCAGCTTCCATGCGTAGGTCACTGCCTCGTTCATCTTTCTGTTACTGAGCAGTGTCTTTATGAGTAGCACTTGGTCCTCCTCTGGGGAGGTCTTGAGACTGAAGATGGCGCAAACGTCATCCATGAGCATCGGGTGACAGCGAGTCAGCAAGGTTAGGGCCTGTTTCTGATGCTCGTAGGTGAGAGCTGCATTCCTGCATAAAAATTACGGGAGTATAAATATTATATGAAGGTTTGTGTTATATCAATCCCTATGGGAAACTAGTCCAAAAATATGGCACCTCTAATTTATTTATAGTACATTAAATTTTACTGAATTACTAAAGCACCCTCTAAAGTTTGGCTAAATCATGAACATTCATTTTGCCTGTGAAAGACAAGCATAATAATTTAGATGACTTACTTGGAATTAGATGGTTTGCCCAACCAGCGCTTAAATTCATCCACCACTCTCCTGACAAGAGAATGCTTCTGGTGTCTATTCTTGCCAGATCTCTGCAGGAACGTCAGCACCAGTGTGAACACATCCTTGTGCTCGTCAAACATCTCATGCAGACACTCTGCGATCTTTTTGCCCCCGTCCTGTGAGGAGAGCACCGCCTTAGCTTCATCCACCCATACATCATCCTCGTACATCATGAACGGCTTCTTGTACTCTTGGAGAATCGGGTCGGGTTCTGAGGGAAAACAGAAGGAGGTACCGGTATTATTATGACTTGATTGTTCAAAAGCTGCTACTATCATAGTTATATAAACCATGGCATTATCAGAATAATCATGGAGTTGCCATAAATTATATCTCAAATTGTCTAGCACTACAACAGTTATTTATGGATAAACTTAATTCATAGATTGTATTGTAAAAAAGTTTTTATCGCACCCAAACCTGTGTTTTTAACACGTCATAACAAAGTGAAACGTTGATCGCTGAAATGGTATCACACTCGTAGTAGACTTGTATCAAGTACGGAAATGTTGTATATATAAATATAAAACACAACTGCATGCCTTTTCTATTCCACACCTGTCTGCTCTGGTAGGTCTGGCAGACACGTTTCATCATCAGAGTTCCATCCATCGCCGTCGTCGCCTTGTGCGCCCGCCGCCATGGCCAGGCTGTGGGAGGAGTAGAGCTTCTCATAAACGCTCGGAGCAGCGTAGCGAGAAACGGCGCAGTCGTCGAACTGAAGATCTTCATCCGAATCATCGTCGCTGTACTCCATGGCCATCATGCATGTTGGGGATAGGGTCCACGTGCAGGTGGGCGGGGCTTGCAGCGGATATTGTGCGCATGCGCATTAATTGAAGAGATTTGGGGTTGTTGATTTCAATAAGAGCTCTACTAAAGGATAAAGGTTTTCCATTTGTCCTTCAGTTTATTTGCTGACATATTTTTTGAACTTGAGCCAGTCCATTTTGACCTAAATGAGGCAAAATTGTCATAAAAACTATACATTGATATACAAAATAATTAATAAGCAGGTGTATCTTACCCTACAAGAGAGCTATCACTTCCTGTTGATACAACAAAACCACTATTAAGTGGTGCTCCTTTCGACGTCTTCAACTTATGGGGCACCGTGGTTGCCGAGTGCCTCGAATAGTTCATCAACGCTGAACTAGTATCCCACGGATTGGTAGCACCACCAGACACTCCCTGGGCAGTGGTACTACCGGAGCCCACAGTGTAGCTGGAGTAGAATCCAGGAGCTGGTTTGAAAGAGGCTCTGTATGTTGACAAACCACTAAATGAAGCGTTCTTCCGCCTCATATCAAGATGTGGCGCTTTCTGAAGTTGTTCGGCACTAAGTGCAATAGAATTAGCTTCAACATTCGCTCCTGTGTTGCCCTTGCTAGAATTTACATTACCGGTGTTAATTTTGTTGAGAGAACTTGTGAAAGAGGGGCTTGATTTAAGTGTTGGTGCTGGATCAGTGTCTAACTGAAGAGGGTGACCTGTGATGATATTAAATCTTTGACTCCTGGTTCGACGCTCTCCTAGATGATTCAGCTTGACAAGCCCAGTTCGAGTCAGGGGTGACGATGAGATTGAGATATTATCATGATCACCTGCTGCAGCCTGTGGAGTTTTACCGGCACAACCAGTAGCTACAGGTGTATTTATTGTTCCCGCCTTTGGAGATACACTAGTTGTTGCATTTGGTGAGAGAGTACAGCTACCACTGAGGATACCCTTTATCTCATCTGCCTTGGGCGTGGCCGTGCTATTGTCAGTGAGCATTTGAAGGGAAGGGGAGTGGTTGTGTGGACTGAAAGATTTGGTAGAGGGTGATTTTGTAGTAGTAATGGGTGATGTGAGAGTGGATTCATTTTTTGCCTGCAAACTTCTTCTAGACTTTTGAGAGACATCTATAATATTATAGCAAATTAGTGATTATTCACATATTATTGTAAATTAGCTCAATAATACCTCCAAAGCTTACCTACACAAGTTGTAAAGAATTGATCAAACACTACATAATTATTGGCCTGTATGAATGAATGCAGCATTAGATCTAGATTGAAGTCAGAATTGCATCACACATGCTTACATTTACATACCTGTCTAACGTATGATTGAAGTTTGTAGTGTTTTCTTAAGAAGCCCAGAAACTTGGGTGAAGGGCGGTCAATTGCTACCTCGAACGGCTTCAACTCTTCTGCCTGAGGAGAAAAATGGTATATATCACTCTTTGAAGTGGAGAGATTCATCCGCTAATAAGCTAAACTTACTTTTAGCATTGCCTCAAAGAGGACCTTTCCATAGCCACATCTTTGCTTGGACTCATGGACATAGAAGTCGAGTACACACAGCGGAGATACTTCATGCTGTACCCCACATGGGTCCTACAAGAGAGAGAGAGAGAGTAATAAGCATCACAACTGCATAAGATATTAAATTGTGAGGTATTATAATTATTATTTACGCAAAGAAAGAGATTCTTCTGACCAGTCTTGAGGATTCCCACAATGACACCTTTACCACTGTGTGTAAAAGCATGGCTTACATAAATCCAAACAAATAAGAATTCATTCAGATAGTGCACTGACTTGTTGCTGGTCTCTTCCTTCATGATGTAGAGGGTTTGGTTGGAGGTGGCCAGCTTCTGGTACGAGGTGATGGGGGAACGGAGACACTGAGCCTGGGGCAAAATTGAAATCATACAAATCAAGTGACTGAATCAAACACTAGATCAATTTTTAAAAACAGACCTTGGCTGATGCTAGTCCCATCTCGTTTACAACTTCGGTCATCCTCGCTCTTGCCACATCTCCAAGTCTGCAGGTGACGAGATCAGCACTGTGAAACGTCCCGCCTTGATCATGCACTCTATCTATCAAATTTAAAACGCGGGATAACTTACAGCTGTTTGTATGGCGGAAATTTCCCTCCAACTGTCCTGGTGATTGGCTGAGGAAAGAGCTCGTTGATGTTGAAGGGGAACTCCATCGCGATCAAGATCGATCACCATGGCAAAGGAGGCGGGGACGTTTAAAAGTGGGCGAGGCCAATCGATCGCATGCCAACTGTCTGTCGACCCCTTACCATGTATCGCAACTTCACGCAAAAACAAGCAGGTTATCAGAACTTAAGCTTTTCTCTTTCTCCCTGCATCACTTTAGTAAACATGGCTGTTTTATTTAATGGCATCATATACACTAATCATCATCATCAGTCAACAGCCTCTTCAGCTTTGGTCAGCATTAACGCTCTTAGCAACAATAGTAGTCCCAATACCAAACTATAATATTATAGTACAAGCTCAGGAGAGACACGGTGCATGTTGAGGTTGTTAGTTACCATAACAATCACCAACGATTTTGCATATTATCCCAAAATAGCTGATGTGTTGACATTCAATGTGGTAGCTCATAACAGCACTATGCATACATCTAGCACATGTGCCCTAACTCCTTTAAATATACCCTATACATGTGCATACACTTCCCCCAATACCTTAATACTTACTATGTCCACATATGTACACCCTCACTCTACTTTCATAAACACTCACACAGGCATACCTACTTACACCACATACCCACAAACACGTGTACTTGTGTCCACACACAAAATACCCTGTGACCCTCATCACCACATACCACCTACACATGGGTTCAATTATCCAAGCACTCTCTTGACAGCTAAATTAAAACTTACTAAACAGTAAAATTAATTACCCTGCCATAATTATTAATATGCACCAGCAATAATTATGTAGTGCCTGATCAAGTATACCACAGTGGAGCAAGTCAAAATAAAAACATAGATAATCATGTTTCCTGTGAAAAACTTTGAGATATCAGAGTACTAGTGTCTCTGTGGTGTGCTCTGTTATTGAGTCAAACTCTTGTGTATTCACTAGTAGTCTTGTAGAAACCTTTCACTGGCAGAGAGTTCAATCAGACTAGAAGGATATCTGCCGGCAAAGGTGGGTACCTGGTGGTCAATGAATATCATCCATAATTACTCCATACAACTGCACTGAAATGTGCACACTGACATACAGTGAACTGTACTTAAGACTTCAGCCTCACTATATCATGAGAGCTACACATCTTCAGGCCCACCTCACTACATCCGTGAAACAGTTTGGAGTCTTTGATTTGACAAATAATTTGATAAAAAGATGGAGTGGCTACCTGCAAAGTGCTAATGAATATTTCAGAGAACAGAAAAGACGTGACTTGTGGATATGTTGGAGTACACAGACTTGGGGTATATAATAGAATCGAGAATGTTCTAATAAACGAGTGCGTGAGTAGGGTGTGTGTATGTGTGTATGTGAAGAAAAACATCTGTCAGCGATAACCGAGAATATGCACAGCGATAAAATTCCCCGAAGGTAACAGGATAGGAACGTGAACTTGTGAACCAGATGCACACGGCACAAGTCACGAGAATTGCTGAGAAACGTCCCAACTTCCAACTTGGACAAACAGCACAATACACCGAGAACCGATGAATACTGAACTATCGAGATAGTATAAAGCCATACGAAGTGAACGTTCTTGAGCGATTGAGTCTGAGATTTTTACGCCACTGCTTCTAAAAGCTACTACACAAGATACTTTACCACCAGTTCGGCACGTTTGATTTCTACCATCAAAATGGTACGTCAAATAATTATTGCTGTGGTAAGAAACCACAATGTCTTTGTTGTGTTCTCTATCCCATAAGTGGAACAGTATGGCACCATATTAATATATCTTAAGAGGACCTAGGACCAATATAGAGAGAAACATACATATTCATCAGGGAGTCATTAGCTAGCACATACTAAGGCAATTATAAAGCTAGAAGCCATAGGCACTACCTTATACTGTATATACTGTACTAAATTCCTATACCAGGGTACATGTAAAGAAAGTGGCTGTACCAAAAATGCGCATGGAGGTAAGTTTAAAAGATGCTTAGAACACTGCAATAAAGGATGCAAAGGAGGTCAGGTGAGTGAGATCCAAGAAGCATAAATCAATACTATAATAATATTATTATGAAATAGGGGACCAACTGTGAAACCAAAAATTGCAAAAAATCAGCGCATACTAGGTGCTGCCTCAGTCTTTGCACAGATCACTGTAAAGGAAAATGTAGTTCTTGAAGTAACCATGCAGTGAACTGAAACTTTTTGATTAGCAACCATTAGTCTATTATTGTTTTTGCTGCTATATTATTATTAAAATTTGTATTATTTTAACAATAGCTAATTTTTTTTGTTGATAACCCTAGTGCATATTATGCATATTAATAATTTACATGTAATTTATTTATAAGGGTACTACTGACTGGCATTTAGCTATTATAATATAGCTACATAGATGTACAGATTAATATAAATAGTGGGGTTGTGTATTCATGCACTAGTAGTCTTATAGAAACCTTTCACTGGCAGAGAGTTCAATCAGACCAGAAGGATATCTGCCGGCAAAGGTGGGTACCTGGTGGTCAATGAATATCATCCATAATTACTCTATACAACTGCACTGAAATGTGCATACTGACATACAGTGAAGTGTACTTAAGACTGCAGCCTCACTATATCATGAGAGCTACACATCTTCAGGCCCACCTCACTATATCCGTGAAACAGCCTGGAGTCTTTAATTTGACAAACAACTTTAAAGATGGAGTGGCTACCTGCAAAGTGCTAATGAATATTTCAGAGAACAGAAATGATGTGACTTGTGGATATGTTAGGGTACACAGACCTGGGCTATATAATAGAATCGAGAATGTTCTAACAAACAAGTGAGTGAGTAGGGTGTGTGTATGTGTGTATGTGAAGAAAAGTATCGGTCAGCGATAACCAAGAATATGTACAGCAATAAAAATTCCCCGAAGGTAAGGGATTGGAACGTGAACTTGTGAACCTGATGCACACGGCACAATGCAAGTCACGAGAATTGCTGAGAAACGTCCCAACTTCGACAAACAACACAATACACCGAGAACTGATGAATACTGAACGTCAAGATAGTATAAAGCCATACGAAGTGAGTGATTGAGTTTGAGATTTTTACGCCACTGCTTCTAAAAGCTACTACACAAGGTATTTTACCACCGGTTCGGCACTCTTGATTTCTATCATCAAAATGGTAAGTCAAATTGCTATGATGAAAAACCATAGTGTCTTTGTTGACGGTATAAGAGGACTTTCCATGAAACTCATCAGAACAGCATGGCATCCTCCTAAATAGGACATGGGGCATGCCATTTCATTTCATTACTGTATTTCAGGGAAGCGTTAGCTAGTACATACAAAACTAAAGACAACACGGCTGGGAGCGATAGCTACTACGTTCAGTGATGACTTTAGGGGAGGGGGTGAAGGGTATGGCCCCATCCTGTTACTATACCCTGTTGGTCATATGAATTTCTAACTCAAGTATATTAATTATACCGAAAGCTTAGTACCTCTATCTTGATTACTTCACTGGGGTCTCAGGTCCCCTCCCTAGATAAATCTAAAATTGCCTCAGTGACTCCACAGTGCTATAAATAACACAGGAAATTCTTATAATAGGGTAAGTGTAAACAAAGTGGCTGTGACAGATATGTACATGGAGGAAATTTTAAACGATGCTTACAACACTGCAATAGAGGATGTAGAGGAAACAGTAGGAAGGTGAGTGGGATCCAAGAAAATAACATACATGTATATATGCATAATCTGTACTATTAGGGTGACACCTGTGAAACTACCTATTGCAGAAATAGAGTGCATACTACGTGTTGCCTAGGTTTGTGCACACTGCACTGTAGAGGACGATGTGGATAGTTCTTGAAGTACCCATGCAGTGAACTGAAACTTTTTGATTAGCAACCCTGTAGCAACCACTATAGAGTCTATTATTATTTTTGCTGCTATACTATCATTTTAGTATTTTAATTACAGCTGATTTTTTTTTTTGTTGATAGTGTTATAACATGTCAACAGATAACCTAGCGCATATGCATAATATTATTATTACAATGTGATTTTATTTACAAGGGTACTATTGACTGGCATTCAGCCATTAGCCACTAATATAAATGGAGGAGTTAATTCACTATACAAACATTGCCCAATGAGGCATCATAATTTATAGTGAGACGGCAGTGAACGCGATGATTTATAATAAGTTATATAATAGGTATCCCTATATATAATAGGCATCCCTATACTTCTTATGCATACATGTAATAGAAATATTATTATTATATTGCTAAATAATATAGGCTTGTGGTCCCAAGACTAATATAGCGGAAGTGTGGATCTCAGACAGTCCCTTACATTATATTTATAGTAACACCGTCATGGCATAATTTGTACGTAATCACACATTCTATTCTTACCTGAAGGATCTCTAATCAAGCCATCATCCAAGTCACTGGTCCAGAGGCTTTAGTAGAGGATTAGCTACCTGGTCCTGGATTAACATTTTTGGGCTTGTCATGGTGGTTATTAAACACTCATGCATGACTGCTCCTCCTCCTTGCTGGAGTTAGTAAGCCTGCCTCTCGTCCCCAAGCCACTCCCACGGCGCTTAAAAAAGTTAAAGATCGGGGAGGGGGGTGGGGGAAGTGGCTGGGGCTCTCCCCGCGCAATGCCGCGTTTGGAGGGCCTGGGAGTCTGGGACGTGGGACACATGTAATTTGCCCCGCCCGCCTGAAGAAGAACGGCGGAGCGCGCGCTAGCGTTTGTGGGTGTGTCTATAGAGGAACCTACCAGCCACGCGAGACACAGTTTAAAATAATTAACCATTGAATTCGGAATTGCTAATCAACAACGCCGGCTAACTCAGCTCCAATGAGTACCATCATGTCAGAGGCGAAGTCTCTCCACGATATCGGTAGTGCTACTGTCGCCTACGAACCGCGGTATATTCAGTATCTAAAAAGCCTGTACTCTAGCCTGATGCCTACAAAGACATCAGACCATCAGTGGCCTCCTTCATTCACGGGGAGAGTTTTCAATTTGGCCATGATTAAGGAAGAAAAACTCCACGACCATGGTGGTCAAATCGACAATTTTGTCCGAATGACCATCACTGGAAAGATAGACGATATTTTACATGTGAAATCCAGAATCGAGCTTTGTGATGTGTTCAAGGAAGCCAAGCAGAAGGGAAAGAGAAAAGTAATACTAATGGAGGGGGCTCCAGGATGCGGTAAGAGCACTCTCTCAATACATATCTCACAGCAATGGGGTGAAGGAAAACTCTTTCAGGAGTTCGAAGCGGTTATCCTAGTTAAATTGCGTGATCCAGTAGTACAGAATGCCCAAAGTATTGCCGATCTGTTCCCTTCAAATGATGACTCCATAGCAACTGCTCAACAAGCATTAGAGAAAATGAGCGCTAACAATTTTCGGAATGTTCTATTTATATTGGACGGATGGGATGAATTACGATCTGATCTTCGTAAAGATTCGATATTTCTTGATTTGATCAAACCAGACTTAGGACAGAATAAAACACTACAAGAGAGTTCGGTTATTGTTACATCCCGACCAATTGCATCGAGTGATCTACACGATCTAGTCTCACTACGAATCGAAATTTTGGGATTCACTCCTGATGAATTTAGGAATTATTTCTCCGACTGCTTAGATGGAGACGCTGAGGCTGTAAAGTGTCTCATAGAGACAATCGAAGAAAATCCAGCTGTAGCAGGAATGTGCCGCCTACCGCTTAATGCCAGCATACTGGTTCATCTCTACAAAGAGCAGAATAAAATGAGTCTTCCAACCTCTCAATATGGTATTTTCTCGATGCTAATTTGTACTTGTGTTTCACGTCATCTTAAAGAGCGCACACAACACAAAAGCATAACATTCGAATCACTGGATCAAATCTTGACAACAGAATCTACAGAAAGGCAATTTAAATTTCTTTGCAAACTAGCCTATGAAGGAGTAATGAACGATAAGATAGTATTCTCCTCACTTCTCTGTGATATTGATACCCTCAGCCTCCTTCAGGGTGTAGAGAGCTTCATCAAGCACGAAACGACGAGTACGTCTTACAACTTCATCCACCTCTCTATTCAGGAAGTATTGGCGGCTTTATACATGGCAAAGTCACTTGCAGCAAGTGAGCAGGTGGCAAAATTTTATGAGCTCTTTGACAAGCCACGGTTTATTGCTGTATTTCAATTTTATGCCGCCATAACTAAATTGAAGACATCAGGTATACGTGACATCATCAACCAAATAGGCAAAAGATGTAGTGAACTAAATCCAGAAGATGATGCCAAAACTCTTCTCAAATCCCTCCTACATTGTCTCAATGAAGCACAGGACCAATCTCTATGCAATGACATAATCAACCATCTACAATATGGACTCGACCTCGGGCACATAACTTTGAGTCCTGCTGATTGCTGGTCCATTGGCTATTTCTTGTCCAGTGTTTGTGTGAGCAGTGTCGACGAATTTCAAGTTCACCTCCACAACTGTGGCATTGACGACCAGGGTTGCAGGTACCTAGCCAAAGGCTTGCAAAAGAGAAGAGATGATCCTAATGAATCTACCACAGTGTTGTATATAAATCTAAAGATGAATTGCATTGGCGAGAAGAAAAATGATTACTTAAGCCAACTCTTTCAAGCATCACGCGGGTGCATCAGTGCTTTGCACCTAAATGGAAACAGCACTCTTTCAGATAACGGAATCAAATGCATCAGTGATCAGCTTTCAAAGGATACCTCGCTAGAGGAGTTGGGAATATTTGAATGTGGTGTAACGGCAGATAGTATTGGTGAAATTGCCACAGCTTTGATGACTAATACATCCCTGAAAGTTCTAAATGTTGGTGCCAATGCAATTTATGATCATGGCGTTGAAGAATTAGCTCGTGCACTCCAATTCAACAAAAACTTAGAATCACTGAATCTAGCATGCTGTGGCATAACTAATATTGGACTTCAGCATATTGTGGACTCATTACAGCAAAACACATCACTGACGGAGTTAAAACTGAATAATTTCCTATTTCAAGAACATCCTAATGTGATTACTGATGCAGGCGATGCCATCCATAACCTCTTTAGCTTGCTCAAGAAACGCCCTACACCATTGACTCTAGTACTGCCAAAAGATTTCAAATCATCCATCACGGCTATTCAGGAGGACATCAACAACGCTCGGGTAACGAGTGAAATGGCTCCTATTTACATTGAAGGTAAATGTTGTATATCATAAATTGCTCGAAGCGCTCTTCTGAGGATTAGTAGCCCTATCACCTCAGATGGCTATGCACAACATTTCGCCCTTTGGGCTTCTTCAGGTGCAAAATGACACAAACACACGTTATGCATAGCCATCTATTGTTAACTGAGGTGATAGGGCTACTATAATCCTATACATAATCGTTGTATATCATACTTCCGTCCATCTGAATCAGACTACTCCCCTAGCATTTGGGACAAGTCTATGCATGCTTGTGTATGTACGTGTTTATACATTAACTCTTTGTGCATATCAAATGATAATACTTATTATGTGTTATCTCCAGTGGATGGACACACCCTAGCTGAGATAGAACGTGAAGAGGAAGATGAGGATGAAAGTGAAGCAGCACAGTCAGATATAACTGAAAAAGATGATGTATGTTCAATTCACTTCACATGTGGTTAGTTTTAGGAAATGATCCATTTCACAGTTATCAGAGGAATCTGATGTTGAAGAAAGAGATGGAACTAGACCACCGTCTCTTCAAACACCTGGTGAGGTTCTTGCCGATCATTAATAATCCCATCATAATTAGGAGATGTAGCACCCATAATAATGTGAAAATTGAGTTAACAAGTGGTTTTCCATTCATGGAAGTATTCAAATGCTGTGTGAGTGCATTCTGAGTTAAGTAGGGAATTTTTCAGCCCCATGGCAGGCTAAATGCTATGTATGCATGTGGTCACTGTTGAAAACAGAACTAGCCTGCCCATCGCGAAGGTCAGCTAAGTGTGGGTTGTATCATAAGATCATGTAGTGGTTGTTACAGGAATTCAGTCAGGTGACCTTTACTGTGTAGTGCTGGTGGGTACATACCCTCCCTCATCTGGGAGCAATTCTGGGCATAACATATCAATTTATTTCATATATTATATGTACATACATGTAGATTTCCATCAAACTCAGCGTATGCAAAAATCAGCATCCTTCCGGTATGCAGAGGAGGAAGCTGAAATTCCATTTCTCCATCACGAGGTACTGGAGTGTGACCATAGGGGTCTGATACACACCATTTCAGATCATGACATGACTTTAAGAATTCCTGAAGGGGCTGTGTCTAAAGGGAAGACTGTTCACTTTGAGTTAGGTGTGAGCATGTATGGCCCATTCGAATTCCCAGAGAACACCCGACCCATCTCACCGATCATCTGGCTCTGTCTACTAGAGGAGGACTCCGAACTGCAGGAAGAATTAGAGATGCATGTTCCTCATTTCTTCATGCACTTGACTGAGCAAAGAATTCGGCAGCATAAAGTTCGTTTTGCAAAAGCACACCATGACTATAGTGTGGAAACAAGGGCCAACTGTGATATGAGTTACAGTTTCCATCAGTTCGGCTCTCAGCCTTCATTTATCCACAAAGAAGGGAAATGTTATGCCGTATTAGCATCCAAGCATTGCTGCTTCTTGTGTCTCTCAGTAGATAACTCTCGTGAACTAGCTATGGATGCCGGGTACTGCCTCATTAGAATAGAGCCTTCACCATATTGTGTACTTTTCTTGGCTACATTCTTCATGGAAACATGTCTAACAGTAAGATTATCATAATAATCAAAGTTAATATATAATATTATATATGATGTCATATGCATGCTTTTTCACAACAGAGTTTGAAGGAACAATTTGGTATAGGCGATGACCAAATAGCCAAGTGCAGTTGTTTCAGATTTAAAGAAAGCGGAGATCAAGAACCACATATCAGAGTTATCCTGTCAAAATATCCACGCAGTATCACTGTGGCAAAGGAGCCTACTAATTTAAAGGTAATATAATATTATTGGGTTCAACTGATGATAATTTTTCATTGTTGTGGGAAGAGAGAATGGGAAGTTTGAGGGGGGAGAATGGTCTTTGGGGGGGGGGGGGGGGGGTGGGGGTGGGGGTAGAAAACATTACAGTTGCAAATACATAGGTTGTGAAGATAATATGTGTATAATTCATAGATAAAAGCATCAGATATTGATTTTTGGAATTTCAAGCAAGATTTTATCAAGTTGAAGGTTAGAATGAAGATGTATCCTCCACGAGTGAAACTGACAATCAAGGTGGATCCCTCCCGGAAAAATTTCAAGTTACCTATCAAGTTTGAAGGTTGTTTGGATGAAGATCTTGATACGGAACTCATTTTCCCCCTAGAGTCTCCATTGGATCATAATATATTATGTAAGTTTGTAATTCATTGCACAACAGGTTGGTGCACGGGAAGATAGGTATTAGCCATGACACTTAAATCATGTTTCATTCAGTATCATGTAAGATTCCACTCTGAGATACATCCATTGCACATTGCTTACAAGTCCTGTAATATATCTAGCCACACGTATTACGGAAGGATGTTAGGTACACTATGATATTGCATGACATATATGAATGTGTATATCACTGCAGCAGGTGAAAGGGTTCTGGAAAAGACAAACGTTGAAGATATAGGTACCAGGAAGGTATGCAAATACAAAACTACGATAATGATGATAAAGCGACCACTGAAAGATAAAGATTTGAGGGGTGGGTGATGGGTTGGGGGTGTTCTGATCTGGTGGACTTCTCACCTGGGCTACTAACATACAATAACTCCATGATTACTGAGCTTTGGTAGTTGTGCCATTGTACTAACACACAATAGTTCCATGATCACTGAGCTTTTGTAGTTGCCCAGACCCTATTCATCAGTGTAACACATGGGGTTAACGTTGTGCAGGAGAATATAATATTATACACAATCATGATATTATATTATGGACAGGGTCAGTTGACTAGTAAAAGGAAGAGGAGTGATAATGATGAGCACATGGAGTCACGCAGCAAAATTGCTCGTGTTACAAACTCACCATTGTGTGAAACAGGAGAAGGATTTGAACTTCCGGTATGTGGATCATGTTTACTGGATTAGAGAGTGCGTGCATTATTTCTATGTATACAATCAGCGAAACTTTATTACACTGATGCAGGAAAAACAGAATGGAAGTGGGAACAATGGAGCAGATTTTAAAGGTTAGTGATCCATGCACTGTGTTTATGCAAATAAAACACAAGATCTATATAATTAGTGCAAGAAAATTCACTTTCTAGGACTTTTATTGAGTGTGACGACCTTTACCAGAAATTCACACTAAAATTAGCTATTAGCATAAACACAGGATCCAGGATTTCTTGAAGGGGTTTCTGTTATTTGGTTGCACGCAAAGCGTGCATGAAATTTTAGAAGCCACACCCATTTTTGAATGAATCCTGCCCATTTCGATCGTTTTGAGCATTGAAAACTACCAGCCCATGCTTTCGAACAACTTCTCTGCTAACACATGCTAAGGTAAGCCATAGCAGCAGTTTTCTTAGATCTGTAGCCAGAGAGGGCCGGGGTTCCCTGATTTACTGAAAATCACAGCCACTCCGTAAAACACTTGTATTTCAAGTCTGCCAAAACTTAGGGAGTTTCCACGGAAACTATGGAAACCTGTCTGGATCCGCTACTGTATATTAATTTTGTAAGATATGAAGCATGAAGGATGTCATACAAGAAACATTATTTCATATCCAGCATGGAGAAGAAATCATATCACATCATCATTAGTCATTATATTATTTTAAATTCTGCAGCATCTTCAAGTGTGCCCTCAGCTGAACAAAGTAACAAAATTAACAAATTAGGTGAGTATGTGGTACATGAAATGCTATAATAACAATATTATTCGTTAATGAATTTAACAGCCCGGCCCACTGCAAAGAATCTTATGCTGATTAAATATGTGGATCAAAGTGGACAAAAGAAAGAATTGCGCATCAAAAGATCAATATGCTACAAATGGAAAGAGATTGGTTCTCTTCTCGAGATTGAGACGTCATCTATAATTACGTGGGATATGATGTATAATCGGAATGTATTTGAATGCATTGACCTTGTTCTGAATCACTGGTTTGAACATGAACCTGATGACTACCCTGTTTCATGGGATGGACTTAAGAAGATTCTTGAAGATGTTGAACTGTATCAAGTTGCTAAAGAGCTTGACTTGGCTCTTTGTAATGCTTTATAATCCCTCTCTCCCTCCGTCTCCCCCTCGTTCCCTCCACCTCTCTCTCTCTCCCTAATAATTGCTCAGTCTATAAACATGACTTAATTCTGACCTATCAGACCGCTCCCCTAGCATTTGGGACAAGACTATGCATGCTTGTATAGTATGTGTATTAGGCCACTGTAACTTAAATACTTGTTTCCCGTCCTCTCGGGTGACGGGAAACAAGGAATCAAGTTACAGTGGCCTTATACATAATATGCATGATGACATTAACTCCTTGTGCGTATCAAGTGACAATAATACTTTTCCCCAGTGGATGGACACACGCTTGCTGAGATAGAACGTGAAGAGGAAGACGAGGACAAAAATGAAGCAGTGCAGTCAGATATAAATAAAAAAGATAATGTATGTTCAATTCACTTCACATGTGGTTAGTTTTAGAAAATGGTCCATTTTACAGATATCAGAGGAATCTGATGTTGAAGAAAGAGATGGAACTAGATCACTGCCGCTTCAAACATCTGGTGAGGTTGCTGTGGCTGTTAATTTATCCAACCCTGGCATAATAGGAGTGGTAGCGCTAGCACTGTTCTTTCTTAATTACTGTGTATAATTAATTAACTGTGTGACTTAAATAATGATTATTATAATTTACAGTGAGCAAAAATGTATGCATGGCAAACACCAGCAACACATCACTGACCGATGAGGTATAAATCACAAACACATTGGGCACATTCCAATAATTGCATAACAATATTGTAGGCTAGAACTGGAATTAAACGAAGCAGGACTGATAGTGATGATGAATACACAGAGTCAAGTAGCAAAATTCGTATCAGCAAGCCAGCATCATCAGATGAAATAGAGAGAGTATTTCAAATTCTGGTATGTGGAAATAATAATTATTAATAATTAATACATGAGTCTTACTTATAATTGACATAATATAGGAAACACAGACTGGAAGTGAGAGCAATCACAGTGGAGCAGTACATGTACATCCTGAAATAACCAGTTAGTGATCCTATGAACATTACGAGCATTTATCGATTGAAAGCCATGAATTTCTGAAGCTCAATATTAATATCACCATGGGATATATTATCTTTGGCTTGAAGCGAATGTTACCAGGCATGCATGCTTTATTGACATTGATATAATACATTGCTTTGGCTTGATCATAAAGCTATGCACGCGCAGCTTCTGATTTATATTGCTTTTGCTTTACAGGTATCACCACATCACTGACATCTACTGAGCAAAATGTAGCAACTGCTGGCTATTCTTCTCCAGGTAGCTTTAGCTACATATGAATATCTTAATTAATTTTTAATAATCTTGCCTGTTTGAACCTATTTATAGCAACCATTGCCAGTGATACAAACTCGTCAAGTGCTTCTGCTACCCCTCTGACTGTAAGCTCACCTCTTCCTGAAGGTAAGTATTGATCAGCAGGAATTAATATGGTACAATTCTGAGTGATGATCTGGAAATTTAGATCTTCTCATAAAACACCCCTGGGTGACGATATGCTATCATCTGTGACATGCTAGCCAGGAGGGGCATTTCATAAGAGAAGCTAATAACTAGCACTTGTATGCCCTTCCTCCCCACCACCTTACTCCCAGGGTCTTGGTAGCTCAAATAGTAGAGCATCACACTGGAGATCAAAGTGTGTAGGTTTGATCCCCGGCCACTCAGGTTTTTTCATGAAAAATCATGGGACTTGTATACAGTACTGCTTAATATGAGACATCATTTGACTAGTATTGCCAGGTCATCAGCCACAAAATGTAAAGCATTATAAGGGCAGATGATGCTTTGCAAAAGTGAGGGGGCCCTCTGCCTATGCATGAAAGGAGGAAATTTAATATTCGTGATAAAACTAAACTTGCTTCAGTTCTGTTCATGTGTATAATTATAATATATACCTTATAGGCCGTGTTACATTCAAGCATCTAACCCTCATCAAATGGAAAGATGACGGAGGGGAGGAACAGCTCTTCTACCTTACAGACAACATTGCCCACAAGTGGCGCACCATTGGAGGGCTCCTCGATCTAAGCTATTCAAAGATAGAGAGCCTAGCAGAAAAGAATCGGGACCGATCAGAAGAGTGTTGTCGAGAAGTGCTAGGCCTGTGGTTGGAGAATCCCCCTAAAGACTACCCCACCACATGGCAGGGACTGATCAACCTCCTGAAGCACAGTAAGCTGAGTGAGGTAGTGGCTCAACTGAGAAACGTTTTGAGCAAAGCTACAGATCTTTAAGTAATCAATTGTGGGTGTGTTGTGTACTTCATTTAGTAACTTCTATCATTGATGTAATCATTAAAGCATTATTAATAATTTTTTGTTGATGGAGCATCAGAATTTTCCTTTTCAATACTGTTTAAAATTTAATAGTCCTGAAAGCAGAACAAAGTATACATATGTACTATAATACTTATGGTATGACTGCATGTTGTATGTTCACCTAAAAGTCTGTGATCCACACCACCAATATCCAGCTGACAGAGCAACAGATTGCCCTCACTATTAATAATTATTGTAACTAGTTACTGCTCTCAGCATTCTTATGAGGGTGTACATCATTAGATTCTTGCAAGGATCTAATTTTTGTAACTGTGTGTCAGTGCATGGCCCTTAATTGTGCTGTACATACTATAGCTATGTAAATCACAACACACACTTTTTGCCCCACATGTAAATACACTTAGATAGTTATTGACACCTAATACTCTGATGTGTTGAAACTTGAACAAGTGTGCAGCAAAGTGCACGTGATCATGATCAATTAAACGCCCACAGTGCAGTGGAGCCACCCAATGAAGCATTATGGCCGAAATTTGGGCAAAACCTATCCCGTAGACTACAATGATGATGAATGACGACCATTTCCAACCATTCACTGGCATCCTATTTTTATGCATTTGGTCCTGTCGACCTTTTACCATGTAGCATAGACAAAGTCACTACATACAGAGCTGAATAAACACTTTTAATTTAATCTCAGCTTATATTTAGTTTATAATTCCGACCTATGCAACTGTGCCAGAAATAATATTATTGTAATTTTTAATCTCAGTAGCTAACAATTAAAGCACAGTCATCCCCAGGCCCCAGCCATCTAAAAATGATAGAGTCAAGGAAAGGGCTATTAGCATATTATTCATAGTTGCAACTCTACATAATGTGAAACAGGGTAGCTGCGTTCATGAAGGCTGCAGTACTTAGCAAGAGGAAATCTTCCAATTATCTATGGATCAGATGTCATTCACTTTTATTGGGTGCTACACCATGGCATGCCGCAGAAACGTTGGCTAACCATGGGATATGTGGCACACGGTAATGTGAGTCTTGAAGAAATCTAGTCACTAGCTAGGCCTGAAACGTAACTATTAAGCTGTCCCTTTTCCAGGGTAGTTTGGCTGGCCATGTGATCACTCCAAGTTTAGTTTCAAAACAGTAACCTGGGAGGGAACCATCCCACTCATAAGTGTAGGAAAATGGTTTTGCAATGAGACTCTGCATGTAGGAAAGGACCTAAATAATACAATTAAGCATAAGGCACACTCCCAAAAAGAAGGGCACTAGCCCCCCCCCCCCCCCCCCCCCCCCCCCCCCCCCCCCCCCCAATCCCTAAGGTTCCTATGCCTATACCACTGTCAGTAATTACTACTCTCAGGCAAAGCAGATGTACATACATACAGCTATACCCTAATACATGTGCATACTCACCCCATACGTCACAGTACTATATACACACACTCCTTATCTCTTTCCTACACACAATGTACACACCACATACCCACAACACGTGCTCTTACGTACACACACAAAATACCCTATACCCTCATCACCACATACCACCTACATTATCCTCTTGGCAAGTACACCACTTGAGAGCTAAATTAAAAATAATTACCAAACAGTAAAAAATAATTAATGTGAGTAGCCCCCTGCCATAAGCATACAGATTACCCCAACTGATTAAGTGTACCACAGACAGTAGAGTCCATTCCTAAAGTCAAAAACAATAATATTATAGATAATCACGTTTCCTGTGAAAAAATTGAGATATCAGAGTACTAGTGTCTCTGTGGTGTGCTCTGTTATTGAGTCAAGCTCTTGTGTATTCACTAGTAGTCTTGTAGAAACCTTTCACTGGCAGAGAGTTCAATCAGACCAGAAGGATATCTGCCGGCAAAGGTGGGTACCTGGTGGTCAATGAATATCATTCATAATTACTCCATACAACTGCACTGAAATGTGCATACTGACATACAGTGAACTGTACTTAAGACTGCAGCCTCACTATAATATTATTATCATGAGAGCTACACATCTTCAGGCCCACCTCACTACATCCGTGAAACAGTCTGGAGTCTTTGATTTGACAAACAATTTGATAAAAAGATGAAGTGGCTACCTGCAAAGTGCTAATGAATATTTCAGAGAACAGAAAAGACGTGACTTGTGGATATGTTAGAGTACACAGACCTGGGCTATATAATAGAATTGTGAATGTTTAAACTATCAGTGCGTGAGTGAGGTGTGCGTATGTGTGCATGTGAAGAAAAACATCGGTCAGCGGTAAAGGAGTGTCTGAGCAGGTACATCTGCAACGATAAGAAAAATTACCCAAAATTGTGAATTTCAATGAGAATCTTGCTTGGAACTTATCGTAAACAGCCGACGGAGGGATGCACACGACACTAGCTAGGCACACGGCACTACCCGGCACACGGCACTAACTGGGCACACGACACTACTCGGGCACACGACACTAACTGGGCACACGGCACTATGGTCGAGGTGCTTGAAGAACTACTATCACCAGGTGGGACACAATTAGCATGAGGATATTTTTAATTTAAGCGCAGTCAGGAAGCGGTTCTTGTAGCTACTCATCCGCTGAGACCAAAGGAGGTAACCAGGATATACATCTATACCACCTAACCAGGTACGTGCTGCAGCTAGGAATTTTTGAGATGTATCCAACTGTTCTTGAAATTGTTATCTTGTACAGGTCCACTATTCTTGAACACAGGCAACATGGGAGTAAGTGACAGTACAGCAATCCAAATCATAGTGGGAATCTCAACTTGTAATTAAAGGGAGGAGAAATTAGAAATTAAATCTTGAAAGTCATTAACTTTATGCATACTTCACATACTAAGTATATTTTTAACACATCAATCTTCATCTAGTGTGGAAAAAAACGTAAGAATGCAGATGGTACATGGACTAGCTGTAACAACGGTATTCATCATAAGGACTGCAAGTACTGCAGCCACCACTGCGATAAAACCTGTGGCTATGAACCCGTAAGTTGAACAACTGGAGCACAATCATGATAATTACCATTGAAACATATTACCAATGATGCATACAAAAGTTACTAAGCAGCACACAGGTCATCCTATAAAGTATGTTGCTATTCTACACTACAGAGTCCTTGTGGTGTATGTAAGGAAAAAAGCACCAAAGCCTGTTGCTGCAAATGTGGCCTGTAGCATCACATTATCATGATGGATTCCAGTCCACACCAACAAGGAAGAACACAATGTAGCAGAATATCATAAAACATTAACAAGCATTGTAGGCAAATACGTACTGTATAATACTTAGGTATGAACACACATGTATAATTATCCCTTAATTATTGAGAGATATTTCAATTAGCAGATCCATACTACAGTATCCCTGTGATATTTGTAACAGGTATTCAAGCTGGCCCTGCACATGCTGCTGTGGTTGCGACTAACTATGAAAGACTCAAATAAAGAACTAAGATGTAGGCAAATTTGTGTATATGAATTCGAAGAAATTTGAAAATCAGTCAGTGATAAAATTAATGGGCACAATTATTATGTGATATTGCGCTAGATGACAGATTTTGATGAAAACCTCCTAAGATTGTGGTAAATAATCACTGAATGTACATGGCACGGGTCACGAGGTGAAAGCATGCCTTGAGAATAATTGCCGGGCCTAACCAAATAACAGGTGCAACAGAGTCAGTATTATAATATACGACAGACTCTGAACGCTCCTCATTATTAACCATAGCCAGGAAGTGGTTTTTTGGTGGCTACTCTACTAAGCTAGAAAGATAAGCGAGGTATGATACTTCGTTATAATTATTATTAACACAATGGAAATGTTCAATATTGCCATTACGTTGCCCAGGCTTTAACCAGCACGGAACACAGACAAGATGAAAGTAAGAATAGTAAATTGTAAGATATACAATGCAAGGGTCGGTGTATAATCCTTTCACCAAAGTGATAATAAACCAAACCATATAGTGGCAATCTCAACTTGGGAGAGGCACAGAAGTAGAAACTAGAAATGAAATCTTGAAAGTCATGTGTACTTCACACCATGAAGTAGTTTTTAATGTACCAATTATCTTCATCTAGTGTGAAAAAAGTGGTTGGCTGACTAGATGTGACAACGATACTCATCGTAGCGACTGCAGGTATTGCAGCCACCACTGTGACGGCAGCTGTGGCCATCAACCCGTAAGTTGAACTACTGGAGCACAAAATTAATAATGACAATTACCATTGAAACACTACCGCTGATGATTGTACAAATTTAAACAGTACACAGTAGAAACTGCTACCATTACTATTCTACATTGCAGAGCCGCTGTGGTATATGTGGGGAAAAAAGCACCAATGCCTGTTGCTGCAACTGTGGCCTAAAGTAGCACATTATGATGGACTCCAGTCCACACCAACAAGGAAGAACAATAGCAGAACATTGCATAACATTATCAAGCATTGTAGGTCAAATACTTTAGGTAGTACACACAATGCATGCATGCATGCATGACATTGTACAATTATCTTATTGAGAGACTCGTAAAATTTCAGTGTATTTCATAAGCAGACTCTGTAAAAAAAAATTTCTAAAACATCGAGAAGCCATATGAACCAGATCTGAGGGCTGGTGGAGCACAATCAGCACTGAAATACTCCATACAAAGGCAACAAATATAATTAGTATACCACTTGTCAAAAAAAATACACATTTTGAGGCACACCTCGTTAGTAAGAATGTGAGCCGCACCAGTCAAAAATTAACACGATAAGCTAATCAGTCCTGAGTAATGAATACACTTTAGGTAGCTACTAATTAAGAAAGACGTGACTTGTGGATATGTTGACGTACACACACTTTGGGCTGCACTGAGAACGGCACTCATTGCAGAAAAATAACATTGGTCAGTAGTAAGTGATGCTACATGGATGGGTGCAACCACAGCAATATGAATTCCCCAAGATTGTAGATTTTGATGAGAACAGTGAGGAATGGCGTAAACAGCCAAAGAGTGCACACGGCACTTTACGATAGCCGAAGAGTGCACACGGCACTACTATAGTCACAAAGTCCATCCTTCGAGAACTTTCGCTCGGAGAATAGCCGAACAAACAACTGACGTCAAGACTACCGGGAAAGTACTCGATGAATACTATGGCAGAACGTAAGTATATAATACATATAAAGTGGTTTTAGATTAGCTAGCTAGCGGTCGAGACAAAACTCGAACAGAGAGAGCCAGACCAAAGATAAGGTAAGAAAGTGGAATAATTGCGCATTAATTTACAAGTTTTGGTTAATTAAGCATTAAGCATTGACCATCAAATTTTCTTGGTCGCGTGCAGATATATTATATTTGTAACTAGCACCAACTTCAAGATTCATACTCATGGCAGTAAGTGAAAATTATTAGCTACCAGAGCAAACTATCATTGAGGGAAAGTGCCTAATAATATTCATTGTGACACAATGCTTTTAGGGTAAAGGAGAAAGTGGAAGTGATGGAGCTAATAATGTAAGTGTGCAACACTAGTAATTATAACTGATATTATAGCTAAAAAAATTATACCGTGATTATCAACATTATACCACATATGCAGGGCACGTGTGCCTACAATGCATGCCTAGGAAAATGCAACGAAAGCACCCATCATCGAGACTGCCGCTACTGCAGCCAGCACTGCAATGGAGCGTGTGGACACTAGCCTAAGAGAGACCATAGACTGGCGTATATACTCTTGTATAGAAAAGGACTAGTAGATATTGCTTATAGCTACTTAGATGTAGGTTTAGTATTGCACGTATGTCATATATGGGAGCTGTACATAAAATTAATGCCAAACAATGAGCCAATGGAAACAAGGAATGGTTTGTCTTGGATACCAGCATAACAAACCGCTGTTCCTGCAATATTAATATAATTTATAATACCTATATATTAAGCATAATCCCATTCCGGTTCCAGAGCCAGTTCCATCCGACCACATGGACAATATTCCCCGAAAGCCAGATATTAATTTGGCAATAAGCAAGAATGACCAATGAGCAGACTTAGCCAGAAACTATGTAATTATGCGTCACCGAGTCCTATGACTATATAGCATCAGCAGACAGTAATCAGGTAGTCACTTTCAGCGCCTCGTACTAACAAAGAGAGATTTGGCGTACAAATCTTTAACGATACTAGGAATCGAGGAAAATATATATCAGTCAAGAAAAAATGGGAGTAAGTTCTTTAATAATTAATGGGGATGCCTTTTTGCTTGGATGAGGTTTGGCTATAGTAGTCTATGATCACTGAGTGAAATGAAGTCCCTATAGCTACATAGTGTGCTAAAAAATTACCAATACCAACGAGTGTTTGTATCTACACCACTATTTACAACTTAGGAGAAAGGAGAGAGTTCGAATCAGACCAACAATAGGGAGAATGTAAGTTAAACTGTATGTGTGATGTAGCATTTCAAGTAGTATTACTTAAAAAAATGAATTTATTTCAGGGTAATTGTGTTAAATGTGGCAATCCCACCCACCACGTCTACTGCCGCTACTGCTATTACCACTGTGATGGTACATGTGGGTATAAATGATGACAAATTGAATTCATGGACAGATGTGGCATCACTAGTGTGAGCCATAATTGCTGTGTGATGCTTAGAGTCACTAATTAATCTAAAATAATGTATGTGACAATTATTATTATGCAATTATTATCCTATGCATTTTGTGTGTGTATATATATGCACTGTGGTACACTTCTAATTCTGACTCTATCAAACAATTTTAGCACGGTCAATCAAAGCTCAAGAAAAATAAATAGCTGGCAGTTGCATGTATTTTGTCACATGCATCTTTTTACTATAGGGAAGATATGACTTGTGGATATGTTAAGGTACACACACATTGGGCTGCATTAATAGTGAGGAATGTGCTTATTGCAGAAAAACATTAAATTTATCGGTTAGCAATAAGTGGCGCTACATGCATGGATGGGTGCAACCACAGCAATGTGAATTCCCCAAGATTGTAGATTTCGATGAGAACAATATGGAATAGTCGTAAACAGCCAAAGAGTGCACACGGCACTTCACGACAGCCAAAGAGTGCACACGGCACCCGAAGAGTGCACACGGTACTACTACAGTCACGAGGTCAGTTTTGGAGAATAATACAACAAATAACTGACATCAAGGGTACCGGCACTCCATGATTACTATAGCAGAATCATTAATATAAAGAATTAGTTACTGAACAGAACAGAACAGAACAGTATTAGCTCACCATCAGTTCTTGTTAGTTTTGTGTTCAGTTTTATTTTACACCTGAAGAAGCCCAAAGGGCGAAACGTTGTGTTGCCATTGTTTTGCAAATTGAGGAGAAAGGGCAAAAGTTTATAAGAATCTAATAATATAAAGAATTGTTATGAAGCGGTTTTTAGATTAGCTAGCTAGCGGTCAACACAAAAAAATAATTTCACCTCAAACAGCAGATAAGGTATGATAGTGGGAAAATTATGCAAATACCAATATTTTTAATTAATAAACTACAATGAGCTAGCCAGGGTAAAGATAGTCCATAAAAAAAACTGGGCTAATAGCTAGGGAGATTTTTTATTCGTATTTTGTAAAAATGTCATCCCAATGTTTTTTTTTTTAGATTTTTAATCAGCTATCATGAACAACGGAGTAAGTCTAAATTTAGGCAAAATAATTATTGGCATAATTTTACCACATTAATTTTGTCATGTACACATAACTAATAATTTGAAGGACAAGCCAGAATGTTCAGACTCAAGCTGCAGTGATGAAATACACGATGATGGCTGCATTTACTGCGATGACCACTGTGATGGCTCCTGCAAGTGAAAGACGCAAACCTCCATAGTTACGATGCTAGAAGTATCGAAAACAGACTAGATTAAGTTTAAGTAGATTAGGCCAAGTAAGTGTAGACTGCAAAAACTTTATAGTTAGCTATGCTATTTACTGTTATTTGAAAATAATCTTAAAATTTAATTACAGCAAGCGGAAAAAATAGCTCAGATGACGTGATTTCTAAAAATAACATGGTTGCGAATAGGGGTGGTTCAATAGTTAATAGGAGAGGATTTAGCGGCAAGTGCGGCAATACAGGTACTGCACCGAACTTTGCAAATAGCCGGTCATCTCATAAACTATATGGTCATTGGAGCCTAATTGCAGACTATTAAAGATGCCGGTAAGTCACATCTTATATAGAATTTAGTGGAATCGCTCATAGAAAGAATTTGCAAGTTTAAAATAGTTGTGGGTAAACATCAACTAGCTGCTTTCATTTAGGGAAAAAGCACAGACGAGAATAAATCCAACAGCAGTGGAAATGTAAGTTATAGTGAATTAATCAATTCCTGTGGGCTCCATGCACCTGTTTCTATCTGCAGTATGTACAGTGTGCTTACTACTACGACAATGGTGAGAGATGCCTCAATGAAATACATGATGAATCGTGCATCTACTGCTACGACCACTGCGATGGAAGCTGTGACAATCCAGTCTAGCTAGCTAGTCCAAGAAAAATCCGAAACTACATAATGATCCACTTTTAATTATATCTATCAGTTTTTTTAGTGGTAAATAATTTGCAGATAAACCATTAGATAACAAATAATAATCGTATGCATAAACTGACGTATTTCAGCGCAGCACAAATTTCGGTAAATGACGGGGATAATAGCCGGAAATTAATTAAATATAAATTAGGAGACAGCTAATGAATTAGGAGCAGATAGGTTTGCTAGCAACTCGGAGGGTGCTGAAAACGTTGCTACTAATTTTTCACTGCATCGACTAAGGTAAAAATTTAATGATAACTATTGTAATTTATACAAGTCTTAGATAGTATAGTTATGTACGATATTCTCTCTATGCCTCATGCAGATTTTTGTGCTTACCAGCTGCATCGTATCATCGTGTCCAAACTTCAAAAAAGATGGCAGTATGTCATTCATACCAGTACTAGTGATATGACTATGAATAACAGCTTAGCGTCTAAACCAAGCGCTGCCTTATGTAGCTACTAGAGCCTACCAATTAAGATTACTAACGTGTATGCCACAATACAGAAGGGTGGTGGTATGGAGTGAGCTAATCATTTTATGGTTGCCTGTCCAGCCCACCAACTTACTCATCCATGCATCTCTGCTATACTTCCTTCCTTATAAACTTCATAAAATTTTTAACGTGCCCTGTACACGTATTTTACCCAAGTGGAATCCCGATGAATTTTAATAAGAGACTATTGCATGTGAAAGCATCCAATTTATTTTTGACTCGAGTATTGTACCAACTATTCTTGAAATTGTGTATTCCAGGATAATTAAATCAATCCCAAGTGTGTCTACAACTGAGAGATTCCACTGAACTTGTATTTCTCAGCTACTCTGCACAATAATTATAGGCCCTCTGTTCAAAGCCCCGCTAGCTACAATAATTTTACTACTACACATTTTTAGGGACAAGGAAAGAAAGGGAGTGAAGTTAACAATGGTGGCAATGTAAGTAACTCCTTTCAACTACTTAGGTTCCTCGTAAGATATAGTATACTCAGGGGGTGCAGGCACTGCATTTTAAATAAAAATATTACTTGCACGCATAGGCACACATATTATAATAATAAAATGCATACTGGGAAAGCCGTACACACACGTTCCACGCTCACTACAACTAGTACATGTTTTATTCTTACTATACGCATTTACACTATAGGCTATTTGTCAAAAGCCAGGATGTAATAAACCAGCGCACCGTGGCTGCCGCTACTGCCGAACACACTGCGACAACTCTTGTGGCACAAATTAAAAGCGAACCGATTCTGCCATAGCTAGGATAGGCCATAGGTGTGTATTATTCACCTGGTATTTTTTTGGCTATAAAAAGTGCACATTATTAGGCGACTTTACTCTTTTTTTCTTTTCACTAAACAGAAGATACACACTATGGTAGAGTGAAAATATGTATCAAAATTTATTATGAAATAACATTATGAGCAACAACAGTGAACATTGATAGGAGCGCATAAAAAGCGCTCCTGACATTGATAATCATCAGAGCACAAGTGTACCCAATCAATGTCATTAACAAGGCCACATTATGAATGAATACATGTACCGCTAACCTTTGCATGCTACTGCAAGGCTTCATCTCGAAAAAAAAACAAAAAACAATGGTACAAGCAGGTTTTATCCCCGGGGAAAATTGCAAGATTATCATGAACATGTAACTGATCAATAATGAATGTGGCCTTCATTTGCTGGATCATGAGGTGTTTCACAAACACTAGCTATAACAGAGTTATTATTATATGGATGTGAATGGTAAAGGGTCATTTGTGTACTTATATGGATGTAAATGGTACAGGGTCGTTTATGGACTTGTGCATGCCATCCTGTGGTTAAGTATAGCACTATCAAGCAAGTCTCATATGTATGAGCCCTCTCTCATGGTGTATAAGACAGCTTTATAATACACATGCTCCTATAGCTGGTATCTCCTATCTAGGCTCTTCCCCAGGCCTATTCCCAGATTTTCATGATCAGCATGTGACATTGGGAATGGGCCTGGGACAAAGCCACCTCATATTGGTAAATTGTTACTAGGAAACTAGAGATAATTTTTGTCATCTAAGATATCAGCCAATGCACAGGAAAACTATAATGCTTCTCTACTGTGAGGAAGACACACACACATAAATGGATGCCCAGTAGTACTATGAGTCAATGACTATAGGTCAGAGTACGATTATAGTCTCCACACACCTGACATGGCAGGTGTGAATGCTCATGACTCTTGAGCACAATAACTTGCAGGCACACAATAGCCTGGCTCACTTCATATTCCTCACACACTGTTAAGAGATAATACTCATACAAGACGTTCACTAACTAATTGATTCAGTTATATCATAGCTGAGGTGTCTAATTTAGCTATAGGCATACTTGCCAAATTAGTCATTAAATTTGCTGCTGTATGCTTCATACTAGTTACTAGTCCATTATTTCCCTTACAACCCTGCTGCCGAGATCAGTGCAACAGCTACAAGATCTGGAAAGCTTCTGGAACACAGGTATAGCTAAAGCAATTGACCTTTGTTACTGTCATACGGAAAGTACACAAGACATACCACAAACACAACCACAGTGGCCACACATGCATCTACACATACCTGATTGTTATAGGGATGGACCCAAGATCCTCTGAAAAGCTAAGAGGAGCCTGGCTGGTCAGCTAGGGGCTGTAAAATGCACACTTGCATCACTGCTGAAAAAAAAAGACATTTATTTTGCACAACAACTTAACTTCACACACAAAGTTAGGCTAAATGTACATTAGGAGTTAATGGTATGCATCAGGTAATGGCCTATAGGTATCAATTATTGGTTATGTATCACAGTAATTTGGTCTGGGAACAAATACTAATCACTGTGGATTGTCAAATGATTGATGATGGTGAGCTATAGAGAGATCAATCCATTAGAGATTAATACACCCCCTAATTGAATGAAGCATCCAGTGTACACAACCTAATTAATGTAATTGTGTTATGGATAGGCTGGCTAATGATGTGGTAGTGGTGCAATTAGAGTACTAGTACATGCACCTAACATACTGTTGCTGCAGTCATCCATAATATACATGGACCATTTCCAGTCCATTAATCTTCTCTCCCAGCTATAATATTACTTTCCTCTGCATGTGTATGGTTGAGTAGGCACACTGCCTGCATATTGTGCCTTCCATGCAAGCGGCCATTTGTGGATTTGAGGTAAACCTCCCAACATTCAGGAGCCCCACCAGCATCCACCCCCTCCACTATCAGTTCTAGTGGTGTTGATGTGGCCAATCCCATCCACCAATCAGAGAGCTACACACATCTACCCTCTTATCATACTCCCTTACCACAAACACACCATACCTTGTTCTGCCATCTGAACACCTGTCATGCTCCATAGCTAGTGTTTACCATGTATACCCATGGCCAACTGACAGTATTCACCATCATCATCTATCTGATACTTGCACCTAATCCCTAGTCCATTAGGAAATGGGGCCAATACTGAAGAGAGAGAGGAACCTGGTAATCATAATGAAGCTTCAGGAATCCCTGACTTACAGTAATAGTACCAGTGTATGGGGAGCATGATGTTGAGGTGCACACACTATTGATATTTACAGCTCATGCCATCAGTAAGCTTACGTATGCAAGGCTTACAAACTTGCATGACCCACACATACATTGTCAGTTGGCATGAACCTCACCTGCATCTCAAGGCCACTCTCATCCCTGGCCTCTCCAGTTAAAGCACTTCCCTGAGAATAAGTAAGGTGGGCGTGTCCTATTGAAGTTGAATGCTGGACCTCGAACTTCGTAGCTACAAGGAGGAGGTGGATATCTTTGAAATTAGGATTGCTGCCCATACGCTGTTCAAGTCAGCCGCCGTATGAAACTAGAAACTACTACAGCTCAGAAAACTTGGTGGACGATCGTGAGTAACGTTTTTGTTGCGCGGTAAGGAAGTAGTAAACACTATAAATCTCCAGTGATTGTTAGAGGGTGTGTGCACGAATCTTCACTCAATGGATAGCATCTCAGAGGCATCAAGAGACAGCTCCGTTTATATCAGCGATATGGACGCAGAAACACGGTACATAGGTGAGCTGAAAGGCCTTTATGCCAGACTTACAGCTACACAGACTTCTGATGTTCAATGGCCTCCTCCCTGCACACATAAAGTATTCAATTTGGCCATGATCAAGGAGGAACCAGTGACGAGAAGCACCGTTACGGGTTATGATTTTTATGTACAAATGACGATAACGGGAAAATTGGATGACATTCTACATGTGAAGACTCCTGTAGAACTGGGGAACATTTTTAGTGGAGTAAGGCAAAATAAGCGAAAAGTGGTGTTAATGGAAGGGGCTCCTGGGTGCGGTAAGAGCACTCTTACGAATTATATCTCGCAAAAGTGGGGTGAAGGCAGGATATTTGCAGAACTTAAGTTTAAAGCTGTCATTTTAGTGCGGCTACGAGACCCAGTTATACAGAAAGCAAAATCCATCGTCGATCTATTCCCATCAGGGGATGATAGTACAGTGGCCCAAAAAGCTGTGGAAAGTATGCGTGCTAGTAAATTTGAAGATGTCCTCTTCATAATAGATGGATGGGATGAGTTACCAGCTCATCTACGAGATCTACAAAACGATTCAATATTTCGTAGATTAATTCAGGACGATGAGGCAGAGAAACATGGATTAGAAAAAAGTGCAGTTATTGTGACATCACGACCGGTGGCGTCTGGCAATCTGCACGAGATTATCTCCGCACGAGTCGAAATATTAGGATTCACCCCTGAAGAATTACACAATTACTTTCGAGAATGTTTAGGTGGCGATTCTGAGGCTGTAAAGACTCTTTTAGAACGGATCGAAGAAAATCCTGAAATTTCAGGAACCTGCTATCTTCCATTGAATGCTACCGTTCTTGTTCACCTGTTCAAGCACTGTGAAAGCAGTGACCTACCCACTTCTCAGTATGGCGTCTTTTCGCTGCTCGTTTGCACCTGCATCTCACGTCACTTCAAGAATCGTACCAAATACAAAAGTCTATCGTTGAAGACCTTGGATCAACTGGTCGATACGGATGTTGTAAAGCAGCCATTTCAGCTTCTTTGTGACCTTGCATACAAAGGGGTGATGAGCAATGAGATCACTTTTTCTTCCTTGCCTGATGATATAGACACCCTTAGCATTCTTCATGGTGTTGAGAGCTTTGTCAAACACGATGATAAAGTCAAGTCGTATAATTTTATTCATCTCTCCATACAAGAACTCTTGGCTGCTTTTTACATGAAGAAATGGTTGTCACCTAAGGAGCAAATTGACGAGTTTAAGAAGCTTGTTGGTGATCCTCGTTTTAATGCCGTTTTTCATTTTTACTCAGCCATGACAAAGTTGAAGACCCCGGGCATCAGCGATATTCTCACTAAGGTGGCTGAGCAGTGCTCCAGTCCGAGTCCTGAAGATGACATAAAAGTCCTTTTAGTGGCTCTCTTTCACTGTCTCCATGCGGCGCAGGAACCAAGTTTGTGTGAGCTGGTAATGAATCACCTCAAGCACGGGCTTAATCTCGGACACAACACATTGAATCCAACCGACTGCCTTTGTGTCGGATACTTCTTATCTTGTGTTTGTAGTATTCCTACTGACACTTCCAAATTTAACGCAAGACTTTTTAACTGTGACATGGGTGACAAAGGTATTAAATATCTCGTCAGAGGTCTACAGAAGCGTCCGACTGAATCAGGTCTACAGAAGGATCCGACTGAATTGGGTCATACAGTCACGAGACTGTACATGGATTTAAAGTGGAGTAATCTAAAGGAGAAAGGAAGTATGGAGCTTTCTAAACTCCTTCAATGCGATTGCGTTGGTGGCATGAACTTGAATGGAAATGATGATTTTTCCGATCCAGGGACTTTCCATATTGCAGAGAAACTGAGAACCAACACATCCCTGACAGAGTTGCAACTATATACTTGCGGTATAACTAGTGAAGGTGCTGGCTATGTTGCAAAAGCCTTAGCCATCAACAATTCTTTGGAGCTACTAAATCTCGGCGGTAACAAAATCGAGGATGAAGGTGTTACTCATTTGGCGAGTGCTCTTAGGGTTAATCGCAGATTGAAATCATTGGAACTCTCGAGCTGTGGCATGACTGATAAAGGACTTAAGCACATTACAGATTCACTACAGCATAATGAGTCGCTGGAAGAGCTAAAGCTGTATAATTTCCAAAACCAGAAACAATTGAATGATATAACAGTAAATGGAGCAGCCATGGATGGTCTTTTCTACACTATTGGAAAGACGTCAACACTACGGAGTTTGCTGCTTCCAAAAGAATTTGAGTCACATCTATCCGACTTACTGGAGAGCGTCACTGAAGACAGAAAGTTTTATAGTCAAACAGGAGAAATCAAAATTGAAGGTAAGAGCCTTAGTCTTAATTCTAGTATGCTATGTGGGTATTAACTAATTTCCTAAAATCAGTGAAAGGACAGACAGTCAAAGCAATTATGGGAATAGAAGAATCGGATGATGAAGAAATGGAGGAAGAAGGAGAACAACATGATGAAACAGACCAAAGTGATGTAAGCATGGCATTGCATGGTTAACCTATGTCTTGCTCACCCTATATAGCGTGCATAGCCCAAGTTTTAAATTTTTACAGGTGCCCGAGTCTACCGATGGAAGAAGTAAATTGCCAGAATCAGTGGAAGGTTGGTTATGGATAGAATTAAACGCTTATGCATTCTGTGGTAATTACTGTGGTACAGGTTTAAGTTTTGCATGCATATTATCATGACAACTGTATTATTATGTAGTAATAGTACTGTTGTTTGTATGAACCTCATAATAGAGTCAGAAAAAGAGGAAGATTTGGAGACGATGCTCAGTCTCGGTAAAGAGCTACAGGAAAAAGAGACAAAAACGTCTATGTATTTTGCTCAACTCGAAGGTGTGTTTAGCACCCCCGATATAATATAGCGCATATAAATGTCATTATCATCTGCATGATACGTATATACTTGCCAGGATTCCGTGGTGTGGATGTGTGTGCAGAGACAACTCTGATAGTCACCAATGCCCCACAAAATTTCGTCTGGGAGGGATACGGCTTTAAGCTTGGAATTCCCAAGGATTGCTTACCCCCAGGAGTAGATCAGTGCATGGTTGACATAAAAGCCTCCGTATCTGGCCAGTATGAGTTCCCTGACAACACACATCCTGTTAGTCCCATCTTCTGGCTACAGTGCGAGCCAAGGTGTAAGTTTACACTGCCGATTTCGGTGGAGGTCCAGCACTGTGGTAAATCAAAAGATGTCTCCAAATTGAGCCTTGTGAAAGCTTGTTGCTCCCAAGTGGATCTTCCCTATTCCTTCAAGCAGCTACAAGGTAATCGCTTTTACGATGAGGGTTCCTCTTCCTATGGAGCTACTGAGCTGACCAGCTTCTCTGGAGTGGGTATTGCTCAGGATGAATTGGAGGATAAGGAGTATGTGGCAAGATTATTCTACCTCCATCAAAAAATGTCTGCACACGTAATTCACTTCGTAGTGACGTGGAATAATGAAACCCACATGACAGTAAGAGTAAACAATTTTATTGCAATTACAATATTACTGTTTATAAACATAGGTTGTGAGTGATAAATACAAGAGTGACCATTTTAAATCAGGTTCTGCTGATCAACTGGTTGAATTTGAATCTGAAGAGATTAAACTTGATGTTCCTTTTGAGGGCACAACTCTAAAAGAAGGCTGGAAGATTAGTCCACTGAATGAACCTGAAGTAAGGGTCAAAATTTATGGTGTTACTATATACCATTCCCCGACATTACAATACTATGCAGATTACTAAAAGATATATCGACCGTTATAAGCCTGGAAAGATGATTCCATATTGTTCGCTGTCGGCTGATTTTGACCGTAAAGGAGGAGAAATCCCATTACTTTATTGTTCGATGGGTGTCATTGGAGCCAGAAAACCACGCAGGATTGCGATTAAGCCACCACCTCCTCCATCACCCTCACCACCACCACCAACTTCAAGTGAGTTACCATAATAATAGCTAGCTGGAAGTTTTTGTCAGAAGAAAAATTTTGCCAATTTTGCCATCTTCTCTCATTAGTCAAGTTTTTCAAGATCGATAAACTTTTTGCCCAGTGTTAATGATTATAGAATAATCATAATATTATAGAAGATACTATGGTGACTCCTTTTGCATTGACGAACTGTAATGCAAAGGGTATATATAGCTTGGCCACAAGTTGGCGAAATGTTTGTCCACCTAAACTTTTTGATTGTACTATTATGTGATACTTGACTCTGGCCACTCTGTTTTATAATAGGCTATGCAGGAATGAAACGAAGAAAATTTGCAAAGGTAAGTGTTGCTAGAAATTGTAGTAGCTATTATTTTAAGCTGATACTATTATCTGTAGGGTCCTGATAGATTCAGAAAGAGGATCATGAGTGCAGTCGAAGTCAGAGGTAAGCTTCATACTTTCCAATAAGCCTTTTGAAAACAGTATACCGCTATGAGGTAAATTAGCTATGTGCACTCAACTTCGTTACAGTAATACTTAGATACAATTGTTCCAAGTAAGCTGCTACATTATTGCATGCACTAATAGATATACAGAAACTTTCATGTGGCAAGAAATCTGCATCTTTTGGTGATGTTGAGCAAGTGCAAGTGATTGAAGAAATAGAAGAACCTGAGGTACTATAATTATTTGAATTTTCAGTCAACAACTTGTCGTATATAGCCATAAAGTCCACCCCCCATCCCTCCATGGACATGGTGGTATGTAGCTAGCATCACTTCAGCTAAAATATCTATTACTTTATAGGAACCAGCCAGGAAAAAGAGGAAGATCATTGTTGAAATTACAAGTGAGTACCATCGTAGGTGTTATAGCAATAATTTAAAGCACTCAAGTCATCATTATTTTTACTGTGTTCCTTCCTACACAGAGTCCACTAACAAACCACAACATGGAATGGAGGAAGAGATGGAGGAAAGAGATGTAAGTGATTGATGACTATGAAAACATAAAACATGTCTGTACTAAGTGTATTATTATATAGGGACCACAAATTAATAATGCTGAGATGACAGGTGAGAAACTGCACTCGAAGGTACTGGAAATTTTGTCATTAATTTTAATATCGGTGTTGACCACAGCTGCAAGCCATTGAATAATAATAGTATATCTTTGCTAGCACAGAGTTTAGACCACTTTGATAGGTGTGTAGAGCAATGATATTGTGAAGAACTTGTGAGCATAATACTGGGTGTACAGTTTCAACGTTGATAGATCCCACCAATGAGAGAGAAATCATAATAATATTATTCAGAGAATAGATTAATTTTATCCAATATTCACTCGGCCATGCAGCCCAACCTAGTCTTGGAAATTTGAGGCTCATTGTGTGGCTGGATAAGGAAGGAAAGCAGCAACATTTTCGGCTTCAAGAATTAATATGCGATAAATGGATACTTATTGGTGATCTTCTTCACATTCCATACTCCCTTCTCGATGCATGGAAAAATAGACTTGGAAATCCAATGGATTGTATCCGACAAGTGCTAACTCGCTGGTTAGAAAGTTCAAAAGATACTTCACCGATTTACCCTGTCTCGTGGGAGGGGTTATACGAGCTTCTCGACGATGCTGAGCTAACAAACATCGTTGCTTCCCTCAAGGAAGCTATCGAAAATGCTCAATGTACGTGAGTTAATTATGTTATGTGTTTAATAGGCTCCTTCAGATTTCAATAATTAATCAAGGGAGTCAAAGGAGCCTAAGGACAATGCTATGGCTTATACTGTAGAATCTCCCTAAAAATAATAGAAACGTAACTACCACGGTATATAAGTATAATTATTGCTAACTGTAATTGGTGTCAAACTTTCATAATTTTTCTGCTGTATGTAGTATATACATCACTGTACAATGTCATGTAATATCAGGTTTATCATAGTACCCATTTCTCTTTGATTTGGCAGCATACTCAGCCCAAGCCATTCAGCAAGTATCACAAGGTGTGGACTCAACGTCACAATCTAATGGTAAAACTTGGCATCATGGTGATATCTCTCTGGCCAAGCTATAGTTAATGTATTATTCTAATTGTGATCTTGCAGGTGTCTACCTATCACCCCACGAGAGTATCACTATTTCAGAGAATATTAATGACTCTAATTCGGATGATGAATGTAAGTAATAGTAACACTAAATATTTATTGTATTATTATTTCTACACTTGCAATAGCCCTTTCTGATTCTGTCAGTTCTGTGGAGAAGGACAGTGCAAGGCCCAGTCGTAAGCAGCTATAGGCAGCCTATAGTTATGCATGAGGAGTACATACATTATTATCTCTTTATTGTTAGCTGCCAGTAAGCCAGCTGCTGGACCAAACTTAGTGCCGATTAATATTGCAGAATCATCATTTCCTGGTAAGCTTGTAATGTACTATAGTAAACCAGCAGTACTCCTATACAATAGCAGGAGATTTTCGAGGGTCCAATTTTATGATTTTTGCGGGTAATTATTATTGTCTAACCATGAAAATTAAACCTATGATTGCAATATTGTATGCTGAGTATGATCATGCACATAAGTGAAAATTAAAACCTGCAAAATGTAAAGATCACCTATCCTCCATGAGCCCCTCGAAAATTTCCCACAATGTCATACAATCAGTGGGCCTCCCAAGTGGTGCCATTCATATATAATATGGTGTGTGTAAATTATGAGATTCTTATTATTTTAGTGCAAGAAGACACAGCCTCTCGAGATGAACATCCTCACACCTCCTCACCAACTCTATCACTTGGTAGGTAATATGTACCCCCTTAGAATTAAGAGAATTTTGCTTTTCTGAGGGTAAGACTTGTACGTATAGATGGTACAGGGTCGACGTATTCAAATGTTCTATAGTGCTAGTAACTTTGCAGGCTGATCCGCAGGCATTGAAAATTAATAGGTAATTTTTCCATTAAAATTAATAGATGCCACACCAACACTTGCGAAGTTGTCAGTACTGAAAAATAATGGAAAGAAGGTCAAGATCATTAAAGACATGGCTCGCTACTGGCCAGATCTGGGGGCCATCATGGATTTTGATGAAAAAGGCACTGAACTAGCTAACATTCACAGTAGACATCGCGGTGACCCTGAGGAGTGCTGCAGGGCTGTTTTCCAGCACTGGATGAGTGGGAATGGAGTGAGACCTTGTACATGGAGAAAACTCATCGAACTTATCGACGATTGTGGTCAAGTAACTCTAGCAGAAGACATACAAACTGTATTCTCATCATCATCAGCAACATAATAGTAATATACAACTGCATGCACGACACTACTATTCCCCAGTATTAAATTGATCACACTTAATTAGTCTTGTACAAGCAATCAATAGTAATTGATCATTTCTTGTCCAGGTTTTCTTAATTTGGTATTTATTGTGGTAATTTAATGTGCAAGATGTGTAGACTACTGTGCTGATATTAATTAACAAACAATTAAATTTTGTAAAATCCTATTATGTCAATAGGGACCGGGACTAAACATAGTCATGCACCCATACATAATATTATAATTTATACAATTAATGTCATGACATTGTATCATTGTACTAATGGTTCAAATCAGTCATTAATTATCTGTGCAGGTGTAGTCATTTCCTATAGCTACAATCAAATGCAGTGATTACAAACTCATCAATTGGCAGCAATAAAATCATATAATTATTATAAGAAGAATTATTATTATTAAGATAATAATAATTATTATTATGAAGTTTTTTGATTCCCTATACTTATCACACATGCATGATGTCGTCACTAAACTGGTTTATCCATGTCCTCTTCCTCCTTCTCGTGGTAGAGTGAAAGTATGATGTAATGAATAACATTACAGTGAACATTGATAAACATCAGAGCACAAGTGTACCCAATCAATAAATAATAGTTAGAGACCAAGTCCAAGGTCTCTACACCTTTTAAGAGACCCGAAGGCCCTGGGCTGTAGCATCCAGAGCGAAAGCGAGGGTGCTACTAAGGGCCTGAGGGTCTCTTAAAAGCGTAGAGACCATTGGACGAGGTCTCTAACTGATTTAGAATTATAATATTATAGCATCTGTAACCATGACATTTAGCCTGGGGACTAGGCTACTGTTGCACTGTGCATCTTTCTTTGCCCTTGGCAGCCCAATAATAGACCTACCTCTCTAAGAGGTCTATAAGTGAACTGAGAGGCCTCTAAGTGAAATAATGGATCTCCAACTTACCAATCAGATTGCTGCATTTGTTATAACTACTGTATTGTCTCTAATTAAACGGACATCTCTAATTATCCGGACACCATTTCGAATTATTTTTTTACCTCTAATTACACCGGACAGTCAATGAAGTTTGAGTTTTTGTTGTTCTAATTATCCGGACATCGTTGGACAGCTCACGCTAGCATGGTACTGATCAAGCAAAATTTGCAATGGACAGCTGCTTCTTTGGTGGTAATGAAGGAGGCAAGCTATTCTCTTTCCCACCATGAACAGGGAGCTCCAGGTACCGCCTCATTTTCTCAATCTCTGCAGCTGCTCGATCGCATGTCCATTTGACCGAATGCGCATGCGTGAAAGCGTGTTCTAATTCATCGGACACTTCGAACGCCGGCTATTTTCGTGTGCTCTAATTATAGCGGACATTGGCCAAAATAATTATTTTTCTGGTGTCCGTTAAATTAGAGGTAATACGGTATATTCTAAGGCATAAGTATACACCCTTAACCATTGCATGCTCAGAGACTGCGAGGTTTAAAAAAAACACAATGATATGGTACAAGGCAGCTTTTATCCCCTGGACAAATTGCAAGATTATAATAATTATTATCTGATCATGATAGCACAATGTATTAATTGTTATCGAGTTGCCTTTCATATAGAGTAGGGTTGGCATATTTCGGACAGCTAAGAAAAGACAGCGTTATATCACAGACAAACGAGCAGTACTAGATCGCGAGTATGCAACCACAGATAGGCCCAAACACCACCTACTAAACGAGCCCTTAACCGTGGCCCCACCTACTTCCGTTCGTGCAGGGCGTGCGCACAAAGTACCGCTGGTTCTGGAGGTAGAGAGCGGACAGCGTCGACCATTACCGGACAAAGGTGAAAGAAAATACATAAAAAATCACGGCTGCGGTTATCAATATATGACACATAAATGGCATCAAATGCATCATGAATAACATCCTTCTTACATCCTGCCTTTAGATTTGAAGATTCATCCAAAAATTGTGAAATAATACATGAATACATAAAGTAATGCAATACATGCATTGTCCAGAAACTACCTCTGAAAGTTCTTAACAAAAAAAATCTGGTTTATGCTTACAATAAGGTCAAAAAATTCCGGAAAAATTTCTAAAAATTCTCCATACATTCTAGTATGCACATACCAAATGAAAAAATAATTCATCAAAAATTGATGCCGCTGTACCATAGTAATAATATTTATAAATCTTAGCTACCATGAAAAAACAGCTTCTTGAAAAAAATACGAAAAAGTTGCAACTGTTTAGAGCAGTGTTGTGCAGCTTCTGTGTGGATGCACACCACAAGAAATGAGATATAGATAGTACTTACATGGCCCCTACCTCATGGCAAATGGTGAAAGATTACGTAATACCGTTGGCCGTATAAACGCAATTATGTGCGAGGCATCCAGTAACTGCCTCCGTCCGATAATACCCTACCCTACTCTACTGGATCAAGGTCCCTAGTATCATTACTCTACACTCCAATCCCATGACTATGCCACATTCTTCATGACATTGTACATAACATAATATATACATGGAATTTGTAGATCTTTAGCGTCAAGTCCCAGAAAACCTAATACAAGTCTTGTTAGAGTACCCATTGCGCACAACACAGACTGCCACATTGTGCCTTTAGCCACAATTGCAAGTCACTCTAATCCAAAGAAATCTTGTTAAAGTAGCATACTGAAAGTAAGATTTTGTGCTACATTGGCTTCACTTAGATGCTTCCTCACTGGGTACAAGTACAAGGGCCCTAAGCTGTAAGTTATAGCTACATCCTGATTATCACTAGCCTATTCTGATGGAACAACAAAATTTAATTACACAATTGGTAACATTTTGCAGTTATAAAAGCACTCAGCACCTAACTCTTATGTGGTGCATGACCTTAGCTGACCATGGTATGCAAAATTAATGAATACTGAATTGAATTAACATGATACCTCTCCAGATTAAGATTTTGCTCAAAAACGGACACACCCCATTTAATACTCAGTGTAAACAAAAAAAGTTGGTGAATATGATTCTGTGATTCGTAGACTTGCCCACCCCCTTTTTAGCTCATTGGACATAAGTTAACTAAGAATTGACACGTAAGCACTTTGAGATTCCCTATTATGTTACTCATCAGGAAAGATGCATAAAAAGTAGATGGATAGTGGATGGTGGTGACCAGCCACTCCATTAGTGATTCTATACAAGCTGGTCTCACCTACGGCGGCTTGATAAGCCCTTGCTAATAATAATAATTATTATCAGTGGCCAGGAGCCTATAGCTAGCTACACGAACCCACTCCCATTAAACTTAGGCCATCACATAAAATTGTTTCCTGTCTCCCGCCCACATGGTATTTTGGCACCCACATCCTCACTTAATAGTGGCAGTTTCATTGGCCATACCCCTTAATTCGAGGCAGGGTTGGGGTGTGGTCAGATTCTCGCATGTATGCCAGCTAGCAGCAGCAGAATAATATTAAATAAAAAAATATCTGCCCGCCCGCATAGGTTCATGGCAAATCAGGGTACGGGAAAAAAGTATATAATAAAAACCATGGCCTTATTGTACACATTCAAGCCTGGTACTGACCTGCCTGCACACCTTTTGCCATGGCAGGGCTGGTCTCCTATGAATATGCCAAAGTTCTGTTCTTCAGCCATGATCCTGTATTAAGGTACAATGCAAATTCAAATTATAACATGCCATGATATTCATACGCTCGACCCCAGAAACACCCACACACACACAGTCACCTCATTGCACCCAAGAAAGGGGCGTGTCTCTATTAAATGCGGAGAGCTCGAACTATGCATGATTGAACCCATGCAGTGTCATATGAAAATAGGGACCCCCCAAATTGGGGACCCCGGGTCCCTATTTTCATAATACTTTAGGGACCCCTGTCCCCATTTTCATAGGATTTTGGGGACCCCCAGTGCAATACAGTTGTAGGCATATAGACAGCACATGACTCAGCCTGCATGGTATCCATTAGCTAATCATGCTAATTTTGTAGTTTAATAGTCTGAGACACTTCACATGTCTTCCTTGTAGTGAGATTGTCACAAAAAGGATGTAGCTACTCATGCGGCCATGAAATATAAATACAATGTCATGAAGATCCATATACCTATAGGATCTGGCACCCAGACTAGCAAGCTATAGGGCTAGGGTTGTGGTTACATGCTGTATCAGAATAATCTGGCCATCATTGGACTCCACTTTTTTTTGTTTCTAGCTATTAGCTACTCTGCCAACGAGCATGTTCAATATTGTCCCAAGCTCTCAGAGCAAGCAGTAGTTATGTTACAAGCCAGAGTAGAGATACCCTGGCACAGTCATAAACATTATATAAACTTAAATGTCTGAACGACCTTAAAGTTTACCAATAAAAGATCGCTAAATCGCTACTTGCATCGTGTATAGACTTTTATACAAGTTAGGCTAGTGGCTAAGCCATACTTTTCTAGCCAGCCACTAACAATAATGAGCTCTTCTGACCCCAGTAAATTCATGGCAACCGCCGATTCTTCAAGGTTTACTATGAACATCGAACTAAAGTGGGGGGTCCCCATATTCACGGAAGGGTCCCCAAAATCATAATGAAAATGGGGACCCGGGGTCCCCAATTTCATGGGGTCCCCAAAATCCGGAACATCATTAATTGTCAGAACGTACTCTATAAAGCGGCAACACTGATTATCGAGCAATACAGCGGCGCCAGTACGATTAGCTAGTAGTATAACAGGAGTGCTCCTGACCTGCGATCTGCTATCAAAGGGTGAGTGCACGCGGCGGGCATCTCTTCAAGACTCGAAGCGGGACAACGCGGTGGCATCAAGAGTCGATTTAGTACCAGCAACATGGACGCAGAAATAGGATACAAGGAAGAACTCAAATGTCTTTATGCCACTCTTACAGCCACACGAACTTCAAAGAGTAACTATCCTCCTCCATGCACAAAAACAGTGATCAATTTGGCCATGCGGATCAAGAAGCCTGAACAGATGAAGACTGAAAGAACTGGAGAATTGGATGATAATACATGTGACTCTGAGAGGATTCCAATTAAACTGGAGGACATTTTTAATCAGGGAGTAAAGTCAAATAAGCGAAAAGTGGTGTTAATGGAAGGGGTTCCTGGGTGCGGCAAGAGCACTCTTTCAAATTTCATCTCACAACAGTGGGGTGAAGGCAAGATATTTACAGAGTTTAAAGCTGTCATTTTAGTGCGGCTACGAGACCCAGTTATTCAGAAAGCAGAATCCATCGTCGATCTATTCCCATCAGGGGATGATACCACAGTAGCCCAAAGAGCAGAGGAAAGTATGCGTGCTAGTAAGTTTGAAAATGTCCTCTTCATACTAGATGGATGGGACGAGTTACCAGAAAATCTACGAAGAGATTCAATATTTCGCAAATTAATTCAGGATGATAAAGCAGAAGATGAAAGTGCAGTCATTGTGACATCACGACTGGTAGCATCTAGCGATCTGTACGAGATTGTCTCCACACGCATTGAAATATTAGGATTCACCCCTGAAGAATTATACGATTACTTTCGAGAATGCTTAGGCGATGATCATGAGGCTGTAAAGACTCTACTACAAAGGATTGATGAAAATCCTGAAATTGCAGGAATCTGCTACCTTCCACTGAATGCTAGCATTCTGGTTCATCTTTTCAAGCACTGTGAGAGCAGTGACCTACCCACTTCTCAGAATGACATCTTCTCGCTGCTCGTTTGCACCTGCATCTCTCGTCACTTAAAGAATCGTACAGAGTACAAAAATCTATCGTTAAAGACCTTGGATCAGCTGGTCGATACGAATGTTGTAAAGCAGCCATTTCAATTTCTTTGTGATCTTGCATACAAGGGGGTGATGAACGATAGGATTACGTTTTCCTCCTTGCCCAATGATATAGACACCCTTAGCATTCTTCATGGTGTCGAGAGCTTTGTCAAACATGACAACAAGGTCAAGTCGTTTAATTTTATTCATCTATCCATACAAGAACTTCTAGCTGCTTTTTATATGAAGAAATGGTTATCACCTAAGGAGCAAGTTGACAAGTTTAAGGAGCTTGTTGATAATCCTCGAGCTCGTTTTAATGCCGTTTTTCATTTTTACTCGGCCATGACGAAGTTGAATACCCCAGGCATCAGTGATATTCTCACTAAGGTGGCTGAGCAGTGCTCCAGTCCGAGTCCTGAAGATGACATAAAGGTTCTTTTAGTGGCTCTCTTTCACTGTCTCCATGCGGCACAGGAACCTCGTTTGTGTGAGCTGGTAATGAATCACCTTAAGCACGGGCTTAATCTCGGACACAACACAATGAATCCAATGGATTGCCTTTGTGTCGGATACTTCTTATCGTGTGTTTGTAGTATTCCTACTGACACTTCCGAATTCAAGGCAAGACTTTTTAACTGTGACATGGGTGACAAAGGTATTAAATATCTCGTCAGAGGTCTACAGAAGCGTCCGACTGAATCGGATCATACAGTCACAAGACTGTACATGGATTTAAAGTGGAGTAATCTAAAGGAGAATGGAAGCATGGAACTTTCTAAATTCCTTCAATGCGATTGCGTTGGTGGCATGAACTTGAATGGAAATGATGATTTTTCCGATCCAGGGACATTCCATATTGCAGAGAAACTGAGAACCAACACATCCCTAACAGAGTTGCAACTGTATACATGCGGTATAACTAGTGAAGGTGCTGGCTATGTTGCAAAAGCCTTAGCCATCAACAATTCTTTGGAGATACTAAATCTCGGTGGTAACAAAATCGAGGATGAAGGTGTTACTTATTTGGCGAGTGCTCTCAGGGTTAATCGCAGATTGAAATCGCTTGAACTGTCGAGCTGCGGCATGACTGATAAAGGACTTAAGCATATTACAGATTCGCTACAGCATAATGAGTCGCTGGAAGAGCTCAAGTTGTATAATTTCCAAAACCAGAAGCAATTAAATGATATAACAGTAAATGGTGCAGCCATGGATGGTCTTTTTGACACTATTGGAAAGACATCAACATTACGGAGTTTGCTGCTTCCAAAAGAATTTGAGTCACATCTATCCGACTTACTGGAGAGCGTCACTGAAGACAGGAAGTTTTATAGTCAAGGAGGAGTATTCAAAATCAAAGGTAAGAGTCTTATAATTCTTGTGTGGCTGTTAAATTTCTAATATCCTCAGTGAAAGGTCAAACAGTCAAAGCAATTATGGGAATTGATGAATCATCAGAATCTGATGATGAAATAGAGGTGGAGATTGGACAGCCAAAGGAAACGGAACAAAATCAAGTAAGTACTCAAGTACTTTTGAAAGAAAAGTGGTCTCTACATGATTGAAATTGGAAATACCATATAAATCAGCATTCATGAAAAGTAAGATTTAGCCTCCAGAATTAATTTTCATGGTTCTAAATTTCATGGCTCTTGACGATCACACTTGCCACACCCCGTTCGCCATCATCGAGCAAATCTACCATTGACTGTCATTGAAGTGACAGATTTTCCAATTTCATACTGCATTGGATGGTCACAGACACTCAGTAGGCAGATGTCATGTGTTTAACCGCGATTGTGTGCACACTCGCAGCAACTTTACCAGACGACCTTTACCTACTGTGGCAAATTTTCGTGGGGTGCTCAATTTCGTGACTATTAGAGCAGTCACGAAAATTAGCCCCCCCCCCCCCCCCCCACACACACACACAAAATACCAGCTATACAGTAGCCTGCAATTCACCAAAAATTGTACTATCATCTTATACCAATCTCATTTTGCAGACAATTATTGAGAAGAGTGAATCTTCAGATGCAATAATTAAAGGTTTGTTATGGGCAATACTGTGTATGCTTGCTATAATGTAGCCAAGGCGGTATACTGGCCTCAGAATTGACTATAGATAATATTATATGCAAAGTACAGTAGGGTGCTTCGCATAGCTTAAATGATTTGGTCATTGAAGTACAGTATTGACATAAACTGTTAATCATGTAGGAGACTTAAATGCTGACTATAATAGATCGGCATGTAAATAGCTAAGAGTTGAGATTCAAACTGTCGTCCACGGTTAATGATGATTGAAGGAACATCCCTGAGAAAGGCCCAAGAATGTAAATGGCCGCATGCGCATTGAGAAATAAGGACCGCACCCCCTAAAACGTACATCACCCATGCACAATTAAAAGGGTGTTGGACATACACATGACCCAATATTGCAACGGAATTAGATGAAGGGACTCAGCAATCATTTTAACACTTCATCTAGTTTTATTCATACTTTTATCATGCAGATTCTGCAATGGAGAAAGAGGAAGATTTTGAGACAATAATCATACGCGAAAAAGAAATAGAAGAGGCTGAAATGAATTTCGCTCAACTTAAAGGTATTTTGCATTCAAGTGACTTCAAGAATGTGTATGTATATACCCAGTTCCATGACAGTAATAAGACTGATACATCACTATAGGAATGCATGGTGTGGATGTATGTGCAGAGACAACATTGGTGATCACCAATTCCCCCAAGGATTGCCTATACATCTGGGAAGGATATGGCCTAAAGCTTAAAGTTCATAGAGATTGCTTGCCACCTGGCACGGAGAAGTGCACAATCAACATTAAAGCCTCTCTATCTGGCGATTACAAATTTCCTGATAAGTCCCATCCAGTTAGCGCTGTATTCTGGATACATTGTGAACCAAGTTGCAGGTTTAGATTGCCAATATCTGTGGAAATTCAGCATTGTGCCAAGCAAAGTAGTATATCCAAGTTGAGCTTTGCAAAAGCTTTTCACTCCCAAGAAGATCTTCCATACTGCTTCAAAAAGCTGCAAGGTAGTCACTTCCACAAAGAAAATTCTTATGGAGCTATAGAATTGGACAGTTTCTCCGGAGTGTGTATTACTAATGAGGGATCTGACGATGATCAGTATGTAGCTACACTCTTCTACTTATACCGTTCTATATCGAAGTATGATATTCTTTTGGTGGTAACGTGTGATACTGAAGCACAACTCACAGTAATGCAGTATCTATAGCATTGTATGATTTGTATAATTATTATTAATATATTTTTACAGGCTATGCAAAAGCACTACCGTAAATTGGATAAAAATTATGTTTTGAGTTCACAGCAACCAATTGAATTTGAATCTGAAAGCATTAAACCTGAAATTACTACAGAGGATACTGGATGGAAGATCACTTACGTGACACGTCCTGGAAAGGTAATTAAGAATCAACCCCTATAGAGATATTATTTAGTGCATATAATTATTGTTGCTGATATTGAAGATTTCTAAGAAGAGAGTGGACTCGTATGAACCTGGAAAGCTGATCCAACACTCTCAGCTATCAGCTGATTTTATACGGTCCAAACAGAGACGTATACCTCCACTTACCTGTGAAGTCAGGTTGACTGGAACAAAAGAATCGAATATATTTGTTGTCATGCCACCATCGTCATGTGAGTATTTGGATTATGTATAGTATGACATTGTAGCAGTTTATGATTTGATTTTGTTATGCAGTACATGTAAAGAAAAAGTTCAAAAAGGTAAATTATATACCCATCACATGGTTACACTCATGATACATTGTTCTTGCTATAGGATAGACCCATGGCCAGGAAGAGAACCCAGAGTACATATGTCAGAAGTAAGGCATAGCCATATAATATAGTGCATGCGCCCTGCGGGCAATTTGCAAATGCCAAATTAGCATGTTCATTTGTGTGCGATTCCCAGAAATTAATTATGGTAACTCAATATATCTACTATAAATTAGTTTGCATAATTCATGATAGCTACATTACCTCACTGTGACAGGATCAAAACTTAAGCGGCCTAAAAAAGCTGCATCCTTTGAACACGTGATCAGAAGTTCAGACAATGAATCTGAGATTGAGGTATACATTATCATCATGTGCATCATAACAATAATACTCTTTCAAATGGGTAGTATATAACTATTAATTTTATCACGAATTTGTGCATATAATTATACAGGAACAAATAAAATTCAAACCTACTAAGAAAAAACAGAAGTCTATAGGTGAGTCTTTGCACTGTCTCTCTTACCCTATATCTGATATGCTGCATCTTTCAGCAACAAGTAATGGCAAATCTGACACCGAAAATGAATCATGTGAAACGGAGGGACATTCTGTTGAAAAGGATGTACGTCAGCCATCCACTGCATATTTAAATCATTCGATCATTATTATTTATAATAGGGACCAACCAGATCAAGGAAGAGGGTTCGGAGTGGTATGTAGCACCATAATTATTACTATACTTAGTGCATATCTGTTATTTGGGTAAATATTTATAGATCACCTTACGGGAGACGATGTAGACACTGTTAAGGATGAAGTTTGGCCTGCTCGTAGCAAGTGGATGAACATTGGACTTGGTCTTAAATTAATGAAGGGTGATCTAGATGCTATTAATAAAAGAGGTGGTAACGATCCTGATGAATGTTTTCTTGAAATGTTAGCTGAGTGGTTGAAGAAAGCTGACCCTCAGCTACGAACTTGGTCCACAATGATTGTAGTATTGGAAAAGCCTGATGTAGGCTATCGGTATCTAGCTGAAAAACTCAAGAAGAAATTTATTAATGAAGCATCAACACCCATGCCTGAGAAAAAAGCAGCATTGGATGCGGAAGAACTAGAAAGAGTATTAAAGGGAGAATATGGTGTCCTGAGAAATAAATTTTATGATACATTAGAGGAATCTGATAGCAAATGTCCTGTTATGAAAAAAAGATTAGTGAGGTATTTAAAAGATGCAAAAACAGGAGTCTCAGAGAATAGTTTTGAAAACATAGAAGACGTGGAAGAGTTTATCACACAGAGATCTTCATTTCACGATTATCAGCTTCTGAAGTACATGATAGACTCAGCTGGTGCGGAAGAAAACAAATTAAAGCTTCAGGAATACGATAAAAGATTTTTGGACTATGCTCAATGTCGAGTACATAAGTGTCCATCAATAATGGAAGGTACTTCATCAAGTACCGATAATTCAAGTTCAAAACTGAGTGCTAACTTGAAATTGGATTCAACATATTATTATCAGTGCACTATTAAAGACATCAAAAGCTTTCAATGTCGACTTGGTAACATTCTTGGAATATCTGAATATGTCTGTAGGCTCGCTTCTGTGCACATTGTAAATGATTCCTTAATTTTAACACTTGCGGTATATCAAGAAGTTACCTTTCCACTCAACGAGAAACAGAAAGCAGATCTAAAGAATTTAGGGGTGCTTGAACTTAAATACAGAGATCATAAATTAAACCTTGAAAGTGAAACAGGTGGGTATTTACATACATGCATTATGAATTAAAGTACTAGCATTAATATTGTACTAGTTGCCCTTTCAGAAATTGATACTATTAGTGAGAAAACTCAGAAATCTGAGGACCAACCATGTACAAATACAAAGGATGAGAAGCCAAAATCAATTACATTAGACTCAGAGGTAAAGTCAATTGCAGACTAATAGATTAATAATTATGCTGGCTACATAGTACTTGAAGATGCAGAGTTGATAGAGGTCGCAATTGAACTAAGACAAATTCTACATTCACATAATACTAAAATTTAATAATTGCATGCCTTGCTACAATAATATTTGCACATTAAGTCAATGTAACAGGTTCCAATTTTTACCCGGATTTTACAAAATGACAAATATTAACATTTTTTGGTTAATAATGCAAGACTAGAGAGCATTTTGAACTGATTTTCTTCATTGTTGCAAATGTTGTTTCTTTGTGTTCACCTTTTTTGTCAATCTTGCAAATGTAAATAAAGATGCCACTAAAAACGTACTATTTCAACATTCAACATTAGGAAATCATGAACCTAAGAATAGTCAATTATGGAAAAGTTGTCTGCATATTTCCAAATAGCATGCTAAATAGATACAAAATGGTTAACAATACAAATTTGTAAAATGCAGCTAAATATGTTTGTGACTTCAAATAATATTTTTTGTTAGTCCTGTCCCTTAATTGTCTCTTTTAGCTCTAATAAACTCTTTTGTATCATCCCAATGTATTCCCCCTTTGACTCGCAACAGATAACGTTGCGGCCAAGATTGAGGGACACTTTAGTCAGATAACCTGCAGTGAATAAAAAGGAATACAAGAATTGAAATTTCAAGTCTGAAAGTTCAACAAGGTAGTATGCACATGGAACTAAAATTCAGTGTAGGGACTTGAATTTCAATTACCGTCTAATTTTGTCAATCATAATATACTAAAGGGGCTTGAAAGTTCAACTACCATCAGATTCTATTTATGACTTGAAGTCATCCCATAGGGTCTTATTATCATTAATACATACAATATCATATTAATAGAGTGCTTGCAAGATAGTTTGAGTACTGCCGAATATAATGGTAATTGAAATTTCAAGTCCTGGGTCCTATTTGTAACAAATACAGTGATCTGATTGGTAGAAATGGAATGTCTATCTTTCATTACAAGACAGTATGCACATGGCACTGAAATTCTGTGTAGGGACTTGAAATTTCAATTACCATCTAATTTTGTCAACCATAACAATATTATACTAGAAGGGGCTTGAAATTTCAACTACCATCAGATTCTATTAATTTTATGATTTGAAGTTCAAGCCTATAGGGTCTTATTATCATCAATACATACATAATAATAAGTGCTTGCAAGATAGTTTGGTTGCCAAATATAATAGTATGATAACATTCATTTTAGACTTGTAATAATTATTGCTGTCATGCTTTCATAAGTGCGTTCAAACCAATCAATGAACTCACCATTTCCACCTATTGGGTCCAATACCCACTGGCCACGAGTGGATAAGAGGTGTAAGAGTGCTTTATCAAGTGATGGTTTTGGTGTGGCTCTATCTGGCTTGATGTGAGAGAATCTTCCAAAACCATCTTTGCTGAGGATAACAGATGATTTGCTCCCCTGAAGATGACCAGTGGCATAAGATCACCATAGTAATTGAAGGAGAAAGTTGAGAAGATCCTGAAAACAAGAATAACAATAATAATAATAAGTACACTACTTAATAGAAATCTGGATGGTTGCCATGGAGACAATAACAAGTTTTAGGGTCTATTTTCTTTTTAGATGGCCGAGGTTAATATTATGTTCCCTGAGGGGGTATATTATACCGTACGGCGGGTAATTTTCGTGGGGTCTAATTTTCGTGTATACTATCAATTATGGGCTATTCCATGTATCACAATATTATATAGTCGTGCAAAGTTGCAATCGGCAAACATAAAGCCCTAGTGGCCAATTCCACTGATATTAATGCTGAATTGAGCCCCACCCCTTCACATTATCTAGCCATTCCCTGCGCAATGTTTATTACAGGGTATACTATGCTTTCATGCAAAGCTGATTTAATGCTGTATTGAGCCCCATTGCCTCACATACGAGAGCCATATGCCCTGCCTACTCCGTGCATCATAATAATAGCCATGCAAGGTTGCAATCGGCCAACATAAAGTATCTATAGGCCCCTCCACACAATTATACTGAGCCCCACAAAACTCCACACAAAAATGAATGGATGTAAGAGAGAGCTATCGCCTGCACGCTATTAATTATGGGCTATTCCGTGTAACATATAGTCATGCAAAGTTGCATGCAATCAGCAAACATAAAGTCCTATCGGCTAATCCCACCAATGATAACCATATTAATTTCACTAATATAAAAAGTGCTGCATTGAGCCCCACCCCCTCACTCAACTTACCAACAAAACATTTTTCAATCTCAGCATCAATATAGAGGCTTCTGAATCATTGTCTTCATCCACTTTTGCTCGCTTTGGTGATGGTAGAACTGGATCAAGTGCTGTTACAGTAGTTGTAAGGCTTTGAGGCTCCAAGCTTCTCTTGCCAGCGGCAGTGCTTGTAGGAGTTGCATTGGCTGTCGTTGGCGGTTTGTAGTCCCCATTACTCTTTAGGTAGGGAACAACCAGCTTATCTCAGATTTTCAAGAATTCTGATGCAGTCTTGGCATCACGAAACTGCTTTGAAAACGATGATTTCTCCCAAGAAAAATTAGCTAGCACCTTTGCTCTGGGATCTCCATTAGAAAACCTAAACTGTATTTCAAGTTGAGCAACATAAAATTTTTAATTCCTAGCCGCCAATCATGAGGTTGCATGAGCATGACTTACCGTTTCAGTTTTGCTTCTTCATGGACACGAACCTCAAGAACTGGTCCAAGTTCCGAATTCGGCGACTGAGATTTTTCAGCACAGCTCTCACGTTCCTTTGAGTCATTCAGCTTTTCAGAAGAGTCTTTGCCGAATTTTCCAGAAATCCGATATAGATGGCATTTCGATCCGAAATGTACTCCAAATACCACAGCTTAGGCAAAGGCATGCTGTACGCGCTAGAGATTTCCAGTGCTTGGTCGACTCACAGTAGCTATGATACTGTCCACACACGAAGGCTAGGATCGATCGTAGCTAGCTACTGTGACAGTTGTCGGCTCTTAGCTAGCTGCTACACGTGCAGTTCAATTTAGATAGGCGCCAGCAAGAGGTCTTGCTAATTTAGGTTCTATTCAGGAGCTTCTCAGATTTACATTTATGATAATTAAGATAATAATTATAGTCTTTCATTCGTTATTACGATGGGCGTGCATATGCAGCCATCATGTCCATATCCATGCATGCACTCTGATTAGATGCACGTGCAGAGCATGCATGCATGCTGCATGCATTCATACACATGTACATGTACCGTGCATGCGCGCTCTCTGTAGCTGTACTTCTAGCTGCTCTTATTTGAATTGTTCAGTGCTATTCTCTGGAATTTTGTGTATCATGGAGCTTCACTTCCTTTTAATATCGATTGATCGTCTTTACCAGGAGCTAATATTTGATCATACGTCGTCGTGCTGAGGTGAATCTCGTTGCTTACAGGCTGTTGAAGGTATGTATTACACTTACAGTATGATGTACAATAAACGTAGCTATCGTTCTTTCACGGTGGAATATTCCGAGCGCTGCATGGCTGAAGTTAACTGGCATTTTTTTTGCTTTGCCAAGCCCTGCGGTACAGATTTGGTATGACCTGTAGGTCCTAGGAAAAATAGGTGATTCTGAGCAGGTCCACTTTTAAAAACGGGGGCAGGTATATACAATTTTTCGGCGTTAAACAAATTAGCTAAACTTGATTTTCATGACAGTCCAAAGTAGAACCTGGGCATCACTTCAGCTCGCTTGAGCTGGCAGCCACTGACCTAAGGTTTCTATAGCTAATCCTTAATTACATTATAGATATTTCCAATGCCATAATTTTGTGTGTATTAGTTACTATTATCAGGGTCAAATAGGTATAATATTGAAGAGAACCATAGAGTAAATATGTTTTATCGTGGATAGTGATTTAGTAGGCATACTATAGAAAAAGAATGGCCCGACCGAATTTCTGTGGTAAATAAAAGTATTACGTAGCACGTAGCACTAGCTATAGCTCGGCCATCCAGTGCATCAGGGGTGCTCGATCTCATTGTGGTCATGCTACTAAATCTCCACCTGCCATCGACCTGGCCATATCTGAACTCCATTGCATTTAAACTCTGCTTCATTTTTTAATCCATTACTCTGTTCATTCACTTTAGTATCCTTTGTTGTATTCTACGTCATAGCTATAGCGGATACCTTGGAGCTCGAGCATGCGCAAAAGAACGGACACGTGTCATGGAGCGTGCATGCGTGAGCTCGGGCATGCGCGCTAGACAAGAACACTCAATATCGTATTAATAGTATCGGCGTGCATGTTTTCTGTATTATATATAACCATGCCATTCTGTAACATATATATATTTCAGATACATTTGGTCGCTACCTTACAATGGACTGGGAAATTGTACCATCTGATCGGTCAGAAATACTCGATTGGTCACCTCGAATCATGAGCACACCATTAAAGGAAATCGGGTCCAGTGATTCAATTGCGGTATGGACACCGAAATGCACTCATGACATCCAACAATCACTTGATGTAACAGTATCTTCATGAAGTTTTATCACAATGGAGTGCCCATGGTTGCTCTGATCCAAGCGGTAGTGTTATTGAATGGACTCTAGGATCAGGTTGTGATAAGGAGCCAAGTGTTGCAAACTCCGTTGTATTGTGGAATCAATTGACGTGCAACCTGGACCAGCATGATATAACACCGGTAAAAGTATCTGATCCGATGATGACACCATCAACAACTAATTTAGTTGCTATGAAGCCAAAACAAATATCTTTCTCCACAGCGGATTCTGAAAGTGAGTTACTGTAACAATATTTAGCTAGATCTTGAGTGCCCAAACTATTTTTATTGCATGTGCGTATTATGACCCAACTAATTTATTGCGGATCATACTATGGTACTGGTTTAACATCTATGTAAAAAATATTCACGTACTAGCTAACGAGAAAACAATCAGGACGAGGTAGTAATAATATTATTTTAAGTGTTTACCACAGTCCCCATAATGTGCAATGTGCACTGATACCTTGCTAATAAAATGAACTTTTTGTTCTAAAAGGTCAATCTTCAAGCAATAAAGAAGGCAAGGCCACCAGCAACAACCTCACATACGAGCACCCATTCAGAGAGGGTGAGTTATTAATTTTATAAGCTTGAGCATAGACTCGACTCGGAGCTTATTTTCAGAATACAGTATGGATAATATTTTTAGTATCTATAGCATTGCATGGACATAATGTGGATTGGCTCTGTCAGTTTTGCAAGACTGCATAGTACATAGTATATGTAATGGGGTGGGGCTCAATGCAGCACTGAACATTAGGACAGTGAATGTGGATTGGCTGATAGTATTAGCTAGCTAGTCTTTAAGTTGGTAATTAGATGAACATAGCACCTGAATCTCTGAGATCAGTGAAATTTAAAATGTGACTTAGTTATGATAGTAATGTTAATAACCGAATAATGATTTAAATGTAAAACAGAATCTGATAATAAAGAGGCATGCAGAGTTCATTTCATCACACTAAGTATACACAATCATAACTTAAACAATGTCATGCATGTACACTTGCAATTATTATTATTGAACCTAATTAATGTCCTTTTCTTAAATTATATATACATAGGAGTATCAAGAGGGAGAGCTAGTGGCACTCCTCCGTCAAAAATGACCCCAGATTGGAGAAGTACTGGAGGTGAAGGGAAGCCAAGTAACCATTAAATGGTTTGATGGTACTTGGATGGGGAAGTGGAGAGTTTATACGTATACAAAGACAAAAGAAAATCATTGGTGGCCTGGACTGAAACTCTGCCTGTTGATGAAATCATCCATCATGATATAAAACTAACGAAAGGTGGTTCATTATCAAAGATAGTGAAGGACCAACTAAGAGATTTATATAGATAGTAGCTAAATCCTAGGTGCACAATCAATTTTTGTTGCATCTCTCTCTTTCCCCCCTAATTAAACTTGCGTTAATTTTTATACTTTTCTGATCCCTGTGGATCTTCCCCCCCCCCCCCCCCCCCCCCCAGAGTATTTTTCTATTTGCTACGTGTGGAACCTAGCCATAGGACATGGATGGGATATTCTGAGTACTAGCTAATAACTGACTTCAATACTATTGCATGTGCTACTAGCCTGCATACTTATCTGGTCACAGCATTAATATTCATGTAGCTAGTAAACCATTGACAAATTTCATCACACTCATACCCAGGCTGTTCCCATGCTTCAGGAGTGGCCTAGGTATGAGGCTACTACAATAATCACTAAAAATAACACAATAGGAAATATTGATGGAAGATGATATAGTATGGCTTGCTTTTTAACAGTCTCTGTGAACCTGATATGCACGATGTTGTTATCCTGGATATAAAGAAACAATAGAACAAATTATGATAGCACAACAATGGTATGTAACTAGAATCCCACCTGCACAGAAATTAGTAGGCACCGATAGCCCTGCAACTTGTTTAAAGGAACACAACTTAAAATGTAAAATTACTTAGACAGACATTACAAACTGACCAAAAGTCTCGGTCACATTGAAGGTCTTTGAAATTTCAAGGATCAGTCTCCCTTTAGCTAGGTCAGACTCTTTGAAATTTCTAGGCCCATGCAATCACACATCGAAGGGCTTTGAAATTTCAAGGGTCGGTCTCCCTGTAGCTATTAGGTCTTTGAAATTTCGAGGCCCATGCAGTCACACATCGAAGGGCTTTAAAATCAGTCTCCCTGTAGCTAGGTCTTTGAAATTTCTAGGCAAATGCAGTTACACATCGAAGGGCTTTGAAATTTCAAGGGTCTGTCTCCCTGTAGCTATATAGGTCTTTGAAATTTCTAGGCCCATGAAATCATACATCGAAGGGCTTTGAAATTTCAAGGTCGGTCTCAATGGTAGCTATATTCGGATTCAGAGACCTTCGACATGTAACTGCATGGGCCTAGAAATTTCAAAAACCTAGCTACGTATACAAGGAGGACCAGTCAAACTAAAGATCACTGAGACTTCCAATTTCAGATACTTTATTAGTTGTTCCTAGAATCTACTATAAACATTTAATACTATCTGTTGTCCATTTCATGACATTATTCCTAGCAACTTTTGTTTCTGGTTTTTGTTGCTTTAATTTGACCATCATTGGCACCAATATTATTTGAAAATATCATTGTCAGAATTTTGTTCAATCTTGCAAACTACTGTGAAATTGTATAATAGACCTGAAAATGTGATTTTTGTAACTTTTATTCCTTTGCTTCGAATTCTTTGACTAATTTTTAGCCCTATTTGTAAATAATATTTTATATTTTCAAAATTGACCGTTTATGGTCCATTTTTGCAGTAAAAAATCATATTGTAAAATCCGGATTTATTTTGGAAACTGTTTCATCATTATGTATTATACGATTAAACTAGACTACTGTACATGTACAGTTACATGATAATTTTGTAAAACATGAAATTATTATCGTAAAAACATCATTCTTGTAAAATCCATGTGTACTGCATAATAATAATCATTATTATCTCAACAGAACTGTATTAGGGGGTAAACATATAAGCTATATGCACCTGTACAATTACGACATTGTATCATTGTACTAATGGTTCAAATCAGTCATTATCAGTGCTGGTGTAGTCCGTCACCAACATTTCCTATAAATCAAAAGTGATTACAAACTCATTGGCAGCGATCGATCAATTAAAAATCACAATTACGCATAATATTATCTATTATTATTGTTAATATGAAGCTCTTTGATTCCCTATTATACTTATCACACATGCTCACTAGTCTGTCGTCACTAAACTGGTTTATCCATATCCTCTTCCTCCTCCTCGTAAACTGGCCTATCATGACGGGCTCCCCCATCGTTAATGCTGTTCACCTGACCTTCCACACGCTGCTTGCGCTTCAGATCCAGCCTCATTAGGAGGAAGGCGAACACAAAGAGAACAGAGCTGAGGGCGTAGAGTCCCGGGAACGACAAGGTCAACGAAAACCGGTAGCTGGTTAGCTTGGAGAAGTGCCTCTCGAAGCCCTGGGTGACTGGCGTCACTATCAGGTTGAAGTTCCCTCCGATGATAGTGATAATGAACAAGTAGATGGCAACCACACCAGTGCGTATTCTGCTGGGAGCTAAGTCGACAACGATGGCAGAGGTGACGCCCACCCACATCTCACCAAAGAGGTTGGACGGGATGAGAGAGATGAAGCACCATGGGTAGGGCAGGAATAGAGCTCCAGCTGCGAATGGGGCGGCCAATATCTGCAAGAGGAAGGAGTGTATTAATACCATTACTTGACGTTCACTTACAAGTACCATGGAAATATCTTGTTTCTCTCTTTCTCTCTCCCTCCCTCTCTGTCTTTCTCTCTCTTCCTCTAGCTCTCTCGCTTGCTCTCTCTTCCTTGTTCACTCGCTCTCTCTCCTCCCTCTCCCTTCACTTTCTAAGTATACTCACCTGACTAACAATGAGCACCCAAATCCTGACATAAGTGCTCCTGTTCTTGACGAGAAGATCGGAGATGAATCCACCAAATATTGCTCCCAGCGAGCCACCAACCAACGGGATCCACGACATGAAGTGATTAATCTGTGCGTTGCTCAGGTTCTGTGCCTGGAAGAACAGCTCGGTATTGTACGCCCACACGTAGCCACCTGCGTTGCGAATTCCCCCAGCAATGCAGAGCATGAACATGCCCGGGTAGAGAAAGGTCTTGATGAGTAGAACGAGCCGAGAAGCGAAGCTAGGCTTAGTGTCTTGCTCTACTGGTTTCTCCGAATCCACCTTGAGGTTCTTGGTGCGTTTTGGCTCCCTCACTGAGATTAAGATGATGGGAGCTACAGCGATACCTGTACATAGGTATGAGAGAAAAATATTACTATGAGTGTGTGCATTATAAATGCATACACCATGAATGCATGCATGTACGTGTGTGTGTGTACAGGTGTGGAACATTGCAAAGCTTGGAGGAGTCTGAGGGACAGGGCCATAACTGTGAATGCATACAAACTGACACTTTTTAAAGCATAAATGTACATGTACACTATTATGTACACTGCATTTAAACATATATACAGTTATATGCGCCTCCAAATTACCAAAGGCCGTACTTTTCTCATACATGATATTGTCTGCATATACATGTACCTATGAGTCCGCTGAGGAAGAAGACCCATCGCCAGTTGAGAGCGTCCACTATGCCATTCCCGATGGCAAATGCCAGGCTGTAGCCGATGTAGATACCAAAGTAGTAGATACTGATGGCAGTACCTCTCAAGTCAGCGGGGAAGTAGTCACCAATGATCGAAACGGCAAATGGTGTACACCCAGCAGCACTGAAAATATAATATTATAAAAAAAGTGTGTGTAGTTATGAAACTTCAATTCTCATAAACTCATAACTTTGACAGATAATATTATTATGGGAATAACTATCTCTGACATAATAATTGCACTTAGGTACAGGTGTACATGTACATGAAATAGTCATGCAGGTGGAGTGACTAACAGATGCTCTCTGAAAACATGTGAAGTGCATGAATAGTAAGTTAAGTTAATCCCACTAGACCTGACTCAGACAATCAGTCAAATGGTATACAATATACAATGTACTATTGAAGGCTGTATGAACAATCCTGTACCAAGCACTCTTTGGTGGATTTGCAATATTCAATGTAATTGTTTGAAGATACATATAATCAAGGGCTTATAATTATATATACTCCTATGGGCCCCAGGTTGATAAAATTTCAGTGATAGTATACTGGTAACTACATACATGTAATATTATATTATAATATTATTATTTCCTTGATATGAAATTCTCCCCCTCCCCCCAAACTTATCACACGCAGTACAACAAAAAATAATACTGGAGTAGCTTACCCAATAGCCAGCAGAGCCCTCAGGAGTACAAGATGCCAGTACTGTTTGATGAAGCCAGTAAGGCCAGTGATTACACTCCAGAAGGTGAGGGAGATGACTAACCAGACAATTCGGTAGCCATAGTCTGCCAAGAATCCGGTGAAGATACCGGCTAGAGGGTAGAGATTGTTGAAGACTGGGCCGGCAACTATCTGGTAGAGAAGACCACTCCCATCGTGAGCCCACTCACAAGGTTCGTAGATTGAGCCGTTGAGTTCAAAGGTTAGATCAAGACAAGCAGTCATGTTATCCCTATGAGAGGAAAGAGGGAGGGAGGGAGAGAGAGGGGGAGAGAAAGAGAGAGAGAGAGAGAGAGAGAGAGAGAGAGAGAGAGAGAGAAACGAGAGAGGAGTCACTTAAGGCTTTGCACATGATCAGTGCCTGTAGGAAATGGTCAGAATACTGGTTATGTGTTAATGAGCTCAATCCAAACCACTTGATCAGATGACTAACTCGCACCCATGGACAATGGGCAAAGAAAACCCTCAAAAACACGTCTATATAGGGAAGTATGACCTCTAACTACCTCTTCAGCCAGCAGGACTTACTTCATGCTTCACCTGCACCTCACCACTGATAAACACCATCTACATTTACCAGTTATTACTAAACCAATAGCATTATTCATGGTGAGGGAAGATTAAAATTAATAATTGCTTAAAATTAATTATCAAGATAGAGGGACAAATTTTTTTTATTGATATCACCAACATTAAAAGGGGAAATAAAAGAATTAGACTGTTATTCCATCCCTCGACCTCCCCCCAAATGTGGTTGGACCAAAATTAAGAAAAAATTTTTTTGCTCACTTGTAGTCGTCGTCACCGCACAAGTCTGTCGTGGTGTTGGGTAGAATGCCGTTGTCCTTATTATCAATAACGCTGAGCACGCTCTTGTTGTGCGTCTCCATGCACACCAACTCCCCGTATCGGAGGTCGTAGCCGGCAGATTTGGTCACTATCGGCAACGTGTACCGGTCAAGCTGGTTTAGCAGGTAAGCAATCAGCATCATCAGCAGTACGTAGAGCGCGTAGAGTTTGACATTTCGGACCATGTATATCATCCCGTAGCCAGGAATACTCTTGCGATGAAGGTAGATGTATCGTAGAAATTTATTGTTGGGCAGGTAGTGGCCATCTTCGGGTGCCGGTTGTTGGGTGGAACCATAAGGGGGTGGCGGGGGGACCACGGTATCATCATCATCGTCCTTGCTCTCGTAATCGAGCAGCTTTTCTCTCTCTTCTAGAGTCGCTTTCTCCGATTTTGCATCCATGTTGTAGGACGGACTGCGTGCAGCAAACTGTAGTAGATATGTTCTCTCTGTAGCCGTGTATGATGATATTATATTTTAAAAATTCTAAAATTACATAACGCATGCAAATTTTTACGGTTTATCTAACTAAAATTTAATATGTGGTACAAAAATATTTACTATGGCAGATGCGCGCTACCTATAGGTACACACAACCTAAACACCACACGTTTATTCAACTCACCTACTTTCTGCTCCCTGCAGCACCTCGAAATGAGCTCTGAGCCCTGCCCTGGCTTCGAGTTGGAGAGTATCACATGACTTGTAATCATTGATTTAATTACATAATCATGCAAAATGAATTTTAAAATTTGCTAACGTGGATCTACGTTAGTTTACGTAATTACGAAGGCAGCTAGCACGTGCGCACGGAATTCTAAATAATGCACACCATCGTGGCTAAAGCTCATTTCCTTTTCAAAGTCGACCACAGATCAGAGTGTGGAACTCGCGACAAAATTGAGAAAACCAGCTGATCAAAGGTGGAAGAGATGACAGCGTGATTAGCTACTCTACGGTCGGCTTGCGCGAGTTGTGAAGCTTCTTCGCTGACAGAGAAATCTAAGGTTGATTTATCTGGTAACTTTTGTGGAGTGAAAATTAGAAGACACCGTTGGACTTCGCTGCTGAAAATTTACTGAGCAGGTTAGCTGTCACTGTCTGTATAAAATAATTTAGAGCAAACCCTCCATAATATTTTAGCTTCGTAGACCTGTCTTCGAGAGAGAAAATAAACGTTTTCTTGTAATAGAAGGATATTGGAGAGTAGTGAGCACAAAAGCTGTGTCTCTTGTGCGGATAGGTATCCCCTGTAGGCACAACAGTGAGTGTAGGTAATTGCTGCTAAAAAGAGTGGTTTGGAGAAAGTACCTACTTAATTTACACATATTTTGTCCCATAGTTGACTTCACTTTTATTATTTTTTTACTGTGAAAAATGCCCCCAGGGGACTGTATTCAGTTTTCAATAGGCTGTGTGTGTGTGTGGTGTTGATCTGGGAGGTTATGTTTTTAGCTGTGTTTGCAGTCTTTTTTAATAGGTCTACACTATAAAATGTCTATAATTTAGCATATTATTAAGTAGCTACACACACTTTAAATGAGTGTCTGAATTAGAAGATCTCCAAAGATTCTGTTGGACTACAGAATCGTATTACAGTGTGACACTGTGGTGTTAGCCAAAGTACTATCCTTGTCTGTACGTGGTGTCAAAATACTCGTATTCTATATAGTACATCTGCTACTAAGAATGTGCTTTACTGTACTGGACTGCAGGTTTGTGTAAGTCTTTGATGTTCGCCAAAGTACTATCAGCCCCTTTTCATGAGTGCACACACACTACACGTAGCGTGGGATATAGGATAGAGAGCCATTGTAGTGGTCGGGTCTATCAGGAAGATTTAATTATGGTAGAGCCTCTGTCATGGACGGACGCCCTTAGAACGACTCGATCAATCCTTTACATTTTATCTCCATGGTACTATTACGATAGAGATAGAGAGGTATCTAGGTAATTGTGGCTACTCTTGAATCGTGAAGCGCTAAATCTCCGAGGTAGAGGGTATTGTGATATTATGTTCTGGGGCTGGGTGTCACTGTATGGAGCGTCATGGTGTCCTGATTAAACAGGTGTGTCCTTTGTATCCTTTCAGTGTAATGAGGTACCTTTCCAAGCACACCTTTTACTCGGCTTTCAACTTTGTTAGGTTATTTATACTATGTACTGTATCAAAGGCATATAGACTGTCATACAGCCCTTGGTGGTAGTATATAATAGTGCAGACTCCTATGGGAATGTTCCTGCTACAAATTCTACTAGCACACTGTTGTATTCTTATACTATGATCGTGTCTCGGCTATTCCTGAAATGTTGCACACTTTGTACTAACCTTGTCAGTAGCTGGTGGGCGTACATGGCTCTTCTATAGCCTGTGTGTTGTATGGGCAGTGTAGTGTCGAATTGTTAAAGATGTGCGTGTGGGTAAGTATGATTAGCAGCGTCTATGTCGATAGTTGGTCTTTTAATTGATCTTGTTCTCTCCCTCCCTCCCCCTCCCTCTCTCTCTCTCTCTCTCTCTCTCTCTCTCTTTCTGTCATAACATGGAGCATTGGGAATGGTTACTATATTTGCATTTGGAAATGATAAAAAGTCTTTTAATTGATCTTGTTCTCTCTCTCTCTCTTTCTCTCTCTCCTCTCTCTCTTTCTGGCATAACATGGACCATTGGGAATGGTTGTTGTGTTTGTATTGGGAAATGATAAAAAATTGATATAAAGCCCCTTTGACATTAATTATGAAATTAGGACGCTATCTAAGTACGAAAAACTACCCCTACCATGAGGACATATCTTATAGCCACTGACCTACGAGGATATTAGCATTGTGACTATTGTACTCAAATCCTGTTCAAAAACTGCTGAGCTGGGCTCTGGGATCATAATATGGGAGCTAGTCCTTTAAAGGTCACCATTGGTATCAGCTGTAGGGTAAGTAGAGTAGGGTACAGGTATGTGAGCAGGTGTATGCTGTGAGGGCTGTGCCAGAGCTTGAGAGGTCAACTGTACTTTGCACTACCAATGCTATCTATGCTGTGGACAACTACGTACATGTACATGACATAGTACACTAGTTCAACATGAAATATACATGGGGTCTCCCGAACCGACCATAGTATCCATCCGTAGCAACTGTCAACTGAGCTATGCTTGGCGTCCATTACGCACTTGGACATGGTGCAAACACCCTGTAATGTGTCAGCTACATGTGTTACCAACTTGTCCGTCTCTTTGTAGACTCAGTGAACCCTATAAGACATTGTGTAGGTCACATAAAACTGATGGATAATGTAACGTATGCTGAAAGAATTTCTGGTATTTTTATTGGGACTGGGATAAGGAGAGAGAGAGAGAGAGGGAGGGAGAGAGAGAGGGAGAGCATCAGACTTCCTCCTGTCACATGTCCCGGTACTGATTCTATCACACCCTGCTACTCTCTTTCATGTGGTGGGGTCGAAAGACATCATCTGGAGGATCACCTCTCGGAGGAAATGAAATAGCCACTCATACATGTATAAGACATGGCCAAATTGGCATTAATGGCCATCCTTTTGGCCTTTCAAATTCCAATACCATGAATTATCAACTTAGTGATCTGCAGAGCGTCACAAGTATCATTGTTCATGTGATCAAAGGGAGCTTATGCAACACAGTGTCATGTGCATGTGTCGGTGCCTTGTAATTGTGCTCAAGCAGAGTATTATTCACTAGAGCAGGTGGTCGTCGTCCTTCAGCTGTTCATATTATTGTTATTATAAATAGAACACCAGGCGAGTGTGCGAGCAAGCAAGCGAGCTGTCTGTCTGTCTGTCTGTCTGTAGCTGTGCAGAATATGCATGCATGTGAATGCATATTATATCATACAGATTTTGTAGTTGATTTAACAGCTGCTTATAGCCCATTTATCATAAACTGTCCAGTGCCCCTTTACATACGTATTATAATGATATGCATAGGCTGTTAATTGACATCATATTGGTAATGTAAAGGTCACCCAGTACTCTGAGGGATAGGTGGGTGGGTGGAGTAACAGGTATGCATGTGGGACTCAGACATGATGATGTTTTTTTTTTCAAAAAGTGTCCAATTTTTAAATCAAATGGGACACTTCTCCACATAGAAAGAACACTTTTCTGTGTGTGTGTGTGTGTGTGTGTGATATTTCTTCGTAGACAGCTCCTGTACTTTAGCTCGGCTTTGGTATGGTAATTGAAGGTCACCTGAATAAACTGCTCATAGCCCATTTATCATAAACTGTCCAGTGCCCCTTTACATACGTATTATAATGATATGCATAGGCTGTTAATTGACATCATATTGGTTATGTAAAGGTCACCCAGTACTCTGAGGGATAGGGATAGGTGGGTGGAGTAACAGGTATGCATACCTAATCCATCTATGGGGGCTGATGGACGTACAGACAGCCTAGCTGGCTATACATAACATGGCCACAGCTTTTTTCCTTCCTTTTTTTGTACAAAAGGTGACCCCTATCTTTCCATTGTGGGGAAATATGCTAATTGGTATTAATAACAATATCAGCATGCATACCCACATACTGCTCCCTGTGTAAATGTAGTGTGACCTCTATTGTGCATGTGGGACTCAGACATGATAATGTTTTTTTTTTCAAAAAAGTGCCCAATTTTTAAATCAAATGGGACACTTCTCCACGTAGAAAGAACACTTTTCTGTGTGTGTGTGTGATATTTCTTCATAGACAGCTCCTGTACTTTAGCTCGGCTTTGGTATGGTAATTGAAGGTCACCTGAATAAACTGCTCCTTTTGTCTCATTGAACATGAAATGAAGTATGAACCGGCGAAAGAGATTAGCTATTGTAAGGTGTCTCTGTGTCTAGTCTGGCACTGCAATTATCATGAGCTTGAGTTCAGCTGTGCACGCACTAAGCTTATACAGTACATACTCTACTTCTGAGATCATTAGCACAGTGGGTGTTTCGTTCACGAGAAAAGATGATACCACCTACATAGTCTAAACTGGGACATTTTTGCTGCATGTATATATATTATAGTTGCCGCTCCGAGAGAGTCCTCTCTAAAAATTCCATTAATTTGTATCCAGCCGTGCTGATGCACTATAATTACATAAAGTGAGCCGAGGCCCATACCTTGAAGTTATAACTTTTAGAGGAAAGGAGGGGATAATTGTTTTGTTATGGTCAGGCAGTGTGGTCCGTGGTTGGATTAATGTGTGCACACGTGTGATCAGTTAGAGAGGGGGGGGGGGGACACATCCAGTGTAATGGTTTGAAGCAGGTCAGGTCGGATTTATTGGGTTTTAGATAGATATTATTATCCAGAGAAAACTCAATTAAGGCTTATTCACACATAGCACTATGATGCCCATCTATGGTTAGTGGAGAGGTTGTCCCTCTAATCAGAAAGCTTGTCAACTTGGCTCTGTAATTATTGCGATTATTATATACGGAGATACTGAAAGGAAAGCGTGATCAATTCCTAGGAAGCATACTCACCTACATCCCTGTGTGAAAATTAACTTCAGGAAGCTTACTCATATCCATAGTTACGTGTGTATTGGGACCAGGTGCTAAGTGTGGGAGAGGAGGAAATAATCAATTTAGGAAGCTCTCTCAGACACCCTCCACTCATAGGAAGCTTTCTCCTTTTACATAAATGTACTTTGGTACTTGAGGGTTGAACTACGTACTAATTATAAATTTACAAATATTGTCGACCATGTCCTGAAGTCTACCCCGGCTGGCCAGACATCCTTACTTTTTAGGAAGTGTCTACACACCTGTTAGGCCACAGATATTCAGCTGGTTGCCCCCACAGTGGTGGAACTAATCTACCAGGTTCCTTTTCTACTCTTTATAGATTCCAGGAATTCGTCATTGAATGGTGTATCTCAGAAAATTTTTAGGAAAACTTCACATGCACCACCCCCCTCCCCCCTTCCTCCCATATAGAGCGTATTTTTTGATGATCTAGTATGAGTAGTAGTGAGTAGTTATGATATCCTTGTGACTGGGTTCCCTTTGAAGTGTTCTCATATTTTCCCATGTGCTTGATATGATGTCATGTGGTCAAGCATATCTAAGGCTTCCTCCCTCTTAGCTCTCTAGTTCTTGCGTGTATGGGGGGTGTCAGTATGACGTATACCCTCTAGCTAGTTGCAATAGGAACATTCATTGTTCTGAGGAATGTGGGCCAAGTAGTCATCGTTAGCTCACGGAATGTGCAACGTGTGAGAGAGATACATGTGTACTGTGTGCATGCACATGTATGTGCTCTGTGTGTAGGAGGGTTAATGATATTCATGGGATTCCAACTCTCAGCTGTGAACATGTGTGTTGCCCTTGGACACCAGTGCAAACATTACACCTTTTCCTACACCTACATGTACCTAGCGGGGGTGATTTAAGATGATGTCGCCTGGTCTTTATCTTCCACTAAAATCCCTCATATCGCTAAACTTTGGAGGCAACATTTAGGGCAATGCCTATAATATTATTATAGTGGCAAGCATACCATATTCATGGTGATCTCTCTCTCACTCTCTCTCTGTCCAATTGCTATTGTGAAGGTCAAGCCCACCTACTTGACAAGAGTGGATGACCTTATATAGGCCAGTGGCAGTTGGCCAGTTCTTTTGAAAGTGCTGGTTTCTTGGAGAAGAAACAGAAAAGGTCCAGCAGTTGAGTGAAGGGTTGGCTTGTTGTGGTCTTGTAGCATGAGTAGGTGTGTGGAGTAGTGAATCTCAGCATGGGGCAGCCACTTCCTTATATGGTCAAAAGACCACTTGAATCGAGTGGCAAGGTCAGCTCTGTGATTACCATTTCCAGAATCTCCTGTGTGCATGACCTGCAGTGCACAATACTGTGTAGCCCATGGTTAGTACTATGCCTGTACTTGTAGCATCATGTTGTCTTCAAGCACTCTAGCTTTTCAGTGTTGCATGAAACAGCTGGATGTGCTTGGGATGCTTTAGAACCCAGTAATAATATGGTATTGATATGTATGTGTGCATGTGCATGCACCAATGCCTGCAATGTCTGGAAGAACCCATCTGTAATAAGCTTCTTTTTGAGTTTTTAAGTGTGGGCACCACCTATTTCAAGTCCTAACTGATGTGGTTAAGAAGGGGACTGTCAAGCTTGACAGATAATAAAGCTCACTCAGCACATGACAGGAGTATTCCTGAGCCCCAAAGGTATTGTCCCACTGACGTTATCTCTTTGTAGTACATGTACTACATGTGTATTCCCCCCCCCCCCCTCCCTTTGAAGCTTCCCTCATTACACAAATGTTTTTTTTTTTCTGTGTGCATGCAAGTCAACAATCCTGCCTTGTAGATGTCTAGGTTTATTTACTTACGACAGCCAGCTATCTTCCAGCGTGGTACACGTAGTGATATTTTATTTCATTAAGAACTCCGTAATTGTGTATTTCTGTCTGTGTACATGTACATGCATGTGTGTATCAGGGTTGCGGTTTGACTGAGAAGAGACTGCTGGCTTGTGGTGGCAATAGTTAGTAGGGTTTGTCTACACAACATCCTTTCCTTGGGTGGCTGGGGCTGGAGAATCCTTCCATTGCCTGGTCAGTCTGTTAGTAAACTTGGTTGCAGTCATATCGTATCGTATGGGCCAGTGATGGATGTTATAAGTTCATACTACCCTTGTTATGCATATGGAAACTTTGCAGTGAATGGCATGGCATGTCAAGACAATAGGAGCTAGTTCAAAGTGGAGAGCCTTGCCTTTGAAGTATGGCGTGCTTTTCATCCTTCAGTAATCTCAAATGACCACCCATTTTTTTTTAGTTCACAGGGGGTCAGTATCACCGGAAATGTGCATCTCTCTCTCTCTCTCTCTCTCTCTGAAAGGGCAGCAATAATGGCCCATCACATAGCCATTTAGCCTACTTACTTGGCACACTCTCTCCATGTACATGTACCTACTACGAGCGAGTATGGGCCATGATTCCTAACAAGCCTCTTAATGGGAAACAGCTGTGCCTTGGCTGGTATAGTAGAGCTCATGGTGAGCGAGTGGTCTCTCTACGCTGGACACAAAACCATCGACAAATTTTCTAGCAACCAAATATTTAACCACTCTCTCTGGCCACACATTTGTCCTTCTTTTGACTTGAAAGTGGTTCGCCAGCACATGGCGGTACTCCCTCCCTTCCCTTCCTGGTGGTTTCACAGTTTAAAAACCACACTCCAGCCTGGAAATTGCCCACTCTTGTTGGTTTCCAGATATTGGCCAAGTTTCCCACGATATTACAACACTTGTACTCCATAAACCTACCCACAATTGCATGACTACATGTAGTTATGGCAGGTGTATGTGTAAGTTATACATGTACATGTACATGTACATGTATGTATGTACTGGCCCTGGGCAAGCCACATGTACATGTACATGTAGCCATAGTGCATGACAGTGTACAAATGTCCTTGTCTATCATTAAGATGTACGTACATGCATGACAATACAGCATTATGTGGAGTTGGCTATATTACAGTTAACAGGATTAGTGTGTGCATATTGGAGGCCTTGAGACTAATTCCTCTTCCTGTTTGGATTTGCTGGCTATTAGCGTGGTATGTCTGTCTGCGCATCTATACTATAGCTTTGGTTCCAGTAGAATAGGACGGTCAATTTTTTCATTGTTACAATGTTTAGCTACTGACCGTAGTTTTACACCAGCCCTTCTGCCATTGCATCATGTACGTACATGTACTTGCACATGTATTTATAATAATTATTATGCCGATACATGTCATGTGCATGTGCATGTACATGTGCATGATGTTTCAGTTTTTATACATCGGCCCTTACAGCTGATGTTTATTTTGTGTCCAGAAGTCTACGAGTACACAATGTCATAGGTTTACTTTGGTGAACTGAGTACACACACACGCACATACATGTAGCACACCCCATCCATGCGTGTGCATGTATATTATATGGAATATGCTTCTGGTGTTGTGCAACAAGGCTGTGTTTTCCCATTAGTTTTGTGACAGGAGCAGCTTCTCCTGCTAATAAGGTCCTCCAGCTTTCTTGTTTAGGACAGGGTGGGGAGGTGTGGGGGAAAACTGTCACTCCTAGCTGCTTAAAATACTAGTGTTCTGCACTGCACCGTTTGGCTCAGCCAAGCATATGCTGTTACTGGGCGCATAATGGTGTATACTGTGATTGGACTTCACTCACATCACGCCCATAGGTGTAGGTTGGGCTCACTCCACTGTACCAGAAATGAAGTCAAACTAATATGTCAAATCTAGCCAGCAAGTAGCACAGCTAGTCTAGTGCTCCTTTCTCATTCACAACAGGGGAGAGAGAGCAGAGGATTTACAAACTATAAACGTGCTATATAGCGCTAAGGTGGATGGAGTAGGGGAGGAGGACAGGATTGGTACCTGTATAAGTGCATCCAATCAAGGGGGAGGGGGGTGGGCAGAGAAGGGACATGAAAGAGTGGAGGAGGGAGGGGATGATATTATTGCTGTTTGTGCATGCTTTGGCCTGTGTTCTGCAGCCACCCTGAGCTGGTCAAGCTTGAATTCATGAGGTGAGATAGTGTCAAAGGCATGTGGAGTAGATTCCCAGGCTTTTGAAAAGGCTGGCCGTCCGTGGGGCAGTGTACCCACGGAAGATTACACTATCTGATCTCTGATCTCCTGGCCTTGGTAGTAGCGAAATTCTATGGTGTGGTGACCTAACCAAGCTGGAAAACCACCTTCCTTTGAGGGGCACTTCTAAGGTCCAAGGGTGCACCTGGTTCAGTTGGTACTGCAGCTGTACATGTACCTGTACATGCATGTACATGTACATACATGCATGTATAATGTACCATATAAGGCTGTCCTTTGGCTGAGGTATATATGTCATTGGTATGCCTGTTGTGGTCAGTGGAGTTCTAGAACAGGAAAGAACTTGCAAAATGATGTTGTTTTAGGACTCACTGCCCTGGCTGCCTTCAAAGGAGAGGGATAGGAAATGATAGTGAATTTCCCTATGACCCTGTTTGGAAACTACCATCACCTGTAATGAACTGATACCTACCTAGTACATGTCCTTTGTGTGTTATATATAGCCATGGAGATGGTAGAGATAAAGGGAGGCATGCATTGGTCATGTGGTGTAATTGTGCTCTCAGCATGTATTTAAGACCCAGGCAGCTGATTTCAGATTTAGTATCCCTCTGTATCTAGTATCTAGAGCTGGCAATGAGCTAGTCTAGCATCTGTATAGCTGTAGTCTAGAGGCAGTATAAGTGAGTAGTTGAGCAGTTTTTTATGTTTTTCCTGGTGAATTTGGCAGAAGTTTTATCTCTGTTTTCTCTATTTCATCCACCTGCAGTTATCTAAAAGTAGAAATACTCACCAAAAGACTTATCTTTAAAGAAATGGCGATGGCTGAAGTCTACAGACCTGAGAGTGAAGATCGTCTATCACCGTACCCCCGGGCCCCTCCCCCCAGTCCCGAGGCACAGCACAGAGCACTGGGGGGCATATTTGAATTTCCTGGGGGGATGTTTGAAGGATTTGGCATTGACTTGAGAAGGAGAGACTTTGATTTCAGCGAGAATGACGAGCCTTCTTCGCCACAAGTTCGAGAATCCACCACAGTTCGAAGATCAAGTCCAAAGAGAGCAGCGTCTAGCGATACTGACGATAGTGACTTTGAACAGCCTGGCTCCCCTATGAAGAGAATGTGCAGTGCACCGAGTACCATGCCAAATTCTTTTGAAGTCCAAAGATTTCAACCGAGTCTGTTATCCAGCAGTACCACTGTAGGAAACGGCAGTTTATTACAACCCGTATCGACAGGCGATATGAAAGTATCGATTCCAAATTTCTCCGAACTTGCAGCTTCCAAATCACGTTCTCCAGAACACGCACAGTCCCATTCCCATTCCACATCACCACCACTATTCCAGCAGCAGCAGCAGCAGCACCAAGCGACAAGTCCCTATTCCATTCCACCAAGATCCAACGGCTCCGTTACACCTACCCACCAACCCTCCTCATCTCATCAAACACAATATGGCACATCGCACCTTTTGAGCAAAAGCTTTGATCTCCACAACGTACAGTCACACTTTCCGGCTCACTTTGAAGTCACGCCTCCGCCACCTGAAGTACGACCCACACGCTCACGCACCCTCGATACAACGTTGTACACGGACAATCCAGCCCTCAGAACGAGGAAAGTATCGCTAAAGAGAAACTATAACGAACTCGAGGCTGATCCAAACCTGCAGTTTCCGTTCGACTACAGCTACTCGAGTACTGGCAGCAGTGGCGAGTCGGACTGGGTTGTGATCGAGAACGATCTGTCGTCGTGCCCTCAGGGCAAGAAGGCCTGCTGCCAGCCGGAACCACTTTCTTCGGCGGCCGCTGTAGCCATGGCAAAGAGACACTCGGCCAATTTGACAGCTAATAATACCGGCAGCCCCCTCCACCACCACCCCCAAGCTACAAATACTACCTCAACTCCATCCAACGTCTTGACTTTCAACACTGCTTTGAGAAGTACAAACAGTGTCGGTCAAGACAACACACTGTTGAGGTCGTCTCAAGAAGCCACTGCTCCTACTTCTGGGAGAACGCAGCAACTTCGGCATCTTGGACAATCGTCCTCCTCACCGCTTGGAGTGCTGAATTCCAACACTGGTGCGGACCTGAGTAGCTTTCCTGGTGGAAGTGCAGCCTCGAACGGAAGTGGAAGTCACTCCCCACTGCACACACAGTTGGGTATGATTCACGAGAGTATCGGAGTGAGTAGCAGTGCCGAGCTTCACAATGCCTCGTCAGCAGGTTACAGTCACATGCCGACTGCTGACGCGGCACTTGCAGAGAGAAGTCACCACAGTGGTGAGTTTGTGCCACAGTGGAGCATGGAGATGATGGATTGTGGGGACTACAGCACGCGACTAGACTCCCTCGATTCCATGGACTGTGGCGGGGTGAACGACGCTCCGGCAACGATGCAGAGTATTAGCGAAGAACCGTACAGCGATCTCAATCTCTTCACAAACAGCCATGGCCTCCAACAACCTCAAGCACAAATGGCCCAGCAGCAGCAAAACCAGCAATACCAACAAGGACTCTTAAATCCTGGTTACGCTGCGCCACAGGTGGTTCACAACCAAACATCGGGGCCAATAGTCCGATCGCAGAGTTCAGAAGCTTCTACTACCAGCGCTAGTAGTGCGCAAAAGCCAACTCGACACAGCTTCATCGAGAACTATTTTGTGTCCTATCATCAGTCAGGGGGAGGCGGAACACATGCTGGAGGTGGACAGCCAAACGTTGGTAGTGTTGATTCGTCAAACATTTCCAAATCGTTATAGAGGTTTGTGTATTATGTTTTTTTTGTAGCAAATTTATCATCTTTTATGTGGAAGTGTGCTTGTAAAGTGTGACGTGGTCTATAGTAAGTTTTTTTTGTTATTTTTTGTGCAAGTATTTTTTCAAACACCACCACATCAGAGCTACCATTTCTCTCTCTCCTCTTCATCTCCTACCCCTCCCCCTTTAATTTCTCACCTGTATTTATTTCCACATCATCATCATTAATTTTTTCTCCCATCGACATCCTAGCCTTGCTCCTCTTGACCTTCCCTGACCTCTTTAGCCCTCATCTGTCATATTCCAGGTGTGTACATACATGTTCCTTGTCTAGTCACTTGACCTTTCTCAAGTTAAATGTAAGAAAGTATGAAATCACATGCAGGTCACAAGTATACCCATTTTTTATTTTTTATGTTGTATGACAGATCACAGAGTGCATGTATAAACCAGAAGTTATTAATGAAAATTAATTTTGATTTGAACTTTGACTGAATGGTGCATGGGGGTATATATACCAGACCTGGGAGAGCAGATTTTTTGTTCACCCAGTGTTAATGTTATCCATAGTATTTATGGAGGGAGAGACGCTGTAGTTGCTGGCTGCACATGTATACGTATGCACAACTACAAAGTTAGCTGCCAGTGCTATAACATTATGACATGCATGATAATAATAATTATTCTACCATTAGCAACCCACAGGAATCTGATTTTGATATAATAATATTATATAATTATATCATGCATGCATGCATGTATATTATGCCATGGAGAACGTCGTCGTAAAGGTGGAAAAATAAAAATAAAAAGACTCTTGTTAGTACTATAATATATTACGGTATAGAGTAGCATCATCGGCTGTCAGTGAAGAGCCTGTCTCTCCAGTTCAGCCTTCAGGGTGCCATGGAGTCGCTTGCTTCTCCTCTTCAGCTCATGGGCCAGTTGCAAAGTGTCATCAAGGTCAATTTCACGCATCTAGATTATAGATAAAAAGACAAGTTCAAAGCTTATACGATACACAATTCAACACAGCAGTGTATGCATGAATAAAACTTCTGGCATACATAACTATCAATCTTAAGCTGAGAAGATTCTAGCCAGAATAATATTATTATCGAATTTTCTGCTTACCTCGATTGTTTCAATCTGTTCCAGATCGCTTTCACTTTCACTCTCCCGCTCCACAATGTACACCCTCTTCACCGGGTCGCTGGGCTGCTCCACGTAGACCTTTCTTGGCCTACTTCCTCTAACTCGTGCCACCCTCACTCCTCGATCACCTCTACTCAAACTCCTCCCATTTCTACTCTCGACCACACCCACCACTTTCCTGCAATGTGGTGTCTGTCGTGGTGTGAACAGTCCTGATCCAGATTCAGAATAGTAGATTTCTTCCGGAGGTGTATCCTCTGAAGCTAAGTAGACAACTTGCCTTTTTGGAGTTTTGACGACCTTTACCACTCGTGGCTTGGCATGTCCATGGTACTGATGCTCTGGGCTAGTCTCTGAATCAGAGTAATGTTCATCACGATAGTGTGACGATGGCCGACGTCTTCTTATACTGACATGTCTAGCATTCCTGGGAACATGTACATGTACATGTGGAGTTCTATCGTCACGGGCGGCATAAGCTTCATCGCGTCCTTCAGACGACAGATACACATTCCGATCATGGTTCCTCTCTTCATCACTGTCTCCACTGAAGCCTTCAGAGTATCTACCCATATTATTATTATCCGAATGTCTTGCTCTGCCGTTGCCACGCTCCTGTACGATCCGCTCTCCGTACGACTTTCTGCGAGCATCGGTATAGTATAGTGCAGGGCTGCTAGCTCGTCTGGTACTGGAGTATCCATGACCTGGTGAACTTTGAACACTCGAAGACACACCTGAACTATAGCCACAATAATACTGTGCCTGTGAGCGAATTGGAGAGCTGTGGGTACTATGGGCAGTAAAATCTTCACTGCTCTTTCTTTGATTTTGAGGAGAACGGCCAGCAGTAGGAGTTGATGAATACCGTGGGAAAGTGTTCTGATTTGAAGCCACAGGTCTAGATCTGCAGGCAGGAGTATCGTAAGATGCCGGTATTCTCACACCTGCTGTTTTATTCTCTCCCTCGGATGATTCTCTTGAATCCTTAAATCTCTCACTGAGCTTATCTCTTCCGTAATAGGGTCTCTGTGCATGCACGTGTCTCGCGTTTAGCACTGCATCCCGTCTAGAAGGGGTGGAAGTGGCCATAGGTGTCTGAGCACCATTAAAACTCATCACGTTTGAAGCATCCACGCTCCTCACGTGATATGGCCCGGGCCCATGCCCCATCTCATGGTCAGACTGCAACAGAGAATTTGCCATATCTACCCGTGGAGCACCTCTGCTTTCAGTACTGGGATGACTTTGCTGGCTTTGTTCTTGTGAAGGATTAGGATTAGTATTGTAGCTGGGAGCATAGATCCGTCTCTGGGTCAAAGATTGTTGTGATGGTCTAGTCTCCTTATAGGATACTTGTGCAGTCTTCTCACCACAGTGGCGATACGCATTATCGTTAGACACTGCTAGACTAGGGCCATTTTCTGTAGCACGACCTTCAGTATCACTAGGCTCTAGTGGGACAGTAGATATTGCAGAAGGAACGATAAAAGATGAATTTGCTGTTGCTCTATTGCTCTCTGATGGGATTGTCCTGGCCTGCTCATAACTGGGTGGTCTGTATTGATCAACACCACCCCTGGTAGTCATTCTTCTTATTGTTGATGGAGCTGTAGAGACTGAAGTAGGTTGAGACGAATGATAATACCCCATACGATCATTTGCGTAGTGGTCCGAAGCACTACCATCATATCCAGGTACTCGGCTTATGAGCTGATCTGATGCATTACTCGAGGAAGCATAGCCGTTAGAAGGATCACAAGAGACAACATTGTGTCTGCCACTAGCAATTGAGCTAGGTTGATGAAAACTTGCTGCAGATGTAACGTAGCCAGTCGCAGAGTGCTGTGGAGTCGGTATAGGAGTGCTCTTTAGACTAGCATAGCTAGAGAGAGCTGGGGTGCTCAGGCAAACGGATGACGGCTGGCCACTACTATTACCAGGACTGCTTTTGGGAGTGAGGCCTACTTTAGTCACAGCTGTTGTGCTGCTTCCTCGACGGGAGTAGGTGGGGTGAGCTGGAGAGGTGGTAGATTCAGACGAGTGAGATGGTGTGTTTGTATCAATGTTATTGGTTGTCAAAGTGGTGGTGGTTATTTGTGATGATCGCCCACCATCCGTTAGGGCATGATGAGAGGAAACTGTGTTTGTAGTGGTGGTCATTTGTGATGATCGCCCACCATCCGTTAGGGCATGATGAGAGGAAACTGTGTTTGTAGTGGTGGTCATTTGTGATGATCGCCCACCATCTGTGAGGGCATGATGAGAGGAAGCTGTGTTTGTAGTGGTGGCCATTTGTGATGATCGCCCACCATCTGTGAGGGCATGATGAGAGGAAGCTGTGTTTGTAGTGGTGGTCATTTGTGATGATTGCCCACCATCTGTGAGGGCATAATGAGAGGAAGCTGTATTCCTATTGGTGGTCATTTGTGATGATCGCCCACCATCCATTAGGGCATGATGAGAAGGTGTGTTCATATTGGTGGTCGAACTAGTGGTGGTCATTTGTGATGATCGTCCACCATCAGCAAGGGTATGATGAGATGAAGGTGTATTAATTCCCTGCAGCGGTAAGCTCAATGCTGAAGGATTTCTTGAAAATTCTCTGGTTAGTAATTTTGGTTGACTGGAGCTAGGGGAATACTCACGAGAGTTCAGATGGGACGAGGTGATGGTAGGCAAAGGGTGTCCTATGATGGTGGAATGGGAATTTGATGACAGAGTTCTTGGAATTGAATCCGAATGCTTGGTGACATTTCTCATCATCTGCAGCTTGAGATCGGCCAATTCTTTTCTCAATGCTTCTATAGCAGCACTGCAATATGAAGAAAATAATAATACAAATGTCTACTTAATAGTGTCAACAGGGGGAGACTCCTAACAATTAACCCACCTAGCTTCCAGAAATCTCTGCTGATTGGCATCGTCCTCGCTGGTGGTCGACTGCAGCACAGACGAGGTCAAACTCCTCGTGGGATTCGTCGTGTCCATCCTGGTAGCCGTCCGCGATGGAAGCTCTGATCCAGCAAATCCACTGTCTCCCTCTCCAGGATACGTCATGCCACTCTGATCCTCTTTATTCATCATGGAGGCACCACCAACAGTGGTGTTGCTGGAATTTTGTTGGGTTTGTCGATGATGAGGATGGTAGCCAGAAGAATTGGGACCCCTACTATAGAACGGACGAGGACTGAGCTGGGATTGAATGAGTCTTGGTATCTGGGAAGGCTTGGTCGAGCTCAAAGGTGGCACAGGCAGAGTATTCCTTCTCCTATTCGTCACGGCAGGATTTGGAGTGCGCGATAAACCATCAGAACTTTGTATTGTTGTTCCATTATTATTTGACTGACTGCTGGGGTGGTCATCCCTACTACTACCATGGCTCTCAGGGTGACTATTACTCCTTCTATACCCCAGCTCCTCTGCTTGCTTCAGATTCCTCTTTGCTTCCTGGAGGTGGAGGCTATCTGGAGATGGCACTGGAGTCATGCACCGGGAGAGGTCCAGGGGGCTCGGTGATCGACCAGACCCATTTGGAGTGTCTTTGGGAAGATTCACGTTTACATTTAGCTCCTCTTCAGCTTCCTCATCGCTCAAATCAGAGAGTGTAGTGGGTTCATCCCCTTCGTTTTTATCACCAACTCTGTGACCTGAAGCTCCCAACTCAATTAGCTGTTCCAATGGAGTGCTACTGTCATTCTCACTAGGAGTATTCTCACCACTTCTGCCACCACTGTTGTCAGTATCACCGTCTCTAGAGTGACAAGAATGCTTTCCCGTCTGCAAAATACTTTTTTTCTGATTTGATATTTGTTGGCTATCAACAGCACCATTGGTAAGGTGAGCAGTGCTATTTGACTCGAGAGGTGTGGAAGAAAGTGAAGGATGCAACGCACCAGGCGACACGGATGTTCTACCATTAGAGAGAGGAGGCTCCTGGGTAGATTGAAGTTGATTATCGGTGGAGGCTTCGTCACTGAGGTACTTGGTGGGCAGGTACGGAGAGTTGAGCGAGTCATAGAATGCACTTGATAGTTGACTGTCCGAGTCTTTCTTCTGAATGGGTGATGAGGGTGCCCCTTGTGGTGGAAGGTTCGACTCCTTCTCTTGTTCAGATCGGGCATGTAGCAGATCGTAGACCTCTTGAAGCTGCTCAGCAAGGTTTGCAAGCTACAGAGGGAACGTGTTAATATGTGAACATACTTGCCTTATTAACAAGAATACTAGTGCTCTAACCTATACACCACTGTAGACCTACATTAAACCCCAAACCAAATATTTACTAATTAATACGTGTTAGTCTTTCTATTATGAGCTCACCTCATTTTCAATGGCTCTTTTACTCCTAGCAATCCGATCAGTCACCTTGCCACTGTTCTTGTTTCTCAGTGTATCGATATTAGTGGACAAAGCCTCCACATCTCTCGCCAGCTGCTGGTGCTCCTGGTGAATACGACTTGCATCTTGAACAATTTCGTCCAGGGGGATACTCCTGTCATTAAGTTTCAATTTGAGGCGTTCCAATTCCTCCTGTAGACCGTGAACCTTGAAAAGGTGTGCAAGTTGTAGGCTTTCTGTGCTGCCACGAATCTCAATGGTGCTAGCAGACATTTTCGAGAGGGAAACATCGTCAGTGCTTGTGTATGGGGAAGAGGTGTGGCCATGGGAGGAGCTTAGATGGTCACGTGATGGGGATGGAGAGGAAGGGTGAGGAGAAATGGAGGATGAGGAGGCGTGGTATTGGGTGGAACTTGAGCGGAAAGAAGAGTGAGGGGAGAAGCTCGGTTGTGAATGTGTCAACGAAGATGAAAGATTGCTCGACTGCAGCAGCATTTCTTGAGATTTGCTGCAGCCTCTCCGATGATTCTTTAGACCCCTGAAGCCATTGCTTGTGTGGTGAGCATTGAAATGTGCTGAACTAGAACTGTCCAGTGCACTCGCAGAAGTATCAAGAGATCGAGAACTGTGGTCATTTGGTGTCAATTGCAAACTACTTTCGTTTGCCAGCTCCCTTGAGCTATTTCCACTCAAGTCAGCAATGTGTGGAGAAAGCGGTACATATCGACTTGCTGCCACATTATTAGACTCTTCACCATTTTGTGTACCTGAGGAAGAACTTTTGATATTCCGATGTTCTTCACTTGACGAATAATTTTCATGTGTTCGTTTTCTATGTTTGAAATCAGAATTGAAGCTGGCAGTATCCTGGTGGGCAGTTGGGCTAGCTTCAGTGCCCACACCTGTTGACCTGACAGCAGCCTTTGTAGGAACATCATTTCCTAGTAGAGAATACAGTATAGTGGGCGTGACAATAGGCGTGGCTCACGATAAACAAGCGCGCCAAGCGAAGTGCGCATGCGTATTAAGAAATTTTTAATTGCATTGCCGCGCTGAATAGGTGCGAATGCAACCAACAAAATATAAACACAATTAGCATGCAAGAGGTTTATATAGCATATCGTGCTTACTTTCTTGAGGAGGTTTCCGCCATTCTGGGTCAAACTGCGCCTCGAGTCGTTGGCGTAGAGTGCTGTGTTGCTCTCTGTGATGTCGAATGATGAAGTATTTATTGAAGTCGACGTTAGCGCCGAGTCTCATTCTATCGATGTGTAGCTCCGCTTCGGCCAAACGCTTTAGTAGTTCGTCGTATTCGTCTTGTAGTTTGCTGTTGAGCTCCTCCTGAAGCTGTCGAGAGAAAGCTTCGTTTCTCAGCTCTTTTTGAAGCTGCTCAACCAGTCTATCTTCTTCCACCATTTCTATTAGGAGAAAGAAGAAAGTGAGCTGGACTGTTAATTTTGTACAATGAAGAACTTACCTCCTTTTTTCGATTGAAGTTCTCTTGGAGACTCACACACGCTTGTGCACTGCGCATGCGATTGCACATTGACTGTACTGGTGACTGTTGTGAAGTTTGAAGTTTTTATAACCATGGAATCGGTAGTTCGTTTAATTAGAATTTGGCGCCAAATTCAAAATTTCCCAGATCATGTCGATGAGTATAATAATATTATTATAGCGTGCAATAACTAAAATTACTAGCAGAGACAAAGAACAGATACAGTAATATTAAAGTTTTAGGCAGATTCAATTTTGAAAGATGCAGAAGAGTCAGACTTTGAGCCAACAGTCGTGCCAGTAGCTGCTGAGCCTTTGAGATGTGCAGGTTTTCCAGACAGAGAACTCAAAGAAGTTGATGACCCACCAGCACCATTTTCACCACCACCACCAACACCACTGCTGGCTACAGCTCCCCCTCCTTGAGCAAGCTGAGAAGAAGGACCGATGGCCGATATCGGGATACCTGGACTCTTTTCCACGACAACAGCAGTGGGGCCGAGGGAAGATGACGAAGGAGTGGTGGATTGTTCGTCAGTGCTGCTCGAACCAGCGTCGTCGAGAGAGGGCCAACCAACGGGCTCTGAGTTCTTACTCAGTCGGTCGTCTAGAGCCTTCAGCGCCCGCTGCCTGTGAGTGTACAAGTGTGTGTGCATGCGTGTAAATGTAAAATGTATCTCCTAAAAATTAAAATTAATTTTAGCAAATTTGGCCCCAACAGGTTACTATTAGCTGCAAGTATGCATAACTACGGTATATCAAACCTGCTAACAGATTTCTATATGGATAATGTGGACACTTGCTAATATTCAGCACCCCATACATAAGACTAGCATCTATTATGTATAATAATAGCATACTCACTTTCTTCTCTGTGCATCCACAGGGTCGGTCCCCGGGAGGGTCAGCTTGATGGTAGAAGGTGCTCCAACATCGTACGTTCTCACTGTCTTCGGACAGACCTTGATTGAGACCAGTAAGTGATACGTGAATCCTCCTAGTGTGGCTAATGGTGGCTGCAACATCTCGGGAAAGAAGGTAGCGAAGGCAAAGCTCTCGGCCATGTCCCCACGGAGGCCTTGGTCCTTTTTTTGGTAGAATCTCAGATATATCCAGGCCGTGGCTGTACCACTGAAGGCCAGCCAGCAGAAAGAGTAGCCGACAACTTGACAGATGGAGAGGATGAACGCTATGGTGATGATCAGTATGGAGAGATGCTAAACAGAAGAGGGGGGGAGAGAGAGAGAGAGAGAGAGGAAGGGAGAGAAATAGGGAGAAAGAGTTAGTACTTAATGAAAAATACTCTCGCAACCATGTACATGTACCTTGACTCTAAGTGTTGGAGGAGCTGGCGGTGGGAACGCCACGCTGTCAGGATGGAACTGCTTCACGGCAACAACATAGCCACAAGCCAGAGCCACCATACCATGATACGGTACCACCCTAAGAGTATGCGTGAGTGTGTGTATATCAGTGTCAGTGAGGGTGGTAAGTCTGCATATGCACAAGAGTTTGAGCTACACGTATAATAATTATAACAATATTAACTTCTTAATGTTACAAGCATGTCTCCATGGGGGTTCATCGTACATGTACTACTCACAGAAACGAGTATGACTGAGACACAGCGTAGAGGAGCACTGCCACCAGTACGCCAGAGGCAAGACTGACTCCGCCTACAATCCCCGAAAAAATCTGAGAAACAACAGGAAGAATAATACACTATCGCTCAATCGATGATGTACATGTATTTGTACTACTACTCACCAGAAACTCCTTCAGCCCCCAGAGTGGCTCAAGAATAGTGGAAAAGCCAATGATGGCAACAATATCTAATATCACCTATGATATACAGAAAGAAATCGTATTCTTTAGATTTAGATACACATACATAAGGATGCTGCATAAACAGTACTGGGCAAATGTGTACATTCACTGGGAAGGATCAAAGGTATTGGTACAGCCTCTTACAAATATGATCCGATTTTCATAGAATGATGCGGTGACTAGTGTCCATATCTTCACATTGGGAGGAGCAACACTGCAAAATACCATAAAAATCAGCCTTATGAACCTGAGGCGTCCAAAATGCTGGGGTACTCTAATTATTGCCCACCACATCAGGTTTTTACTCCACTACCACCACTCACTATGAAGGTATCATGGCGAGGTTCTCCTCCACTCTTGGGATGAAACTGAGCAGGTAGAATAATACCAACACGCCAGACACAACCTTAGCGGCCAGCGACATCTTCTGCACTTGCTGTACCCCGACCTACATGATAATTTCATAAAATTTCCTTGATCTTATGAGATCTGAGAGACGGGCTTCGAGAGATCGAGTAGCTACGCCAGCTTACCACCACCAATCCTTGTAATCTGTGCTGCATCTTGAACGTAGGGAAATGACAGCGCCGCCTCTAGCTAGCTATCGACAGAGGAATGCTAAGCGCTCGAGTCCCCGAAGGGGGGTTGCCCCTGGTGATTAAGTTGCGCGGAAATTGGGGGAATCCCCGCCCACTTGATTACTAGTATAGCCACATGTACATGCACACTGTATGGCGTCGTTGGGTGTGGATATGGATGGAGATGGAGGGCTGGAGGAGAGGTTTAAGGAAGCAGCTGAGAGGATGAGACAGAACACAGCCCTAGTACTCAGCAATGAAGCTAAACTGGAGCTGTACGGTTTCTTCAAGCAGGTACATGATAGCATGGTGTACAAAATTGAGCCCTAGCTAGTGTATTTAATGTAGTATTGGATCATAGAATTTTACTTGTTTTAGGCCAATGAAGGACCATGTAAGACATCAAAGCCAGGATTCTTCGATTTTGCGGGGAAAATGAAATGGTAATCAAGATGTTGCACCACATTTTTTTGGTGTTTCATCAAGTGGTAATCATAATGTTTCGCCTTTCAGGGAGGCTTGGCACAAGTTAGGGAAAATGTCGAAAGAAGAGGCGATGAAGAAGTATGTTGAAGTTGTGTGCAGAGTGGACCCTGGGTGGGAGACCACTCCCTTAGATCCAGCAGATCAACAGGTATATAGCTGATAGTAGTAAATAATTCATGTAAATATTAAAATATGCATGTTGACATGAAAGTAAGATTAAAGAATAAGATATTATCCACTCTGCAAAAACCCCAACAGAATTACTGGTTGTTAGGGAGGGAAGTGCAGCGTGACGGTGATACCCCCATTAAATAAATCCTCTTTATAATTAGTACACACACATAGGCAATACCTTCCATACTATTAAAAAATCACAGGTCAAAGAGAAGAGCAGTGGAGGAGGTGGAGGCCCGGCAGTTAGCACTCTAGCTGGAGGGGATTCCGGAGACAGTGACGTACCCGACGATGAAAAGACGGTGTTTGATTGGTGCAAGGAAGGTCACGTGACCAAGCTGGAGAGTCTGGTGACTGATGACTCCATCAACTCCAAGGATAGCCAGGTATATCATTGAAAGCCGTATATTTTATATTGTATAGATTAGAATGAATGTGAAGGTCTCCATCACATTGTAGGTTAAGCCTGAACTATTATTACTCTACAAATTATTATTATATTATTCAAATTTATGTTTATTTTGCAGGGACTGGCTATGCTTCACTGGGCTTGTGACAGAGGCCACCTGGAAGTGGTGAAATTTCTGATCAGCAGAGGAGCCGATGTGAATGTACAAGACTCTGACCTACAAACCCCTCTACACTATGGTAAAATCCAAAATACTTCATAATTATTAATTTTAATTACTGCTAGCTAACAGCTAGTGGCTGTAGCACTTGATGAATTGTTATAGTATCTAGCTGAGTGTCATAATATGGATGACAGCATTGTCACCCAGAGATGTTCATGAGAGAAATTTTAGCAATCATAATGCAGTTGGAGCACTCAGTCACTCTCCCTCTCTATCCCCAGCTACTTCATGTGATCAGTCAGAAATCGTGTCCTACTTGCTGACCCTGCCTGCTCTCAACAGAACACTCAAGGACTGTGACGGGTGCTTAGCTGTAGAGGTAACATCAGATCCAAATATTAGGAAAATGTTCAAAGATGCAAAAGTTGAAAACTAGGAAAATTAATATTATTATTATGCAATTAATTTTGGACTCAAAAATTGACTTCTTCATCATTAATTTTTGTCTCGGCTACCTTCTTTACATCATACTTCACTTGAATTTTTCATTCAGCTTCTATAACAATATTATAGCCTCCGAGAGCAGCCTATTATTAGATAGTACAGACAATTGCAAGAGTCCCAATACTTTTGAATAAAGTAGCCCCGTTATCGATAGACCGTCCCAGAAAATGCTATAATGCTATTTATTGAGCTGGAACAGGGGGTACCAAAACGCGTATGGGTTTACCGTTTGAATGTATGATGTAATTAAGGGCTATGAATGTCATTAATCTATACCGCAGTGTGCGCCAAAGTGTATCTCAGCAACGGAAAGAGCTATGTCACATTATCCCATGATTGTGACATCAAACTTACTTGTGAAAAAAAATAAATAAAATAGTCCCAATCATCCCTCCTAATAAGCTTACTTGTGAAAAAAAAAAAAAAAGTTCCAATAAGCTTACTTGTGAAAAAAAAAATAATCATCCTAATAAGCTTACTTGTGAAAAAAAAAATAATAAAAATAGTCCCAATCATCCCTCCCCCCGGGCCGAGGTGCCGCAGCTTCGGTGATCCGTTTGGGAGTGAACACTGCGGACATTACCGCAGGCATACTTCCAGGGATGGGGGGTATTCAAGTGAGATCCTGGGCGGCCACTAGTCCCTAAATGCCCAGGACCATGCGGTAGCTTTCACTACCGTTCTAGCCCCGTTATCGATAGACCGTCCCAGAAAATGCTATTTATTGAGCCGGGACAGGGGGTAGCAAAACGCGTATGGGTTTCATGTTAGAATGTACGGACCGTGACGTAATTAATTAAAAGCTATGAATATCATTAATTCCACACCGCGGCGCGCGCCAAAGTCTATCTCGGCAACGGAAAGAGCTATGGAGCTGAACAAAAACCAAAATGTAGCTCTTGAGCAGATGAAAGCAGCTACCATGGTCCTGAACATACTAGACTATGCCATAGTATACATACCAAGCTTCTTCAAAGACAATCTTACATGTATGATTGTCACATTTATGCTCAGACCAAAAAAACATTATTTCGTTAACAGTATTAGTAATGGAGCTGGAACAAAGACCAAAATGTAGCTCATAATCTAACGAGAAAGATTTTTCAGACAATCAGTGTCCTTAAAACCTGGAGGGCATTACTGTGAATAACTCATGCACATTATCCCATCATTGTTACATCAAACATACTTGTAATCAACAATAAATATTGTTTCAGACAATCAGTGTTCTTACCTGGGGGCATTACTCACGTATATTAATGTTGTAACATTATTTCATGGTTGGTATATCAAGCATACTAAGTCTTGTATCATACTATAAAATTCAATAAAGAATACCAACATGCTCTGTCTAATTCTCTAGGCAATAAGAAAAAGTTAGCAATCTGAAATTATGTAGTTTATGACGAGTCCATACCACAGAGCTGGTATCACCAAAGCCGTAATCAACGACGACAAGAAGTTGACACTGTGATTATTGACAACGTTAAATCCTGAAATGTGCTTGACTCCTTCACCAGGCGTCCCTACAATCTTATCCAGCTTCTTGGAGTAGCCGGTAAACTGGATCGTAGCTCCGAGCAGTGAATCCACTACAGAGCCAAATAGACCTGCGCTAGCTCCTATGATAGCATAGGGGTACTGGGACCATGGTGAAAGGTGGTATGCGTTAGTGTTGCTCAAACTGATAAATATCGCTTCAGTGATCCAGTACGAAATTCCAACAATGAGTCCACCAGCTATGCTGCACAGTGTGCCAATCAGTGTAACGCCGCCATTGGTCCCCTTGGGAACACACCTCCAAGTCGTAATTAGTCTAGGAGTCCCCCCAATAACTGAGCCAACTTCAGATGCCCACGTGTCTCCACAGCAACATGCTAATGATGATAGGCAAGCTATGGCGAAGAGCATAGGGGCGGGTGGTTCACAGTGTTTGTAGAATAGGTCCAGGGCTTGTTCGCCAAAGCCTGTGTCTCGGATGTAGAGAGAAGCAGCTACAGTTGCCACACCTCCATTGCATAGCACCTGTATCCAGTCCCTTTGGCCCCCTGAATTAAAGGAAATTTAAAATTGACAAAATGTGCATACCATCAGCCATAGCTAATATACTATGGGGTTGGGTGTTTGGTACAAGGTCGACAATCAAGATGCATGCCAAGACCTTAAATCAAGTTTCGACACTGGAATACTCACACACCTTCCTTGAAGTCTTCTTCTAATTTTCGTTTATCCTTGCCTCTCCACTTGGTCAACCGAGACGAGGTGAAGAAGAACGCGAGGAGGGAGACGCAGAAGCAAGCGCTGGCTGCAGTCAATACGAATCCCACCACAACGGCAGCCGCTGCTCCAGAAAGATTCAGAGAGCGCTTTCTCCAACCGTAGAGCGAGATTAGGATGGATAGACTTAGTGCAAAGCCGAAACGAGGCCATTCCAGTTGCGCCCCGAACCTATCCATTGTCCTTCGTTAGGTAAGGGTCGCAAAGACGCGCGGTACTCGTGACGACCTATACCATAACATCATAACGATACTTGGTATAGGTCGTCAGCATGTTTGTGGAGTCTGGTACGCGTACGATGAATGCCTAAAGATCGCGACAATACTATTGCTTTACAAGTGATTATAAATTAAAATATAAGTGATGAGATGAAATTTGTTGTGATAATATTAACCTGTACATGTGCAAATAGAATAGCAACATAATTAAGAACAGAGACAAAGACAATTACATATAACATGGTCCTCCAGAGAACACAAGATAAAGAGAAATGATATAAAGGTAGATGGAAGAATATAATAATTATTATAGAGATGAATTGGATATAGCTATGAGTCAAATTGAATTAGGGACTGATTCACCTGGAGGGAGGGAGGGGAGAGAGAGAGAGAGAGAGAGAGAGAGAGAGAGAGAGAGAGAGAGAGAGATTAGTAAGGTAGTTCACTATTGCACACAGTAATAATTATAGACTGAGAGTACTTACTCTCTGTCTCTCTCTTTCCTCTTCTCTATGAATAGCCTGTCTGATGGACTCCACCCAAGCCATGGCCTTCCCAGCAGTCTTAGCTTCAAAACGAATATGGCCACCTGCATAGACACATAATAAGGATATCATCACAAATGTAGCGTTTGACGTACATGTACTAGAAACAGACAAGTTGTTTTGCAAAAACCTACATCCTAAAACTAATAGAGGTAAAGTTTACATAACCACAAAAGTGTTCCATGCATAAAAAACACAGACTCTGTCATTAAAGTACGGTAAGATCATTACCGCTATTACATAAGGGAAGTAACTATCGGGAAACTCATGTCAGGATACACTAAGCATATCCACAGTTGTAAATTATACAAGTCAGTTTCAGAATTGCATTTGCATGTGTGTATGTGTGTCTCTATGTGTGTGTATGTGTGTGTGTGTTTGTCTATTGCGTTGTCATAACGTACCATCATCATCGACTAGGATAAACTGTTTATCGTTCATCTTCTCGCTGGGGTCCTTGTACTTCACTCGACAGTCTTTCAGTCGCGATATGAACCCTTTCAACTTTACAGCCTTGTTCTGTATATTAAAAAAAACAGGCATTCACAATGAAACACGGGTATTAATTTTTTTGACTTACACTTTTTCTATGTGGTCTGCTGCCCAGCAGTAACAGGTACTCGTGGTTGAGCTGAACCCAACAGGTTCTGTTTCTATGCTTCAGTTGCTGCAGCAAAGACCAACAAAGGAACATAAATAATAATATGACACCAGCCGTCAAAACAATTCATTCCTTTGAAGATGGCATGAAATACAGTTACAAAGGGCAGTGCGTCTCTCTAATGTGAGTACATGACATTGTACGTTTTAAGGACGTTCATAAGGTACAAGTAGCATTTGTACAACTTATTCTACGATAGTTCAGGGCTAGAATCAATGGAGGCTTTCATATTCTGTGCTGATAGCAGCCAAATTGTAATAGAGCACAACAGCTCCTTTCTTTACATAATTCTTAATTCTAAAATTTTATCCTACAGTATTTGTAATAGCCATGACACACAGCACACCGCACACTGTCGCTTACCGATACGTTCTTTCCCGCCCTTTTCAACAGCTTTCTCTTGAGCTCTCCCTCCATTAGTGACATGGCGGCCAGATGCTCCTCCGCTAACTCATCTCCTTCTTCCTCGTCCTCGAAGCTACACCACGGCGTGCCGGCGCTGTCTGAACCACGGAAACTGTGGTCGTTGTCGAGAAGCACCACTTCACTGCTGTCTGCTGAGCATCCACTGCTCAGGGCACTGTTAGTGGATACTACAGTAGGTGTAGCATAGTGTAGAGTGTGGGGGAGGGAGGAGGGTAAATGTGTGATATTATAATAATGAACAAATATACTGTTATGTATGCATGATAATATGCGCATACGTGCAGATGGGATGGATATCGTGTGTGTGTGTCATTCACCAGAATTAGGGTTAATTTACAACTATAAACTCCTACGCTTCAAAATAATATGTAACATAGAATGAACTGTGAGAGAGAGAGAGAGAGAGGGAGAGACGGGGTAGACTCACAATTTCCTGTTGATCCGTTTGGAGTGAAGCTACTAGCCGCCGACGAGAACGCTTCATCATCATCAATCAAACTCCGAGACAGACTCCCAGTGCTCAGCTGAGGCTCACCACTGTTACCATGACAACATAAAAAAAAAACAACAATACCGTAACTACAAGTATATTACGCAACACTTTCAAATTTGTATACTATAGTATACACAATGATTGCCAAACAGGTATGCAACCTGCAACTTCCCACCACAGTGTACACAAGTGTCACTATAAAATTATTTGCAATACCTGGAGTGTGTTGGTGAAAGCCTCTGCACTCCCAACGAAGAAAGAGCACTAAAAGGAAATGGAACAACCATTAAAATTTAGTATTAATAATTGATGAAGGGTTTGGGAGCACTTGGGGACATAAATTATTTTACTGGCAGAATGGATTAAAAACGAGATTTGACATGAGAAAGTAATATTGTGCTACAACCACATCCTAATGTGGCTACAATAATCATTTCAATGACTAGCAAAATGAGTAATATTAAAGAGGGACAAGAATTAGATATTTAGTCATGAGCAGGCAGTTGGTAGTTGGGTAAGCACCCATTAGTGTAGGGTACAGTCTACACATGCTGTGACAGCAGATGATATTGCAAAGGAGGCTGCAATCACACCACACAGAAAATGCCCTTTCAGCTCATTCCTAGAGATGCATTGGGGGCAGCTGGATACAGGACTGTAGTAAACAGTGGGTATTGCTACCTGAAGCTTCCTGGGATTAGTGTGTGTATTACTACAATTGTGGTTTGATTGAAGTGTTTGAAGACTACTTTCCCCCCATCTTAGCTTATCTATCGTAGGCTTCAATTGCCGTGGGATACAACTATAATTCTAATTTTAAGATCTTAATTCCAGGTCCAATATAGCTACAATTTTAATTAATTAAGTGGAGAACTCACTTTCCCCCCAGGCTGTGTGCCTTCCTGTGTCTAATCTTCCAGGGCTTTAGCGACTTTGGATTCGATTTTCTAGCCTTCTCTTCCGATTCCGACTGTGTCCTAGAGCCCTTGCTGTACCCGGGGCCGCTGTGGTGAAAAGTTGGCGGCTCCATCCGTAAATCCTTTGGCAGTGTGCTACCCTTCTTCGCTTGAGGAGAGTTATTGAAATCGTCATCAAACGAAGGGCCACTGACCGTCAGCTGCACCGCTACGTGAGAGCTGCCTGCCTTTGAAGATTTTGACACCTTAAACGGGCTCTTAGAGTGAGAGGAGAGGGAGGGAGAGGAGGCTAGATGATTGCTAGTTCCTGCCACTGCGGTTGTCGCAGTGACACTCAATGTATTTCGCCGATCTCTGATATTGTGATAGCTGTGTCTGTGTTGCAGTATGGCTACCACAGGAGTGAGGGGTTTAGCTTCGCAGAGTTCGTCTTGTGGCTGATCGAAGGGGCCGAGGAGGTCTTCGAGGCTCTTGGAGAGACGGAGTGGACCACCAGTAGGCGGGGCTGGCTCAGCGTCTGAGATGGGCTCATACTTGAGGGAGAGTCTATAGTGTGCGTACATGTATGTATGGGGGGAGGGGTGTGGATGTATATATAAGTGAGCATGAACACGTGTACATATAATATTCATTTACATAATATTATGATATGAATGCCATAATACTATAGTGTCCCAGGCAAGCGCCCTCTCCCAGGTAAGCACCCATGTACCCAATTTCAAGGGATTACTGTAGCAGTTTCTATACAAATGTACATGTATAAAATTTTGATTCCGGGTAAGTGCCCATGCGGGCCAAAATCACGAGTTATGTTCACACTACGATAAATTGCCTACAGACCTGTATTTATCGTCTTCAAACACTCTTTGCAGTTCATCGATGAAGAACGTTCGAGTGAGAAATCCTTGAATATGACTCTCAGGTACTAACTCATCTACACACGAAAACACAAAAATTCATCAAAAACGGGGAAAAATATTAGCAAATTTAATTTTTTTTTAAAGTACCATAGGTTGAGTTCTGGAAATAGGCGATGGTGTTGCAGATGGTGTCGAACTGCCCTCTCTTGCTGGGAATTTCATAGGTGAAGCAGAGGTCAGTGAGAAACAGGCCGAGGTAGGGGATACAGGGAAGCTTGTCCGCAGCCATGTGGTAACGCAAACGCTTCCTGTAAGGTGAGACGAGAGAGAGAGGGGGGGGGAGAAGAGGATTGAATAACGGCTATTGAGTGTCATACCATCAATGATTGACTGCATGGTGATTCAGCACACAAAGAAACACTAATATAGCTGTCGACAGGTAGAAAATACTTTTGCATACTAGTAACAAATAACTTGGAAATACTGAAAGGAGGAAGAGAGAGAGAGAGAGAGAGAGAGACTCGAACTTACCAATTGTCCTCCTGTGACAGAAACTCGACCATTTTGCTGTATGTACTCATGTCCTTCTTGTTGACATGCCTCCATGTCTGGCTTAGTCTGTATATGGGGACACTCTGGAGGCCAGCTATGACCGCCTTTAGACTATGCAGGTTGTTCAGATCATACAGTTTCTGGGATAGAGAAAAAAAAAACAAGAACATGTGTACATCAACATCCACATCTACGTAGACATATACATACAATGGAATAAATTAATACTGGATCAATACATGCACATGCAAAATCCCCATTCTGCCAAAATAACATTATGCATAGATACAGCATATCTACAGTCAAGAACTGGAGGGAAGGAAACAGTTTCTTCAAGGAAAATGCAACAGAATGAGTTGTGTGTTCTGGTGCTGTATAAACCAGGCAAGAATTTTGTTGACTGGTTGCTTACCTTGGCTACTCGGATGAACTGAGAGATAATTTCCGCTCTAACTTTAGGGCTCTCCTCGTTCAGTACCTCATCCATAACCCAATATGACGTCTGGGGGGAAAAAAAAGTAAAAATTGTGAAATTTGCTAAGAATACCCAGAAGCATGACCTAGTATGAGGATATCCCTATAATTAAGCAAGTTTCCCAACACTACGAAAACAGGATACTGGAACCATCGTGCAGTATGAGGATATCCCTAGTAATTTACCCAATACTAAACAAATTACATCTTGGGAAATTATAAAACTCTTGTTGCTTACTTATGTGTAGCCTGAGTCTCCCCAGTGTGCGAGGATACCCCTTTAATTATCACCCCCCCCCCCCCCCGTTACATAGAAATTTGCAGGTAAACTACCCATGAAATGAGAACAAATTGAGTAATCAATAGATGTGTTTTCGAGCTCTCCCAAGGGTGCCCGCTACAGGGGGAATCCATTGTACGAGTGCATACATGAGTTACAAAGATGTCTGTATGCAAATATCACCTTTAACTTGGGGAAATTGGGTAATGTTTTCAAAATTCAAACCTGGCATTTAAAAGCTACTGCGACACTACAAAACATTACACTAAGTCTCATTATCAAAGATTAGAGATACAACATCACATTGTTATTGGGATTGATTACACAATAGCGTTCTCAGAGCTAGACTATTCCATGATAAATTATCATCGTACCAATACACTCACATGGTTGAATCTTTGTGTGAAGCCGACAACATTAGGAGTCTTCTCTTTCTTATCTTTCTTAGTCCATCCACAACTCCTCAGCTCCTGTGGGAATAACAAGACACAGAGAGTGGATCAATACCAAAAAAAAATGAACGATAAACTACCGCTACATCAAAGGTGATGGATGCAAAAGGAAAGCAATATTGCTTCACTTTCACCACTAGAATATCATTAGTACACTCTCATACAGGCACACCTTCACACAAGCAGACAGACAGATACATGTACAGGCTGCAAACACTCATATTATTATAAGCATATTGGCAGACACTTACGGGCTGCAAAGAATGTTATACAGATATATGCATGCACACACATACACACACCGACCTCTGGAGTAACTGCTTTGAAGAGAGGAAGGTCCAAGAGAGTGATCTGGGCCTAACGAGGAGAAGTATAATTTCTCATATAAAAATTAATCAAACAGCCTAACAATAATCAGTAAGTATGGATTAATCAACAAAAAAAAAAGCCAATTATAATGGTATTCAGTTCAGCACAATCACGCACGCTTACCGCTATCTTTTCAGGAGGAATTCTTCTGAAGTCAAAGACTGCCTTGTCGTAGCTGTATGTCCTGACCAGACCAGGGCTGCATGGAGTGTCAGTGTCCTCAGAGGGACTCTGGCTACCAAAGCTAGACTGCATGGAGAAAGAGGGTAAAGGTATGATCATGATGAGTGGAGGACTTGGACAAAAGATGAATAGAAATTGAAGTCTTTCTTCATGTTCAAGAGATACGGTGTTCGTTAAAGTCACATAAAAGACTATGCATACATACAGCATTAATATACACATATCCATAGTGTGGTATTGCATAGTGGGAAATTAGGGTACTAAAAACCGAAATTTTCTTTTAATTTATTAGTAATTACCTATTTGAGACCTATTTTGCTAATCCTGCCCAATTTACAACACATACACACACACAAACAAGTTCAAGGTGGATACCAAAAAATAGTGGACCATTCAACAGTACATGCTCATTTCTATACAATTTCTATACAACACATGTAAGGTTGGTTGTGTACCCTTGACCTCACCTGTTCGAGTGATGATATGTTGGGTGCATAGGGAGGGGAAGACGGGATGTAGCCGTTGGTAATGACGTCACCGCTACCACGCAGACAGTAGCTGCCCTCGGGGTAAGGGAGAAAGTGTTGCTCTACGATTCTCTGAGGGGCAAACTGAGCCATAGACATCGAGATGACTGGGAGGGAGGGAGAGAGAGAGAGAAGGAGAGGGAGGGACGGAGAGAGAGAATGAGTCATATGCACACCAAATATCATAGCAATCAGTAATTCAAATTCCATGCACGACAGCTACACACATTCTACTTGTACTTTTTGCACCATACACCAACATCCTTAATGCCTTGCATATCAATCATTCATCAAACTAGTCTTCGACTTGTAGCGGAATTGGGTCTCACATTTCAACATCAAAGAAAGGCTTCGATGTAAACGAGACGGGATTAGATCAAAATCACGAGCACTCCTTCGAGTAACGACGAAAAAATACCTCAGATTCCAATGCAGCAGCGATTGAGGCTCTGCTACGTGTAAGCACAATGCAGGGGCATGCTTACAAGCTCCCGATATATACTGCGTCAGTAGCTGATAGGGGAGAATAGCAACAGACATCTGGCACATGGAAACCGTACCCTATTGAGCCAACAGAATTCCACCAAGTGCCAAAACCAGCACATCCCCGCACATGACAACTGACGAGATGCCGGCCAGGCAGGGAAACAAAGCAGATTAGTGCCACGCTAAATCACATTACTGGGCCAAGGAGATATTCAGTTACCATAATCGTCATTAGTGGGTCTTTTCTGGCCAAGAGTGGTATGTATAACGTGATGCTTTTAGCACCCCATAAGGTGATAATGGGGAATAGGTGTATATTATATAGGCTTCAGAGATATTGGCTGTCACAATAGCTGTGATAGACTACATTATACATGTAGCTCTCAAATGGAAATATAATTCACACCAAGCTACGCATTATTAAGTCACATTACACATGGTAAAAATCTTCATCCATCACCCTATTGGTGCAATGCTATATGCCAGTAGAGTGCATGTACATGTACATGTATTATTATGTGCGTACATGTGCGAGCTTTGTCTCATTCTCAAGGCCAAGCTATCCTTAGCTTTTCAGCAATCAACAAATGTTGCATGCCGGAAAGTAGTTGGGAATCTGGGGATGTGGCTATGCTAGTGTGAATGCACTATGTGTATTTGTGTGTATTCGTGCTTTCGCTAATCAATTTATGCCTTAACCATGGCCCTATTCATGCAATAACTTGTATTTCATCCCTTGAATCACGGCAGAGTTCATGGCAGCATCATACTGTATAAGTGCACATTACTCAGTGAATTCAGACACAAGCTACTATATACTATATTATTATGCATACACAAATGCACATGAGCGCACACGCGCATCACCCAGATGTTTGTATATTCAGTCTCAAGACGGTAAAGGGGGAGCGATTAGGTGACGCTAAAATGCTGAATGGAGTGCACAGTGATGGACCATTTCACTTGAAACAAGACAAAGAATGATAGACCTATTTACACCTTGGCACTCTCAATGGAATGAATGGGAAGCACTGCCATCATCCGCATGACACCTGCCACACACACACACACTCTCCGCCAAATTCATATTATCTATGGGATCTAACTCTACAAACAAAAAGGTTAGGTATCGAGTAAAAAAAAAACATAGATTACTACATAACAGACAATTTTTAGCAATAAATCAGAACATCTCAAATACCACACAAAAAGGTCAGACAGAGACAACCACTCCTCATAAAAGGCTATCTTATCCACAGCACAAAATGCCAGAGTAAAACGACAAAAAAATTGCAATTTCATCACCATAATCAGGCCACTGATAGGTGAAGTTTACTCCACTGCCCATGCATGTGTCTCAGGGTTAAGGGGAAACCCACAAGTCTTATGGCACGATACTATAAATGTTGACCAAAAATAATACTGGAGCGTGAAATAGTATTGGCAGGGCTATCACATCACCTGATAAGCACCAGGTAACTGAGATCATGACATTGCAATAAGCATGGACTAGGGCTGATAGAAATACAGAGAAACACATGATGTAACTGTCGAGATCAGCTGCATGACTTACTATTATTCTTATGGTGAAGAGCCCTGCCTAAGGATTGCGAAATATTGATTCTAATACAGGCTGACACTGTCAGCTACATGTACACGTACATGTACATGTGTAACTTGTTGAAATACATGAGCACTTGCTGACTCAATGATTGAATTCATAGAGATATGGGCTTAGAACTACACTCATGAAGTACTTGCTAATCAGTATGTATCATAATCATGACCCCAGCATGTGAGATAATGCCATCGATAAGAACGTTTGAAGTTCAAAAACCAGAGCCACACACTAGTGGAAGTTTCAGGGTCTGAACATGCATCGCCAAGGCAACAGAACATGTCATATGATAGTTCAGAAGCACCTGTGAATATCTTCCATGTGTGTCGGTAATCACAGTCTCTGTATGTTGATTACATTCGCCCAGCTGGGCATGATAATTATTATTATGCTTCACACATGGTAATAGGATGCCTCTGATCTCAACTATCAACGCCACAATAATAGGTATATGCTAGGTGCAAAGGGTTTCAAATAGGTGTCACAGGATATTGGCAAGCATACATCTAGTGGGAATGCACCCTAACTGAGGTATAATAGTATTGGTTGGCCCATGGCCTCCCCTCTAATTAAGTCCCACCCTATGATTACATACAATCTTTAGGTAGCCGGGCCGGTAATGTGCTGCCTACTAAACCTCCGGTTACAAGGAAGCATCTAACAGGTATGGATACAAGTGGAAGACACTACTACACACTCCAAGTAGACCTTGATGTAGGTCAGCTAGGCACCAAGATCACAGGTGTTGGGACTAGTTTACGTCAAAAGGTCAACTGTAGCGTACTAAGGCACGCACATGCTCTCGACTGACCGACATGGCTGAAAATACGGCAGTAGGGTTTTATGGAAATGTTGCTAGTACATGTACTTGTAAGAGGGATACACTGTGGTATATATATCAGGAACACAGCTCACAAAAAGCCTCTTAGCACTTCATCTGTATTTTACACTTCCTGTGGATATGGGGTGACTTGTGCTCAATGATGTCACTCACATGTAGCCTTGTATACACCTCAAAGTAGGCCTATTATCACTTAGCTCATTCTAATTATTCATGGAGGATTAATTAGGCTTGAAGCTATTGGGTTCAAAGTTCGACAAAGATCTACAGACAGATTTCCAATCCTCTATCCCTTCCCCCTACCTCTGTGTCTCTCCCTCCCTCCCCCTCCCCTTTCTATCAAAATTACAAAGGTCAGGACGAGATAATTACCACCATATGGGGTAGATACTACAGCCTAGGGTCATAGGTCACAATACCCAAACCGAGCATTCATAATGTAACTAAAAGTACATGAAGGTACATGTATCATGAACTTCTGCCCTGGACCGTGCATGCATACCAAGTTAACATCCTTCCTCTAATAATATAATTATGGTTAGCTAGCGTATGTTGGATAACTGTAAAGTCAATTGAATAACTGGCTAATCAGGTTAGTGACTTACTAAATAAATTCCAAGAGGCCTTGTAGAGTTCTATACAGTACTGTTTAATACATTACAGGCAAACATGATACTGCATGTTAATCTGTTCATTGAATGTAGTAAACCTTGCTTGCCCACTTGTCTAGACAATGCATCATAGTCTCTTGCGCCATCCGTACTATACACCAAAACACTCTACTAGCCAATACCTTAGTAAGTGGAGAAGAGAGAATAATTACACCAGGCAGAACGAACATATCAATGGTTAGTGTAGCCTCATCCCCAGGCTCCTTCAGTTCAGTATATTCTACACAAAGAAAACCTGGGGACTTCAGTTTTCAATTCTATACGAAGAAAACCTGGGGGGATGAGGCTATTATGCTAAGTATACAAAGTACATGTACGACATCATTGTATAGAAAGAGAGAGACCCCACGGCCACACACAGCACCTGAATGCGTCTCTACAAAAGCCAGAAAAACAACCACTCTCACCACAAAAGTACACGAAACAAGCAATGCTCCCCTCCCTAGCTACCCCACCAACCATCCATCCATGGCCATCTATAGGTATACCATCTACATGTAGATCTAGCCACGGCCACACAGGCTCCTGGATAACTAGTAAACAAAGGTTAACATGATCACCACACCTGTAAGTGAGTACCAGACATGTCGACAAGGCTGAAAATAAAGTGACATCGTTCTCGGTTGCTATCCACGCGCACGCTGCATACAAGCAACTGAAGATTCTCTGTGGACAACCTTAAAGTTACCCTAAGGATGACGTCAGCAATTTTATCAAAATTAATGGTTAAGTTGTCCATAGAGAATATATTTGTTTGTTTCCCACCTTGTCATGCTGCCCCAAAAGTATCTCTCCATAACTGTAGAGGATAGTTGCTGTCAAGTTGGTTAGATCAACATATGCTTTTCTAAAAATGTCCAACACAAAATAATAATCAGACTTGGTCTATAAATAATAGATAAGAACAATACTTAAAACGATACTCAGGATGCTTATAATGGACGACCAGTGTACATGTACAGTAATGAAACAATATTATGTGGAATTTGTATGCTAACACTCGCTATACTGGAGACTGTCAACATTTCATGACGAGCATTAAATTTGCACTAATAACAAAAATCATTTGACAATGGTCATATCACTAAAACTGCACAGGTAATGCTGACCTATGTGTTAGTACATGTACACAGTATCTGCTGCATACAGTATGAAGCAAAATTAATGCTACCCCATATCCAATTTTTGTAGCAAACCATATCATTACAGGATCAGGTTCTGGGTATTGTGAAACACTATCATAATGCCAGTCACCCCATTCTAGACTGAGTGACTGTGTTTCGGGTTGCAACCACTGGACCAACTCAAAGGGGTCGACTAATGGAGATAAACACACGTAAAGTAATAGTAGTAACCACCACAACACAGAGAGTAATCAATACACACTCTGGTAATATAATATTATGTTACTGACGCAGCCTTAAATGTCCCAATGCCTTCTTCTCTGAGATGCTTTCGTACGTGGATAAAATTTGGGGATGAGGCAATATTAAAATTAAACATTCGAGCCCCTACTGGTTTGGGACTGAAAATATGGACATGCAATAGCCCATGGTAAGATTTATTATGCCTATGTGAAGCCAGCCAGTGCTGGAAACAAATGTACACCCCAACACAACAGTACTGTTAATCTTCTGTGATTTGGTGGCAGCCAATCCTCTGGGATGGGGTGCCAGCCCAGTGTGAATGGGTACTAAAGTCACACAGGATACTCAAATTTTGACAACTTGATCAACACAAAATTTTGATAGGAACAGGTGGTGCTGAGCTTTGAAAACTACTCAGGTCAGAACAGTGCATACTGACTCAATCTTTGGGAAGTGAATCCCTGGGAAGAGAAGGCTTGAAGACTGACAGTATTAAAACTCAAACACATTTTTGGCCTCAGTGTACAAGCTGTACATACATACAGACCTTTATAGCCTATGGCCTGGGCTACCAGCTCTCTCCTCTCTTTAATATGAACGAGCTGGTGGAATCCCAGGCTATATAGTACGAACCTCTACTACACACAAAATTCTTACCTTGATTCCAAAGGGGAGGCTGCTGCTTGCTGACTTTGTTGTTCTGACACGACGTTGTATCGTATGTACGGTTCACTTTCGACTTTTTTTTTCTACTTGCCACGCACGCTAGATTTTGGCACCAAGTGCCGAATAGGCTTGTTTAGACTCTGCAACGCGTTCACTTCTCTTTCACTTGCAGTGTGTTCATTTCTGTTCAGTCTTTAATTAGCTTATCTAATTAAAAGCAGGCCAGAGAAAAATCATCACTCCGAGTTCCGGCGGCGCGCGGATAAGTAGCCGCATGCGCACCGTTAACGTTAGTCTCGTCCCCAGACCCCACCCCCAAAAAGAGGGGGTGGGGTCTGGGAACGCGCCAAGTCGAGTCACAATCATGCGCATGCGCTATCATTTCACGCGCAAAACATCAGATCCCCCATGACGCACATGCTCTGCTCAGTCAGCTTCACATGATCATCAAATGACAAACACATACAATACCCAATGAAAAAGAATGACATCGCTTGCATAATGTACAAAAGAAATATTCCCAAACAAGGAAAAGTCCGATACATAACATTGTGGCTACTACAAACGAAACACAATGAAACTTGTGCATCTGTATATATACATATATAGGTGTATTGTTGTACATATTTAGAGTACATGCGTAGTAATTGTATTTTAGTTAATTTCATAGCAGAGTAAGCTCACGATGCTTCAGAATTTCATGGAGCATGTCTGCTTCAGTTGGCTCCAGTAGCTGTCGGTGTGAGCGCAAGAGATCTTGTCGATTGCATACCTATACATGCATTAGGTATAATAATAATAACAATTCACATATAATAAACACTCAGAGGGCTGTATAATCTCATGATTCTTGGGGAACCATACACTACACTGAAATACATTTAGGTAATCATCTAGTACCCTCTGATTATCATCTAAAGAATCTGTCTATAATAATAATCTAGAGGTATGAAACATACCTGTGATTCTCCAAGGCTTTCATTTGTCGTGTCCCACTCCAGACTCTCCCCTAGCCTACTCTCCTGTGCTTTTCTCTCCTGTTGTTCATAAAACTCCTCGATGTTTGATAGAAACGTACCCACCACTAGCGCAGTAAAGAAATTGATGCATATAATGGACGAAACGAGCCACCAAGCAACAAAGTAGATCTTAGACCACCAGACAAGCATTGTGTTTTGTGCAAAATTTTCGAGAAAGATGAACCAGTTATTGACTACCATCACGTCCCATAGAGTGACAAGTGAGGATGCAAAATCGCCAAAGTCATTCGCTACGTAGGTGAAGTTATCATTAGTATTGCACTGTTGCTCCAAGCAGTCCTTTGTGACATCCTGTACGGGGCCTTGGATACCCCAAAAGAGCTCCATTCCCAGAAGAGCAAAAATGTAGTATACAATCACAATCACGCCAAAGAAACCACAGAGGTTTTTCACCAGGTTGATAATAAACTTTGTGAGTTGGTATAAGCTGTCAATTTGGACCAAAATCCTCAAAAGGCGAAGCAATATCAGGATATTGATTAGGCGAATCAGTATATGGAAAGGGGTACTGTGTACTAGTGGTTCACCGTGAGCTCTAAAGGGACTGTACAAAGCAAGAGATATTATCTGAAAAATCAAAACTGAAAGTGTTATCAAACACTCGTAAATGTTACTATAACTTCTAAAATACCCACGCACGCCGTAACCTATCAGTTTGAGTATAAGCTCAAGAGTGAAGTATGAGGTAAAGACAATGTTATAGTAGGCAAGGCGAGAGTTAGGACAGTTTAAAGTGTTCACGTAGGCAATCTGGAGCTCAATCGTGATCATAATGACACTCACCAAGTTTACAAGGTAAGAAAAGTAGCGGAAATATCGATGACGGATGAAGTATTGCACCCACTGAAACACACGCACACGAGTGTAGTATGGTCGTTGAGTGGCACGCTGGTGAGGGGCAGGGCGTTTGGTAGACATGTCAAATAAAGCAGAAAACTGAGACCAGTTGAGAACAGTAGACTTCATTGTTTCCAGATGGTGATACATTAACGGGACAAGGTCCTTGTGGATCCTTGCTTTCTTTAACAATCCGCGAACGTGTTCTTTTGTAACAGTCTCGTTGTTACTTAGTCTGGCAACACGTTTCTTTTGAGCTTTTCGAGCAAGAAGAGTGAATGCCGCGCGAAAAGCCACTCTCCTTCTTTCGAGCCTTTTCTGTAGAGAAAGCTGGTGTAGCTTTTTGAACTGATAGTAGGTGGCAGCAATGAGTAAATTCAATATTATGTATGCTCCGATCCCCAGAAAAAGGATGAAGTAGATGGCCGAGAAACGGTTGTATTGGTAAATTGGAACCATCACGTCGGGGTGGCTAGCTGTAGTTAGGACAATCAAACTGACAAATGCATCAAAGACTGTATTGAAATATTTCAGTCCCCCGTCAAGCTCAGAAAAGCCAACTGATTCAGTAGGACTGGCGCTTGCATTGGAAACATTCTTCACCGAGATGTTATGAGCAGCGTAGAATTCACTGAGTGTGGTGAAGTTTTCACTGCCAGGGATACTGGAGTTGTAAAATTCTTGGAACATTGGTGGTAATCCTGAGGGTATGTCAGTGCCACTAATTGGCTGGGGACGGGGAAACACTAGGAGACCAATCATTGCAAAGACATAGAGGTGAATGACAAGCAGCGTGATTACGGTGAGAATGCGCGGAAATGTCAAAGCAATCGCCTTTGTCATTTTTCTCATCACGCGAGACAAAAGAACAAAAAAAATTGGTCGGAAAAAGCGTCGGATTCTTAGCGTGTAGCCCAGATTTTTGGGAAAATCTCCGTCCCTTGCATGGCAAAACGAAAGGGATATAATCAGGTCCAAAAATGATACCACTATGGCGGACGCATAAATAATTAGCCAAGGTTGTACGATAAACCTCCTCCACCCAAGAAGCTTAAGCCTAATGGCACAATCGGCCAGAAAGACTAACAAGCAAACAACCTCAATACCTTCAGTAATCCCACATGCTGGCTGGGGTAGGTGCCAAGCGATATCTCTAAATCGAAAGTCGGATGTGGCACTCATGGATGTCGGGTACTCAAAGAAGGCTAGAATGAGGTTGACAAAGACAACCAAACCAAGGAGCCATTGGATGTAGCGAGAGTGATAAATCCGATAAATTTTGAGGGATGTGGGGTCAATCTTATGATGGATGGAGCGATTGTGAATACCATCTTCTATCAAGACAGCACTTTGAAAAATGGCAGTCTCTTTGTTGGTTGGAGATCCAGAGGGCAATGAAAGATCATTGACATTCAGCAGGATCTGGCCACGAGACGGACTTGTGTTGATACCGGGTTTCAGTATTGAAGCCTCGTTGGATCCTGTTGGCTTGCTTCTTTCAGCTTCCAACTTTTCCACTGTGAGAGAGAGAAAATTTAATAAAACGCTGTGGTGAGAACCATTAGCTATATTATTATAGCTACCAGATAATTATCTATGGGTAGACACAGTATCATCGCGTTAGATGCTTACTCTTTTATTTTCCCGTGAAGACAGACGGAGAGGAGTCGATGGCTCAGGAAAAAAGAAATATGGAGAGATGCGCTATAACTAGTATAGACAATTCGCTCAATACGCACAGTATAGGCATTGCTCGATGTGCATCACGCTGCGTATCGTGCGCGCGCATGCGAGGAGCGGCGCGCGCGTAACAATTTTGCTGAGCAAGCAGAAAATTAACTGCTGATCAAGCAAACCAAAGGTCAAAGACTGGGGGGTCACATGCGGTGACTCACCATGTACAGAGCTAGAGCTAGTTTTTTCTAAAGAAGCTGGACGTTTGAACACAAGAAACGACAACGTATTCATTCATAAGCAACAAGAGATGAATAGTAAGTCTACAGTAATTCTGAATGGATCAGTTAGTGTTTCCTCTGTAGATAAGAACTTGTCCCAAACCTTTTCATTTGCACATATATTATAATATACCAGATAAACGTATACCAACCAACCCGATGTACGTACTCGATGCCTAGTTAGAATAGCCTCAGTGACAGTGAAAATTCGTCAAAATTTAGCTAGTAAAGCATAAGGCTTCTATGAAAGTGTACATGTACATGTACATGTACGTGAAAGATACAGCATGTGTTTAATAATTTGATAAGCCTGGTTGGATTCAATTGTCATGATGTCTGATTCTGAGATGAAGGCAACTAGCGAGACGTGCTCTGACATTCTGAGTAGGTACAAACTAGAGAGTGCCACGTACACTGGCAGCTATGGAACTTGTGGTGAGTGGTGGCGACAGGACGGTAGCCGGGGAGGGGGGGGTGCAGTGAAGTGGCCCTTCTGGGTCGGCCTACATGTGTATAGGCTACCAGCTGCTTGTATTGTGTAGTGTACTGGCTCTCAAAGCCTATGTGCTAATTTGGTCCTGATTGTGGTTTAAATAAACATGCACAATTTGTGCACTGAAAAACGATGGTGATAGCGGGATTTTATTTTCCATTGTGTACATGTATTTTTCACTGCTTTGGCATATTAAGTTTTTTTTCCTTATGCAGTGGACTTATATGCCGATCTGAAACCCAAGGAGTCCACCTCAACGGAGGAGAACGCATCAACATCCGATCGTAGCTCTCTCCTCAATATCAATGACCTCCCACTGCCTATGAACAACAGTGAAACCTCCATCATCCAGAGTGCCGCCTTCATTGAAGATGGCATCCACCACAGGTCCATCCATCACAAGATAGACCCTACCTCCCTTACGATCTATCGCATCTACTACTCACGCCCTGTGCGTTGGCTTCTTGGCTTTGTCATCTTCATTAATCTCATGCTGTCTTTCTTTGAGTACCCCAGCTCCATGAGTCTGTCTTCAGACTATCGGTTCAGAGATATCACTTGGCACTGGCCAGAACCTGGCTGTGGAGTAACAGAGGGAATCGAGATTGTATGCTTGCTAGTATTCCTAATAGACTGCTATGCTAAGTTCTATCTTCTTGGCTGGCGAAGATTTGTCAGACGACCTTGGTTTGTGCTCTATGCAGTCATGGTTGTCATCTCCTTTGTCGATATCATTGTCTCCCTCTCTTTCTGTGAGCACAGGGGATCGTTTCCTCTCAGCCTGGGCTACACGTTGCGGATAAGGCGTTTCTTTCGTCCGCTATTCTTCATCATCTCATCGAGCATTATGAAGAAGTTTGCCAAAGCAGCAGTTAAGACACTACCTCAGATTTTCACTGTTTTGTTCTTGCTTGCCTTACACATCTACGTCTTTGCTATGTTTGGACTCCTGGTGTTTCCCCGGGAACCACCAATTAACGGCACTAATGAGACGGGGTATACCCCTTCTGGACATAGTATACCATTCGAAAATACTTCCAGCTCCTCTCCGATTACCAACTACAGTCATTATGAGCATTTAGAAAGCCAAAAGTACTTCAAAAACATTTTTGATGCTCTCACCAGTTTGCTAGTTTTGCTCACAACAGCCAACCACCCAGACGTGATGATCCCAATTTACCAATTCAATAGATTTTCCTCGCTCTATTTCATCTTGTTCCTTGGCTTGGGAGCATTCATAATCCTAAACCTCCTCATTGCTGTTACCTACAATCAATTTAGAGGCTTCTTCCTGAAATCATTGACGAGTAGCTTGCGTAGGAGGAGGGTGGCTTTTCGAGCTGCGTTCACCATATTGGCCAACGAAACTCGAAAGTCTAGACGACCGTCTAATAATGAGCTAGTAAGCAGAGACTTAGTTCGTCGACTTTTACGAAAAATGCACCTCAGCAGTAAGAAGATCTCACTAATGTTTACTAAACTTGAGACTACGGGTACTGGTACAGTCAACTGGCAACAGTTTCGTGATATTTTTGATGCTGCCCAAGATCTGCATGAAACAAGAGATCCTTCAAATGAGTCGGAATCGGAATACTACACTACCTTTCGACCTTTCCATTGGTTCCAATTGGGCATCCGTCATCGATTTTTCAATTATTTCACTTACGTTATATCAGTTATAAACGTTCTTCTTGTTACTATTGAGCTGGAAATCGCTTATGATGAGTCATTCACACGTGCAGACTCACGCTTAGCCTATTACAACCTCTTTTTTGTCATCTATTACACCATTGAGCAAGTCTTAAAACTTATAGGCTATGGGTGCAGACGCTACTTCAAATCCATCGGCAATGTGTACGAAGGTTTGATTACGTGTGCGCTAATTTTATTGGAGTTCCTAGTGCTTGTGCTCTACGATAGTCCCAAGCACTCCCATGACCCTTTGGTGGACATCTACTACCTGAACATCATCATTCGACTTATGAACATCTTCATTGTGCTTCGCTTGCTTCGTATCTTGGTGCAAGTTAGTTACCTCCGACTTCTCACAAGCACCATGGTAGACCTGATCTGGAATGTTCGTGGCTTCTTTGGGATTATCATTGTCGTCTACTACCTCTTTGCTTTCCTCGGTATGGAATTATTTGATGATGTAGATGGGCCGTCACAAGGGTGTGATCCTGCCCCAGATTATGACAAATTTTTATACTTTGGTAATAATTTCCACGATTTCGCCTCATCCCTGGTCACACTTTGGGATGTGATGGTGGTCAATAACTGGTTCATCTTTCTGGACAAGTTTGCTTGTGATTCACGCTTTGGTTTGTGGGCCAAGCTGTACTTCATTGCTTGGTGGTTGGTCTCGGCCATCATTTGCATGAATCTCTTCATTTCGCTTGTGTTGGAGATCTTCCTGATCAAGTGGGAGGTGTGGCAGAAGCGTAACTTGGGGGCACTGGATGAAAGTGGTGATCAGACTGGATCTTCCGGAGAAGGATCACAGGTATATTATTTCAATGTTCCGGCTTACATATAGTTTAGGTTATACTTGCCCCTTAATGTGGCACCACAAAGTAATTATTAATGTATAGAATCCCAGTATCAATGCAGTAGTGATTAAATTAAATTTATGTGATAGGTATCATAATTATTACTATAATTACTGTACTTCTTTCTTTTCAGATATCAAATATTAACAACCTCTTGCGGTCTAACCTGGAAGAGCCAGATGATGCTGATGTCATGCGTGAGCTGCAAAAGCATAAAGATATCATGTTGTATGAATACTAATAAAAATTAATTAATACTATTGTTGTATAATAGCCGATCGCAGGTTGAGTTATATTATTGTCGTCGTGTCTGTATTATGCCACTATCATCATGTTGTATCTATGTTATAAATAATTATTATTAATGGCTCAATTTTGCAGACTGGGTGATTGTCATCATAACTGTGTATTAATTATTGTAATGATTACGTATTATTATTATATCCAAAAAATTTAATGACAACTTAATTATAAAGATCCAATACATCTGACGACCATTACCAATTCAACACATACAGCAGCACACGAACACAGAGAGAATTATTAATGATAGGTCATTATTATTGATTAGTCATCGAAGTTACAGCACCTACTTCTTCCTCCCCCTCCACTCCCTCCACCACTCTGGTTCAGCATAATGCTGTCTGTATTGACAAAAATTAAACAATATCACTACATAGCAACTGCTACATTAAAGCTAATTTTGCATCTCAATCGAGGGCGTACAAGGGAAATAAGCTGCAGACTTATATCCTCGTTCCCTGCAGGTCCATCCCAGCTAGTATCAATAAAGCTGGGATGGGCATTAGTTCACCGATGGAAAGTTAGTAAAAGACCATGGGACTGAAAAGGTTCTAGCTTAGCTAGGCCAAGCATCACAATAATGTCACGAACTAAGGGATGTTGATACTTATGTCGAGACAATAATGTAGCTGGCCAACCATACAACACATGCTGCATGCTCTGTGTGTGACCACATGAGCAGCTGTCGGATAAAGGGGATGTGTGTAAACCTCAGACCTGAACCCTAGCCTCAGCAAGAAGGGGGTACTCCCTTCATTACCAACACCTGCCAGATCCGACCGATCAGAATAACAACCTACTATCATGCTCAAAAGTGAAACCCACTAATCAAGTTATCATCATGATGTCCTAAACCAAGGATCCACTACACTGCATCCCATTAGCAATGAATGCCAAGTACAGCCATTGTTAGGACCAGTAGCAGCACTATTGAAACCAACTCCACCCAGAGTACTTATACAGACTATGATATTTTCACCCCTGCCAACCTGTCAGTTTTTTTTTTTTTAACTATGCAGCTGCTATAACATTATATGGTAAGGATACTCTATAGTCGTGAGGACAAACTAATGTTCATTTGGCCAGTATCAGGCAAATTTTTAGCTTCAATAATTATTTAACATCCTAGACTCTGTATTCAAGAGGTTCATGATACAATTACCAGTACACAAATACTGACCTCCAAGAGTTGAAGGTAGAATATTGGACATGATGATATCGATGAGCGTGGAGAAAGCGGTGTCCACTCTATCGCCATCTTCCACATCACACGTCACTAACTGGAGGTTCTTTTCTTTGGCAAAGGTCCTGGCTAGGTCGAGACTGACCTCTGCATCCTCCTCACTCTCCTCTGTGGCTCCCGTGGCAACCAACAAAACTTTGAACTGGCTAGGAGAGTTCTAGTGGGCATGTGGTTGTGGAATGTATGCAAGAGAGAAAAGAAAGAGAGAGGGGGGGAGAGAGGAGGAGGAGATATTTTTCATAATATGACATGAAACAAATCACTAACATTTGATCATACACCCTCAGACAAAATAGACAGCAGTGCAACTTATATCTGCATAGTATTACTACAAGTATGCATGTGCGTCACATAATCAGGTTATGGAGAGGTCAGTAAAGCTAATCACAGAACGTGCAGGCTACACTTCACTGCCTTATGTGGACGCACTATTGTTGCTGCGTGGCAATGTGTTGTAACACCAGTCCCCCCCCCCCCCATAGCTTTCCCCTCGCATACTCAGACTTGTACCACTCTACAGCCCATACTCTTGCAAGCACACAATGCATACATTGTTGCAAGTTTCAGTATATTATTATTGTATGTATGTATATTATGATCTAAGTGGAGACTCATTGTAATGAGATCTGAAGTTGACAATTTTGATGAAATTTGAAGATATCATGTTGTATGAATACTAATAAATTAATACTATTGTATATATAATAGCCGATCGCAGGTTGAGTTATTATTATTGTCGTCATGTCTGTATTATGCCACTTCATGTTAATATATCTATGTTATAAAATTAATTATTAATGGCTCAATTTTGCAGACTGGGTGATTGTCATCATAACTGTGTATTAATTATTGTAATGATTACGTATTATTATTATATCCAAAAAAATTAATGACAACTTAATTATAAGCATCCAATACATCTGACGACCATTACCAATTCAACACATACAGCAGCACACGAACAAAGAGAGAACTATTAATGATAGGTCATTATTATTGATTAGTCATCGAAGTTACAGCACCTACTTCTTCCTCCCCCTCCACTCCCTCCACCACTCTGGTTCAGCATAATGCTGTCTGTATTGACAAAAATTAAACAATATCACTACATAATATTACAATGTCATAGCAACTGCTACATTAAAGCTAATTTTGCATCTTGAGGGCGTACAAGGGAAATAAGCTGCAGACTTATATCCTCGTTCCCTGCAGGTCCATCCCAGTATCAATAAAGCTGGGATGGGCATTAGTTCACCGATGGAAAGTTAGTAAAAGACCATGGGACTGAAAAAGGATCTAGCTTAGCTAGGCCAAGCATCACAATAATGTCACGAACTAAGAGACAATAATGTAGCTGGCCAACCATACAACACATGCTGCATGCTCTATGTGTGACCACATGAGCAGCTGTCAGATAAAGGGGATGTGTGTAAACCTCAGACCTGAACCCTAGCCTCAGCAAGAGGGGGGCACTCCCTTCATTACCAACACCTGCAGATCCGACTGATCAGAACAACAACCTCCTATCGTGCTCAAAAGTGAAACCCACTAATCAAGTTATCATCATGATGTCCTAAACCAAGGATCCACTACACTGCATCCCATTAGCAATGAATGCCAAGTACAGCCATTGTTAGGACCGCTAGCAGCACTATTGAAACCAACTCCACCCAGAGTACTTATACAGACTATGGTACCTTCACCCCTGCCAACCTGTCAGTTTTTTTTTTAACTATGCAGCTGCTATAATATTATATGGTAAGGATACCCTATAGCCGTGAGGACAAACTAATGTTCATTTGGCCAGTATCAGGCAAATTTTTTAGCTTCAATAATTATTCAACACCCTAGACTCCGCATTCAAAGAGGTTCATGATACAATTACCAGTATACAAGTACTGACCTCCAAGAGTTGAAGGTAGAATATTGGACATGATGATATCGATGAGCGTGGCGAAAGCGGTGTCCACTCTATCACCATCTTCCACATCACACGTCACTAACTGGAGGTTCTTTTCTTTGGCAAAGGTCCTGGCTAGGTCGAGACTGACCTCTGCATCCTCCTCACTCTCCTCTGTGGCTCCCGTGGCAACCAACAAAACTTTGAACTGGCTAGGAGAGTTCTAGTGACCATGTGGTTGTTGAATGTGTGCAAGAGAGAGAGAGAAGAAAGAGAGAGGGAGAGAGGAGGAGGAGATAATTTTCATATGACATGAAACTAATCACTAACATTTGATCATACACCCTCAGACAAAATAGACAGCAGTGCAACTTATATCTGCATAGTATTACTACAAGTATGCATGCACGTCACATAATCAGGTTATGGAGAGGTCAGTAAAGCTAATCACAGAACGTGCAGGCTACACTTCACTGCCTTATGTGGACGCACTATTGTTGCTGCGTGGCAATGTGTTGTAACACCAGTCCCCCCTCTATACCTCTCCCGGCCCTCACATACTCAGACATGTACCACTCTACAGCCCATACTCTTGCAAGCACACAACAGGGATTCCCCCAGAACAGAATCCAAACCGGGTGCTTAACGATATTCATAGGCTTTTAATTAAGTTGTGGCTTTAAACTCCACCCATTTCTTTGATGTTTATCCAATTAGCCCAAAGTCAAACCGGGTGGCCCACCCTGATTCAGGTATGCTGGGGGAAACACTGCACAATGCATACATTGTTGTAGGTTATTATTGTATGTATGTATAAATTATTATGATCTAAGTGGAGACTCATTATAGTGAGATTTGAAGCTGATAATTTTGATGAAATTGTGTCACTAAAGTTCAGAGCTATAATAACTAGAACCACTCGACTATAGTGTGGTATCACAATGTGAAACATTAGCCCTCGTCCCTGGGCCCATTCCAAGATACATGACTATAATATAGCCAGAGTTAGCGATAGGTTTGGGATCGGTAGTATTAATTTCATGCACACGTACGTGCACATACTGTTGGAATAATTATGATTAAGCCTACATTCTTAATTTCTTCCAGCCAATAGCTCAGACTGACAAACGACGTCTGCTTTCTTAAGCTGAACACCAGCAGAGCTCCCTACGGAAATAAAGACGAACAAGAATAACTACATATGTCCTCCTCTCTTGTAGCAAACCTCTCACATGCCTTGTAAAAATGTTCAATATTACTACTTAACTATACTGAAAACAGTTAAAGAACAAGCTTTTCATTTTGGGCTGTGTGTTTTTAATAACGTGCTTACATGTGCTCCTCTGTAGTACGATGCTGTGACGGATCGAAACCTTTCTTGACCAGCTGTGTCCCTGCATGAACGAAGGGGGTACCATTGGGTCATGTAAATCATAAATATGAGCAAACTGATTTGTGACTTACCATAGTTGTAATTTGATTCTTTTTCCTTGGTAAACAATGTCCTTCAGTTTGTAATCAAGACCTATAGGTTGGATGGACAGCTGTCAAATATCAACATCTCTTAGTAACTCTCTCTATCAATCCTTATCCTCTCTCCCCCTCTCCCTTCTCTCCTCTCTCCCTTTATACTCCTATCTCTCCTTCATGATGCACAACAAAGAACATTTTATTTATTAAACATTCTTTGAGCTCACCGAGGGTTGTGGCATCACTCAAGTCCTCCTCCCCGATGTACTTTGCCAGCAATGCACGCTTGTTAGTTCCAGCATCTCCGACCAACAGGATCTTGATCAAATGATCGTATGCACTCGTGGAATGAGGTGATGCCATTCCTTGCAATCTGATACGTGATGTATTAAATGACATAGAAGTGTAAATTAGATCTCATGGCTCATTGGTCAGCTGATCAAATGTTCATCACACTGTGACTGAATTTCAAGTGATATATCGACACTAGGCTGTCATACAGGACACTGGTAGCATCTAATTACTCCATAGAAAAATACTATACTCTTTGATAGTGTTTCATAAATGCATGCAAGTAGGAATCATGCACCAATTAACAGTCCAAGTTTAGCTTACCAACAGACAGGTAACAAACGTTCTAAATGGGCTAAATTATCTCAAAATTATCTAAGTCCACACAAGAGCAGCCTACACATGCACAGTGAAAGACAGTGCTATTTCTATTACCTTACCTTTATAGCTTTACAGAGGTACGGAGAGAGATATTATCTCAACCCTTTTTTAATACAGCTGAATCAGCATTTCTACTTAACTATATTCATGACATGGAACGGCAACGATAATGATAATTATGACGTATAAAATGTAACATGAACAGTGTATTGACGATAGAAATCTGGAATTGGGGGGTGGAGGAATGTAAGTTGCACAGAATCAATGAATGTGTTGAAATCAAAAATCAGAAAATAATTTAGTGATCTAATACTTCCCCTGGTGAGAGCTGATGAGTTTCTTGACTCGCTGAGGAATCGGTAGATTATCATACTCGATCTTCTCCTCGATGATCTTCGAACAGGCGAGGCAGGTCAGCTTTCGCGGTCCCTGCGGGGCGAGGAGCTCACGCGTGCCAACGGAGGTGCAAAGGTCGAGAGGGGTCTTCCCCTGCTTATTAGTGTAATCAAGGTGTGCCCCGGCCGCAACCAGGGGAGCTATGACATCGGGGTCAGTGTTCGTGTGAGATACTTGAAGGTCTGTGAGAAGTACGGCTAAATGGAGGGGCCTCTGACCATTCCAGTCGAAAACATCGATGGCAGCTTCTGCCCCCCATCGAAGCAGAGCTCGAACCAAGAGGCCCGAGTGGATTTCACGACTGAATGAGCTAGGCGTGGGCCTGTAGGGGAAACCCCCCATCCCATGAGCATCGTAGTGGTTGAAATAGATCGTACCACCACCCCGCGAGGTCACAGTCCGAACTAGACGGCAATCGTTCAATGCCATGTGCAGCAGACTGGTGCCTTCGAGCGAATTGAGGTGCTTGGTTACGAAATCTTTCCCGATTCTTTCACAGCTCTCGGAAGCTATGAAGTTGTCCACCGACTTTGTCTCGATTTTTGGAAGATACTCGACCAGTACCCAGGCACCCATCATGAACAGCAGCAGCGACAAGATACTCTGAAGGCTGTCAGCTTCGCAGATGTGATACTGGCGAAGTCTCATCAGAGTGTCCAAAAGCTGAAGGGAAACTTCGACGTACTTTATCGCCTGTTCTCTGTATGGCTTCACAGTGCTCATGAACCAGTGGAAGATCCTATTGAGCATGTTTTCGATGAGCATCTGAACGTGGGTGGGGTCGCGATAAAACGATCGCTCGTCCATCTCCCTCACCCAATTCCCAATCAAGTCACGGAGGAGCTTGAATCGAAACGAATGTCCCCAGTCCTTTAACCCGCTGCTGGAGGCATCAAAGAGGATACTGGCTATGATTGGATGACCGATGCCAAGCCCACGCTGTAGGCACTTGAAGTCCCAGTCGAAGTACTTCCATATGTTGTAGCTCCCCACGTCGCCAGGATTGGGAGGTGTTGGCTTCAAGATCTCTTCCACGGCCTCGACAAGGTTGTGCTGCTTACGAATCGCAAGGCCTGATAGCCAACACTCGTTCATTATCTCCCTGTCGTCCATGTGCTTGTGTTCGGGTGTGCCCTTCTTCGGCAGCTTTACTCCGTGGATGTGGATGTCCTTTCGATTGACGCAGTAGTACAGGAACGGCCTTAGGCCAACAGAGAGGAGCATGAGAGAGTCGGACTCCACGCCGTAAGGGCACTTGCAACGCGTGACCATGATGTTGTGCACCTCATGGTGGCCGCACGCAGCGGCTAGGTAGAGGGGGCACGGGATGTAGTTGTTCTCGGGGCTGTGCTGCATGGGGGGCGTGGCAAACATCGGATCGATCCCTCGCCGAAGGAGCTGAGCGACAATCTCCTGGTGACCATTACGAGCAGCCACGTGCATAATGGTGTAGCCCTCGATGGTCACGACGGACGTGTCGGCCATTTTTGAGATAAGAAACTCGACTACTTTTAGGTGTCCGCTTTTTACGGCATGAATCAAGGGTGTGGCATTGAAGATGTCCAATGCGTTCACGTTGGCTCCCTTCTTTAGGAGATAGTCGATCATCTGAATGCGCCCAAAGGTTGCTGCAGCGTGCAAAGGAGTGGCAAGCATACAATTCGGTAGATTTACGTCGGCATTAGCCTCCACGAGCGCCTTGGCTACCTCAAGATGGCCGTTCAAGCACGCCCAGTAAAGCGGGTGGTCGTGTCGCACCTCTTTCTCGGCGAGAGGGTCTTCTTTGCATCGCTCGGCGCCCGGATTGATCACGACGGCGCGGCGGTATGTGGTGAGAAAGAGGTTCACGGCGTCCAGGTTTCCGCCCATAGCCGAGTAGCTGAGCGGAGAGAGACGACGGACGACATGGTTGAGATTTCTCGGGTCGGGGGCGAATGTTGCGAGACCAATTTTCCTGTTTGATTGGTGGAGTGTCTTTGAGAGGAACTTCTTCAGTTCCCGGGTCCTTCCACTCTTTGCTAGCTCGCAAACAGTGGAGTATTCGTCGTCAGTCAAACGATACACGTCTTCTTCCTCCATCTAGCCTTCTCAGTTTGCTGACGTTGCAAATAAAGTCCGATCATGTGCTTATCATGTGACCGACATATTATGTCGTCGACTCGGAACCGAACTCAGATAAGTCTCGTTCCCATCCCCAATTCCTCCAGGAGAACTGTACGAACAATAGATCAGAGGTAGTTTTTTTTTTTTTTGAAGAAAGAATTCAACATCAATAAAAACATGAAAAAGCATAAAAAATTTATAGCTACTGTTTGAGGCTAGCTAGATGGCATTGTCCACGGCTTGCTGGAGTTCAGTGGCCACCTGACCGAGTTCACTATCATCAAGGAGCTCATAGAGACCCTCCCAGGTGGCAGGGTAGTGGCGGGGAGGGTGGTCTAGCCAGTGAGAGAGAACAGCCTCGCAACACTCCTCATCGTCCAGTCTCTTAGCCCACACCTCAAGCTGTTGCCTGGAAACAACCAAGTTGCCGATCTTTCTCCACCTGTGCATGATGGAGCTCTTCAGCTTGTACTTCTTCACCTCTCCTCTCTCATTCCTCCACCTGATCACCGTCAAATTAGTGGAGGTGGGCTTGGCTGGAAATGTGATAAAAAGTAGTGAGCCAACTAGCTACACATAGGTTCTCCTATGTTACTGTTATCAGAGATGTCTTCTGCTGCCACTCCACTTGATATGGACAGGTACTCCGGAATATGGGGCAAACGTGAGGCTAGTATAATATTATTTTAAGGTTTAATGAAGGTATTATTTCTATTTCTGCTATTAAACTCACCAGATGATAACAGATGTTGTGCATTTGGAGAGTCATGATCTAATTGCTCTCTACCAGTCGAGACAAAAGCAGCACTTGTAGCTATGTATAAAAGAAAAAGATATTGAGACATTCAAACAGCTACTTCTATACATGGCGACTTACAGGCACCAGGTTGCTGAGTTGAGAGAGTTTGAATTAGCTGAGCTAAGGGCATATCAGCCGTAGATGGAATACTGGTAGCAGCTGGAAATACAAAAATTTAATATGTTGTTAAAATGTATGCACTGTGCAGGGGCGTACCTTAGTTGTTTCCTCGTTGCCCGGAAACCCCCCTTGGCAGTCAGATTCAGCATTATCTTAGTATGACTTAGCTGCTATAGGAAACCCCCTTGGTTTCCAGATTCCATCTGCAGGCACTAAAATCTCTTAAATCTTAGCTTAGAACTCTCCTCTGGTGTTATTCCTTGTGTTTCTTTGCTAAAATCTTCGAGAATCTGGCAAACTGTTACTAAAACATGCTAAACGGCGATCGTTAATTAGAGGGCGTGGCCCCAAAAGTGGGCGTGGTCGCTCAATTTTTCGCGCGCGCTTCGCGCGCAACTACTTAGAAACCCCCTGTATTAAATCCTGGGTACGCCCCTGCTGTGGCTATTATAATACACACAGCCTGGTATACCTTCAATGGGTTTGGTTTGTAATGTGGAAGAAACTCCTACTGCTGCAGAGGCACACACCTCTATATTAAAGATAACATCCATGTATTATGTAAACCTCTAATCTCCTAAGCATTCAGCTGTGTCTTACCTTGACCTTCTTCCGCTAACCAGATAGTGTGTCTATCAGTGAGAGGTGCATGTCGTGATGTCTCAATACACTCACAGCCACTCTCTCCCAGTGCTGCAGCATGGCGATGGTCACCATCAGAAGGGGGTGGGGCTTCTTTGGTGCAGGAAGGGCAGAATACGGCAAGCTGGGGTTGGTCGTTGACGTAGCGTAGCTTCTCACAAGCAGCTCTGATTCCAGCAAGGATCTCCCTTCGAATGGTGGGGCACACCCTTTGGCAAAGAGAAAGTGGGGTATCCGCTGCAATGTGGGCCTCAAAGAAGTAGAAACCATCGATCAAGGTGACAATACAAGACCTGCCGTCGTCGTTGATAACTCGAAAGCTCACACAATTGCGAGCAACCAGAATGAGCTTCTTGTTTCGATGCTGAATGCTCCACTTGCTCTCCTTCATCAGTTGGACTACAAGACAGCAAAAGACTCCAGCACGTCGACAGCCATGAGAAAATCGAAAGAGAAGAGGAGCAGCTTCTGAGGAGAAGACTCGTTGTTTCTCTAACTCTTCTCGGGACAAGATATCCAAGAGAGCTGGCATAAAATACTCGTCTGCTTCGGGGAGGTGATCGATATCCAACAAAGGCTCAAGAGGAACTACTGCTAGCTGATCTTTGAGCAGCTCTAAAAGCTGTGGAGACTCAAAGACACCCTTCTCAAAATGCTTGCAAGTGCTATCCATGAACTCTAGGGTGATCACACCTTCGTAGCAAAAGCGCATCCAGTTGCCCCTCTGTGAAGAAGAAGGCCTGCCATACCGTAGCAAGTATCCCTCTTGCACTAGATCAGATATGTTATCAAGAGGGACCTGGGAATCTACAAAGACTACCTCAGGAAGAGCAGGGGAATACTTGATGACATTGAGCTTGTCAAAGAACTTGAGAGCAGCTTCAAAAGCTCTTTCCGTGAAGCCAAGAGCATTAGCGATGTTAACACATAGCCCCCTTCTAAGAACCCTCTTTCCGAGATTCTTAGCCAGCCCTTGCATGAGAAGCTCTAGGATGAACCACCAGATGGGAACCTTCACCTCCTCGACTAATCTTGACTTCTCAACTCTTGTCTGAATCGACCCAGCTGTCGATTTATCCTGCTCTTCAGGACAGGGAGTGTTGAGAGGAAAGAGCAAACCTTTCACACCTTCGTAAAATACTAGGTGCTCTTTGAGATCAGGCCCAAACATCTCAAGAAGCTTCTCATTTTTCTGCTCTATGCTTTCGGGGCAGTCGCTAGCCCTGTCACGATGAGTGCCAACCATAATGATATCCGGACAACTGCCTTCAGTTGCACGAGACATCAAGGAACGGGTAAGACACCTGACCTGCTCTGCTGTTGTGAGGTGAGTAGCTGACTTCTTACCAACTAGCTCCCCTTGCTGGTAGTACTCGTCAGGAGGACAGTCGTTCAACCTGTCCGAGAGACGAGACACAACGATAAGAGACGTGATTTCCTGAATGAAGAGAGGAAGGAGCTCGTGAAATTGAGGCTGGCCTCCACAATCGGTGAACAAGATCCAATCGGAACTAAAAAGCTCTTCCACCTCTTCCTCGCTAAGCTCTTCCCCTGCAATCACCTTCTCTAATGTGGCAAAGACCGATTCAATGGTCGCTTTCAAAGCAGCTTCCTCATCCAGGGAAGTGGAAGACTGGGACCCATCACTAGAATCCAAAGAGGTGCTGGTGCCTTCATCTGTGAGGGCATCACTACCAGTAGCCACTGCTAAGCTAGAGGCTACATTCTCACTGACTGTAGTGGCAGTGGATGCCTCTAGCTGCTCAAGGTACTCTTTAAGCTCATTGGGTATAGCCACTCTATGCTTCTTGGCATTTCTACGGATGAATCTGCCTATCGATGGCAGCAGCTGCTCGGGACTAACCTCCCTCCATCTACCAAACATCGTCTGGATCTTGGATGAAGATATCGATCGGATCTTGACTGGATGTTCGGCACAGATGGTGCTACAGCGCTCACAAGGATGGGGAGGGTGCTTTCCAAGCAAGAGGTGCTTCAGACAAGTCTTGCCCACTCCAGGTGGCCCCACCATTAGGCAGATCATGAATCTCATTAACAGATAACCCTGCTTTAAGGCTTCATCAAGCAACTGTTGGCTCTCTGGATGTATGTATATAGTGCAGAAAAGCAGCCAGTAGTTAGTAGTCTACTAGGACAGGATACATGTATGGGTATCTAGTACTGGAATGGGACTTTGTGTCATAAAGTCAACCTCAACCCCTTCATGTGAAAGAATAAGTTTGTACACCCACAATATAAGATAAAGCTACACGTAGGATCATTGAGTTGCTAAGGCGTGAAGTAAAATATCATAATATGACATCACTGAGAGCACTGGTGTGGTGGTGCAAATCATAACCATTGGAAAAAATGTATCACCATAAATTGAACGCATATTCATTTTACGCCTGCCATACTGTGCAACATTTAAAGCACTTACTGACACCACTCAACACAAAACAAACCTTCCTCTTTTATTGTTGACTCCAGCTGCTTGAGTTCCTCTCCATGTTGATTGGCCATTTTTTCACAGAAAAGCACCTTCCCCTTACGGTACGGAATGTCCCCCTTCACCTCTACCAGTCTCTGTTGTATCCTCTCCCTCTCCTGGTGGCTGGTGGCTGCTTTCAAGTCATCTTCAAGTTGAGATTCCTCCTATAACAAAATGAACACACATCCACTTTGAGATGTCAGTGCTGAGATAAATGAGGTGGGAATACACAACTGTACATTGGCTTTCTAATACCGTAGATCGGGATATTTTTGCCGGTAAAATGTTTTGCTTGTAAATTTTTCGCGTACTCTAAATTTCGTCACCAGACTTTAGCGACCAAAATAGGTACAGGTCGATGTACGTTACACAAAATATTTTGCGTGTTTCATTTTTGTCAAAAAATGTCATCGATGAAAATTTTTTAACTGCGAAAATTTCGCAATCTACGGTATAACAGTGTTTGCATCATGCTCACACTCATAGTCAAGAGGAAGTCATGGAGTCAATACACAATCACTCAACAAACAAACCTTCAAATTGGAAGGATGTAATGTAATTAATAATAATAATTTTTTATCCAATAACAGGAAAGGGTCGTACATGGGGATGAATCCTATAGATAGTATTTTCTCTACACACAAAACAATAAGGATAAATGGATGCAATGAATTATTAGTGAGCTTTGTTCACAACTACTACATTCACCACCTCCCACACACACCAGTACTCACCACTTCACTTTCTCTTAGCTCTCGCTGGTAGCCTGCCATATCCTATTAGTAGAAGGTAGGGGATGATCACATTATTCACATTCACATAATTGGAACAGTATAAACATAGGCAGATGACCTTAATTACCACCCCCAGCAAGTAATCATGACTGATACAGCTAAGATGTACACTTCATCCTTTATATCACCAGGGAATTATTGAAGCCAGCCTCTCGTGTTCACTCCCCACTGCCAGTACCTACTACCACTGCCCACTACATGGCATACACTATCTCCCATTCTCACTGACTCATGCTTCTCTCTCTTACCGATTTTGACTCTGACACTTGTCGCCTTAGCTCCAATATTTTCACTTGTTTAGACTCTGCATTTGTTTCCTTCAGCTTTTTGATTTCCTGTAGAAAATTATCAGACTAGTACTGTTGAGACCACACCCACCCACTCTCACTCATGACTGGTCTAGCCAGCTAGACCCTTCAATAATATTCACACTTGTCATTCATTAAATCAAGGGTGTATTTGGGGGTGGGTCAATACAGCCTTGATTAAACACAGTACACAACATGCAGTCCCAGCACTTACACTAACTCATAAGAAACTTAGTATAATACCAGGCTCCAATCTGTTGTGCTCCTCCTATGAACAATGAGATGATACAGGCACAATCAGGAGCACATGATGGAAGGAAAGAAGAGAGGAGGATGAGTGAATAAAGAGGGAGAGTCAGATCATACAGCTACACATGCATGTACATGTAGCCTCATCTCCAGTTTACAAACACATGATGAAACTCCCTACTACTATTTTTAGAACTAGACAGATGAGGCTAATTAACACAAACATGTTTCTTGTTTCCACTTTTGCAGGCAGCATGTGAGGGAGATCCAAAGTGGAACCAGTTTGTTGTAAGTTATCATATTATACACTGTCACAAACACCCTCTTCCCATATCCATATGCAGTCGAAACATGCCAATACACATAAACATCTCAACCTCTACTAGTCTCAATAGCAATGCTGATATCAAACAGACACTCACCCTCAGTCTATGGTCTTCCAGCCCCGACAAGTAGAATTCTCATGTCCAATGGACCATTAATTTTTTGTTCCTGCACAATGGGCCACAATCACATGACCTATAGCAGTGCGTTGGGCATGCGCGCGCATGCTCACAAGCCATATAGATGTAATCCGGTAGATACATATTATTATTATAATAGTATTATTATTGGGCTATTCCATTTGATAAGCATACACCCCTATGGATGACCATTAACGAATGTCCAGTGGGCCCAGGTACTTTGAGCCTTGTCCAGGGGGTCAAACTTTGATTTTAATGAAGAAAAGGGGGTATTTTAGGTAATTTTGATTGTGTCTAGGAATAAAAGTATCGCTAGTCATGGCATCTAGGGGGGTGCCTCATCCCTGTTAGGTGATTTCCCTTCAGTAAATTAATGCATCAATTTGTGTCCATGGGGAATAAAACTTTATTTAATTAAGTATTCAAGGGAATAAATGATGCTCCTTATTACTTCTTGGGGGAACAGTGACCTAATTAACGACTGTCCAGGGGGGGTGTCATTGATTGCCTTTTAATTGTGTCTAGGGGTCAAATCTCCCTTCTTGCTCATCCATATAGGGTGTGTACAGCTATTAAATGGAATAGCCCATTGTAATGTAGCTCGTTGAACGTTTACGTCCCCCGTATGCCCGGACGTAATTAATTTGCAATTCAGGGATGGGACGTTTATTGTTAGGACACCAGTATTGTAGCACGCACCATGAGTAGCTATAGCTAGCGAGTCCAAAGGATAATTATAACCGCGTCGCTTGTTTTTACGCTAAACGCGGCACCATAAAATGACATTACAAATTTTCACGCCCACAAGCCAATTCTCGACCGTTTTCCATGCTTTGCACGTCAATCGGCAGCTCTTTTGCTGTACTTTCTGGATTTGATAGTAAGAAACATCAATACATACTTTTTCTGGCACTTATTTCTGCGGTTTCTGCCTGGGTTTGTGAGTATTCATTACCTCCAAAACTTTTAGTGGTCCTTACTATGACATATAGGTTTTTTCTAGTGCTGATTTCAATAATATGCATCATTGCAAGTCATTGATGGCCTACTTTTTTGTGGAATATACTTTTTAGGTAATTTCTTAGTGATAGAAATGATTATAGCTTGGTATTGTGGAAAGAAACTCACTCTGCTGGGCTCTAAAGATAGTTAATATACAGAGGCCCCAGGTTCAGCAGTAACCTAAAGCAGTATTGAAGTCCCACTCTCATGAATGTTTGAGCTATTTGCAAGTGCTATCCAACAGTACTTGTAACACAATCATAAATAAAACCATTGCAAGGCAATATGGCATACCCATCCAAACCACTTTCTCCATATAAACTTAATACAAACAAAAATGAAGCTAGCGGCGCTTTTGTGCAACCAATTTACATGGTTAAGAGGTCAATTGAGCTATCTGGTGCAATTTGTTTCGTGATTGAACTCCTAACCAGAGCTGTGAGATATTGTAGATTATCTGGGGACCCTTGGTGGCCCATACTTTGTATGTTGCCATACTGTGCAAGGAGCAAAAAGAGAGACAATTAATAGTGAGCAAGTTCAAAAGGTTGTAGAACCAAGAAAACGGAGTAAATCCCCAGCAATATGCATAATATATTATTCGGCTGCTCTAAGGTTGCTCTTCATGCCTGTAGCATCCTTGTACCAGTTTTCAGAACTTTTCGAAATTCTTTGGACACGCTACTATAGCTACTATATACTATATACTATACCGAACTGAAACTGTACTGCGCTATCGAGTTCTTCTTTGTGATTGAAGCTTGGAAACATGTCACTATCGAGGTCGAGAGCCACTCTAAGAATATAGACTCTGTACCCGGTATAATGACGACTTTTATCACATACACCACTTCCACTATCACTACTGGAAAGTAGGTATAAGAAAATGATGTGAAGACTATAGGAAAGTGTGTGTGCTTATAATTATGATCCAGTTCATATCATCAAAGAAGTACTGATAATGTAGCTGAGAATTTGACCCCTGTTTTGTGGGAAATTGCTCAATAGTATTTGGGAAAAGTATTGGAATTTCCCACACTATTCCAATCTTATCAGTGGGAAAATGTCAGCATAAATAGTGTTGGAATAGTATTAAAGCTCATGAATGTAGGTTTAGTATATTAGAAAAGTCGATGAATAAAACCAATCAACATGATAATAAAAATAATAAGAGTGAAACCAACGATAAAAAAATGATAAAAAATTAATGATAATCCAAACTTAGATGTTCAGTAATAATTATTATGGATACAGAATTTCGATAGTACATTAATTTTAGTACTTGAGGCTTACACCAATTAGTACACAAGTCACAATATCTTCTTCTAGAACCATGCCATGGGTCATTATGACATTGTAGAACCTGTACAACAAAAAATAATATTATGCTTTAGTGTAGCCTTGAGCTTGTACCAGGTACATCCCATGTTATTCAACATTGCACATTGAAAAACATGCCAGGATGGCCAGAGTACGACACTATTGTAGTTATGAAATGTAAGATAGGGCGGGAATATATACTGAATCATAATAATAATTTATTGTTGGGATAAGAGGGCTTGTCATAGAAAGTAAGGGCATCAGTGGGTTGATGACATGTTCAAACAGCCCAAGGGGTTTATGTAGTGGCCAACTCTCTGGGCTGGGTGTATGGCACACAGCCAGATACAGTATTCACTTGATCTGCCAGAGAGGCAATCCATAGAGAAATGGTCAATTGACACCACTGATTCGGACCCCTTTGCCGATCGATGTAGAAGGTTACAGCTTGTTCTCTAAGTATTTAGTTACTTAAAACAAGCCGCGAGGCATGTTCAAATGCTAATGTACTTCTCGAATAGTAGGTGTGGTATGGCTACTATTCTTGTACTAAAGCATAATGTATTTGAATTTGACGAGAAATTTTATCTATAAATACAAGGAACAGCCATGGGGACTAAGATGGTCCCCGCCTTATGTGAACCTATTTATGGGTAGATTGGAAGCACAATAAATAAACCAAGCACCAAAATCAATCCACATGTGGAAGAGATTTATATATAGACGATATTTTCATTATATGGACTGGTTATGGACTGGTACAACTGAAGAGTTTGAAAAGTTATGTCAGACATCAACCAAATTCATCCCACAATCAAATTCACTTATGAAATCAGCGACACTGAACTAAAATTTGTAGATGTCACTTTATACAAAGGAGAGAGATTTAAATCCACAAACATTCTAGACCTCAAAACTCACATCAAAGCAACCAATAAACAACTGCATGTACACTCCATGTCCTATCACCCACCCGCAACCATCAAAGCAATAGCCAAAGGTGAAACAAAGAGATACCTAACCAGCTCAAATGAAACCAACTTCATCTCGATGACACTCAAATTAATACATAAACTCAAATAGAGAGGATATAAACCAAATCAAGTTATTAGACATATCAACGATATTCCATTTAACGAGAGAAAAGAAGCTCTAAAAAGGAAAGTCAAAATCAAACAACCTGACAAACTCATATTTGCTACACAATACTCTGATGATATAAATAGATTCAAAAGAATTTTCAAGAAACACTGGAAATTAATAAAAATAACACACTGCTGAACCAGATTTTCCCAGCACCCCCTGTAATAGCATATAAAGCTAACCCTTCTCTAAAGAAAAAGCTAGTTAGAGCTAGACTATAACCACTCGACCAAACAAACCCAAACCTCACACCCAACACAAACGGTACGCAGGACGAAAACCAACAAATAATTGAACCAAATCACCCCTTTAACTTATTCAAACATACCTCCCAAAATTATAGAAACCCCGTCAAAAGATGCAATAACAAAATTAATGTAACAACTGTGTGAAAATGGAAACTAAATCCTTTGCCTACAGCACAACAAAAGCAACCAAAACTCCAATAACCCCACCCCCACCAAACCAATACTACAACTGCATGTCCAGAAACATAGTATACCTGATCACATGCAAATACAAAAATTATGGTGCACAATATGTAGGATATTCAATGAGACAACTCCGAGAGAGATTCATTGAACACAAAATGACTTATGAAAGCCCAGTAGGCAGACACTGCTTGGCATGTGACCACTTCAATAAGCTTGCTGTCCAGATACTCACTCAGGCATCAACCAACAAAACCAATCCAGAACTATGGTTAAAACAACTATTGGATTTGTAAACTAGGCACCTTAACCAAATTCAACCCAAAAGGACTCAACAAGCTCATCTACGATCCAACTAAACGTACATAAATAATTATTATGATCCATCCCCTCACCTAAAGCATCTAGAAGCTTCAGACGCACCAGTGATCCCCACCCGCCACTGATTCTCCTCAAGGTCAGGCCCTAATATGTCAAGAAGCTTCGCATTTTTCTGCTCTATATTCTCCGAGGGGCAGTCACTAGCCCTGTCACGATGAGTGCCGACCATAATGATATCCGGACAACTGCCTTCAGTTGCACAAGACATCAAGGAACGGGTAAGACACCTGACCTGCTCTGCTGTTGTGAGGTGAGTGGCTGACTTCTCACCAACTAGCTCCCCTTGCTGGTAGTACTCGTCAGGAGGACAGTCGTCCAACCTGTCCGAGAGACGACATACAACGACAAGAGATGTGATTTCCTGAATGAAGAGAGGAAGGAGCTCGTGAAACTGAGGCTGGCCTCCACAATCGGTGAACAAGACCCAATCGAAACTAAAAAGCTCTTCCACCTCTTCCTCACTAAGCTCTTCCCCTGCGATCACCTTCTCTAATGTGGCAAAGATCAACTCAATGGTCGCTTTCAAAGCAGCTGCCTCATCCATGGAAGTGGAAGATTGGGACCCATCACTAGAATCCAAAGAGGTGCTGGTACCTTCATCTGTGAGGGCATCACTACCAGTAGCCATTGCTAAGCTAGAGGCTAAATTCTCACTGACTATATATAGTGGCAGTGGATGCCTCTAGCTGCTCAAGGTACTCTTTGAGCTCATTGGGTATAACCACTCCATGTTTCTTGGCATTTCTACGGATGAATCTGCCTATCGATGGCAGCAGCTGCTCGGGACTAACCTCCCTCCATCTACCAAGCATTGTCTGGATCTTGGACAAAGTTATCGATCGGATCTTGACTGGATGCTCGGCACAGATGGTGCTACAGCGCTCACAAGGATGGGGAGGGTGCTTTCCAAGCAAGAGGTGCTTCAGACAAGTCTTGCCCACTCCAGGTGGCCCCACCATTAGGCAGATCATGAATCTCATTAACAGATAACCTTGCTTTAAGGCTTCATCAAGCAACTGTTGGCTCTCTGGATGTATGTATATAGTGCAGAAAAGCAGCCAGCAGTTAGTAGTCTACTAGGACAGGATACATAATATATTATTATACATGTACATGTATCTAGTACTGGAATGGGACTTTGTGTCACAGGTAACCACAGTACATATTGTTCTATGCAGTCTATGATAGTATCACTGAGTGGCAATAGTACATACCAAAAGCTAACCTCACATTGAATGCTATTATACATCTACACCCAAACAATAATACTATCATATCAGTATTATAACACCAAGAGCATATAGTAGTGGTGTAGTGGTGCAAATCACAACCATTGGAAAATTTCGTATGGTATTGTATCACCATTTGAATGTATGTTATTAATTTTCATACCAGCCATATTATTGTGCAAAATTATTTAAATTATAGTACTCACTGACACAAAAAGACACCACTCAACACAAAACAAACCTTCCTCTTTTATTGTTGACTCCAGCTGCTCGAGTTCCTCTCGAGCTCGATTGGCCTTCCCCTCCCAGTCATGCACCTCACTCTTATCGTTCTGAATGCTCCCATCCACCTTCTCCAGTTTCTGCTGTATCCTCTCCCTCTCCTGGTGGCTGGTGGCTGCTTTCAGGTCATCTTCAAGTTGAGATTTCTCCTACAACAAAGTGAACACACATCCACTTTGAGATGTCAGTGCTGAGACAAATGAGGTGGGAACACACAACTGTACATTGGCTTTCTACTATAACACTGGTTGCATCATGCTCACACTCATAGTCAAGAGGAAGTCATGGAGTCAATACACAATCACTCAACAAACAAACCTTCAACTTGACATCGTGTACCACTTGCAGTGGTTTCAGTAGTCTACCTTTATGATAGCTAACAATAAGCTAAACTACTCACAGTTGAAGGATGAATGGAGTGGACATGCAATAAATTATTAGTGAGCTTTGTTCACAACTACTACATTCACACCATGTTCCACCTCCCACACACACCAGTACTCACCAGTTCACATTGTCTTTGCAGTCGCTGGTAGAATGCCACACACTATTATATAGTAGAAGGTAGGGGATGATCACATGATTCACATAATTGGAAGAGTGTAAACACAGGCATGATGACCTTCATTACCACCCCCCAGCAAGTAATCATGACTGATACAGCTAAGATGTACACTTCATCCTTTATATCACCAGGGAATTATTGAAGCCAGCCTCTCGTGTTCACTCCCAACTGCCAGTACCTACTACCACTGCCCACTACATGGCATACACTATCTCCCATTCTCACTGACTCATGCTTCTCTCTCTTACCCTCTTTGAGTACGCCACTTGTCGTCTTAGCTCCAATATTTTCACTTGTTTAGACCCTGCATTTGTTTTCTTCAGCTTCTCAACTTCCTGTAGAAATTTAACATCAGTACTGCTGAGACCACACCCACCCACTCTCACTCATGACTGGTCTAGCCAGCTAGACCCTTCACTAATTTCCACACTTATCATTCATTGAATCAAGGGTGTATTTCAGATTGGGTTAATACAGCCTTGATTAAACACAACATGTAGCACTCATATATTATTATTATAACAAACTTAGTACATACCTCCGCCAATCTGTTGTACTCCTCCTATGAACAATGAGATGATACAGGCACAATCAGGAACACATGATAGAAGGAAGGAAAGAAGAGAGGAGGATGAGAGTGAAGTGACCATAGGTTAAGGAAATTTTTATGCATGTATACAATGTCTGTGATTTGAGTTTAAATACAGCATCAAATGACTTACTGCTTGGCGATTCTCCTCATCCTGCAATAAAGAGGAAGAGTCAGATCATACAGCTACACATGCATGTACATGTAGCCTCATCTCCAGCTTACAAACACATGATGAAACTCCCTACTACTATTTTTAGAACTAGACAGAAGGAGCCTGGAGATGAGGCTAACACAAACATTGCTCTACTTTCTGCCATGAAGCAGCAGTCACTCATGCTCTTAGTGGCCTATGCTATGACTGACTTTGCTCTATGACAGTTGGTATATTCTTGACGTCATGAGGTGACAGTGTATATGACAACTTACAGCAAACTGGTTCCACTTTGGATCTCCCTCACATGCTGCCTGCAAAAGTGGAAACAAGAAACACAGCACATACTGAGCTATATTATGCATCCACGTGGTACATGGAACTGGTATGTATAAACTACATAATCCCCGGACCTCCTCACAAACACCGTCTTCCCCATACCCATATGCAAAACATCCCAATACACATAAACATCTCAACCTCTACTCAATACATGATTTCTACACTAAAGTGTAAAGGAATTTTTTAATGAGGTGCAAATGATAGTCAGCGCCCTTTCAGGAAATTCCAGCCAGGTTCCTGTCACGCCTGTTGGTGGGAATCGAAGTATTGCGCTCTATGGGAGTAGCATGCGTTTATCGTGCTAGCCAAGTGAATAGTAGCTCTCTCAAAAAAGCGCCTCAGCTACAGAGTGTACAGCACCCTAGAGTGCCGTAACTAGCACCATTTTTCCATACCTACCCTGAAGCTCTGTGCAGCCTCCAAAATGCACACTACTCCGCTTCCATAGAGTGCAATACTTCGATTCCCACTAATGGGTGTGACAGGAACCTGGCCGGAACTTCCTGAAAGGGCGCTGAATATCATTTGCATCTCATTAAAATTCCTTCACACTATAGCGTAGAAACCATGTACCGTAAATTGCGAATATTTCGTTATTAAAATATTTTCGGACAGCCTGGCTTGTGCGAAAATTAAACGCACGGAAATACATGCGCAATATTAACGATAATGCGGTACAGGGTCGTTTGTCCGAAAATTGTTTAACGTGAAAATTTATTGTATGAAATATTTTAGACACGAAATATTCGCGATTTACGGTATAACTATGCTGATATCAAACACATACATGACATTGTACACCTGACACTCACCCTTAGTTTATGGTCTTTCACCAGTGACAAGAGCTGTTCTCTACTCAATATCCCCAAAGGTTCACTCATGTTGCTTTCCCAATGGTCTCTATAGTTATAAACATTCCAAAAATTATGACTAGGGATGCCATGGTTCACACATACTCGGAAAGTTTAATAATGACACCATTTATATCTGCATACTGACCAGTAATCTGCAGGCTGTATTCTCTTATGTAGTACATAAATTCAGATTTCTAACCCACACACGCAGATCAAGTGGGGTGCTCCCATGAGATCAATTCCGATCAAGTGGGGTGTTCCCATGAGATCAATTCCGATCAAGTGGGGTGCTCCCATGAGATCAATTCCGATCAAGTGGGGTGTTCCCATGAGATCAATTCCGATCAAGTGGGGTGCTCCCATGAGATCAATTCTCATTAGATCAACTCCCAGAGGTCAATTCTTATGTAGTCCATTCTCACCAAATCAACTTGCCATAGGAACACCCCACTTGGATTCGGTATGATCAATTCTTGCCTTGTCATGAGATCAATTCCCATATGATCAACTCATGCAATTCACATCGATTTTCTATGCCTTGAGCAATGGAACTAGCTAGTACATACGTTCCTGAAAAGATGCTACCTTACACCTTAGACTAACTTGTGCAATTTGAATTGGAAATCATTCAAGCATCGTTTCCAGTACACACACAAACAACTATGGCATTCATAGCTAAAGAAAGGCTACAATGAAGATGAAGATGCAGGTGTGCGAGTTAGGAGCTACAGGGCCTCCATGAAGACAAAGGGTCAGAGAAAGACTTAGAGAGAGATTTTAGTAGTATTAAGAATCAACATTATTAATAGCATTAATATCATGACTTAGCCTTGTATCCTAGGTAACAGCCATGGTATAACTCCCATATACCCCAGCCCTCAGGCATTATAACTCCCTACCCCTGATAATAGTCCAATAACACAGTTGCACTGGTATGCCAAATTTGTGTTGTAGCTACTAGCTTTTCACTAGCTATAGCCAGTAGCTCCCACACATAATAGGAGGGTTCCAGCTTGACACACTAACTATTGTACAGATTGTCATTATGATAGAATCCAGCTACCTACTACTCCAACTCTTCAAGTTTCAAATATGAAAAAGCAAACAGTCTGCTGATTACACTGACCAATCATGGTCAAGATATTAAACAGATAAACTATGTTTGCCCAGGATATACCGTTCATATACCACCCTGAGCTCGAGGGCGTATATAATATATACATGCTATTAATAATGATATTATTATAATATTATGAAAAAATCATACCAAAATTGATCCCATGATAAGTTGGATTTGGCAAGAATTGATTACACAAGAATTGACCTCAAGTTTATACTAAAATGAGCCACTACACCTAGTGATTCCGGATGCCTAATTTTTTGGCTCGATGGTGCGAACTGGCGGCAATAGCAATTTACATGGTTAAGGTATCGATTGGTACTTGGTGAGGCCTATTCAGCGATATGTGTTTTTTGTTGAAAGGTTGAAGTGTGCCCGATTTACGCACCGATTATTGTTTTTCCATAGAGCTAAAACATAAATCTGCACGGCGTGTACTCAGCCAATTCGCTTGTTTCGAGGCTTAAATGAAAGAGAATTTCCTAAACATTCTTGTGATTTTTTTGTTGTTGTTGTCAATCCCCTCCTTTACTAAGTTATAACTGCTTTAAATTTATGCGCCTAGGTCGATCGTCCGGAATCATATAGAGTCGCTACTACAGCTAATGAAGGTAGAGCTCAGTTCAGGAACACTCCTGCAGTTCCCCCAATACAAACAATCACCCCTCCCCACTAAGACTGGAGGCAGCAACCCAGTAGAATAGCCCATAATTTCCTTGGAATACAGCCCTATCAACAAAATTATCATAACTGCTACCGTTATTTTAATTTATAATAGGTCCAAGCAAGCAACAGAAATACACTCACAGACTGACGCACAAACGAGCTGCATCACCTCGCCACCACGTCACCTAGTATAATGTATAGTCTCTACCAGAGCCTAGGCTTTTGGCCTTAGCTGACCACATGCATGAGCGATTATCAGTACATTCATTGGGCATGCGCGCACATAAAAAATTAATAGTGATTGATCATGAGTATAACTGTCTAATTTTGTCCACTGATGATATCCAGTTCCTGTACCACTTCTCTTCAACACTAATCACGCCCTCTTCCTGTCTCTCAGTGTCAGCAGTAGAGTCCCTATAGTCCTTCATGTACTCCTGCATTGACACAACAACCATCACCACACTCATTCATAATATTATTATTATTATATTGCTCAGTAGTAAAATAAAGCAAAAGTTTAGAGAGTCCAGGGGGAACCCCTGCACTGCTTTTTAATTAATATCGGACACAATTACCAGTATCCCAAACCATCAAAAGGCATGCACATACACAATGTCATGTGCCATAACCTTACCTGTATTGCCCCATCTCTGGTCTTGATGACCGCTTCATGAAGGCTGGTCCATTTGCTACTCACCAGCTTCTCCACCAGCATATTAGCGAGAACAGTCTCTTCTGATTGTGGAGCTTGCTTTAGCAGACTGACTCTCCTCCCACTACCCACCCTCCCCCCTGCTCCAATATTCACCGAGGAGGGGGGCTCTGTGCTCGCATTACGGTCGGCCAGCCGAGAAGCATTCATCTTCTTTCTTGAAGTTGTACTCCTGGCGATGTTACTGCCGCTAGCCTTCTTGCTTATGGTGGTGGGAGGGGGGAGCATGTCTATGATGGCTTTTCTCTCTGACTCTGGGAGATTTGACCACACGTAGCCGCTCATCTTCCCCGAGAGCTTTGATGGAGTGAAAGATGCTGAGGTCAGCTCTGCTACGGTGTCTTCCTCGTGCTCTGCTGATGAGCCAAGCTGTTGGTTGACGTGTAATCTCAGCAGCTTTTCCACAGGCGGCTTGCTCTTATGCCTGTCACCTGAGCACAGAGAAACATAGTAAATAAATGTACTAGGAGACTGGACGATTTTGTGAACTACAGAAAGCAGTGTACCCTGAGCCCCCTTCCCCATGAAAAGTTAGTTAAAGTAGGTATTTTGACTACATTCTGAAAAATTAAAGCACTACTCTGAACATTTTTTAGGGAAAACACTGTAATAAAATCAATATTGCAGGGTCTGTTTTACTTACTTCCAGGGATGATGTCAGATGAGCTAGTGAGTGAGTCAAAGAGAGTGAGAAGTGACTTTGTACTCTCCAGCAGCTTGAGGATGTACTTCACTGTGTGCTGTCGCTCACCAATCTGAACAAAAATAAATTTTAGTGAACGTTTTTTTGTCATTGGGAGGTATACAGTTAGGGTCACTCTTGATTGTTTTATTCTGTGTGACCTTTGCTGCTGATGTGTGTTGGTTGGTTGTCTTGATGGAGGCCTTGTGTCTCTCCTCCTCCTTGCTACAGAGGTTCTCCAGCTGCTCTCTCTGGCTGGGGTGGCCTAGCCCCGGACGCAGACACTTCTCATGACACTCCTAAATGAAATGGCCAACAAGGATATGATGAGCAGCTGAAACTGGCATGACTATACTCGGTGTGGGGCCTTATTATACATCCATGCTCCTATCAGCTTTCTGAGTGCAAAAGTGTAATGCTGGAAATGGGCCTGGGAGATGACCTTACACAGTATATGCTTATAAATTTGCAACACATTCAACCCTTCTACAATGGTTGAACCTATGATACCATAGATCGGGATATTTTCGCCGGTAAAATATTTCGCTTGTAAATTTTTTGTTGTAGTCTAAATTTCGTCGCCAGACTATAGCGACCAAAATACATGTAGGTATAGGTCGATGTATGCTACACAAAATATTTCGCGTGTTTAATTTTCGTCAACAGAAAAGGTCATTGATAAAAATTTTTTAACAGCGAAAATTTCGTGATCTACAGTATTGTACATGGAAACAATTAAACCTTAGTGTTCCTGAGCTCCCTCATAGTGGATTCATATTTCTCTTTTCTTGTCGTCCTCTCTTTGTCCAGAAGTATCTGGAATTCCTCCCTCACTTCACCAAATACCACTCCAGGAACTGACTCCAGCACAGCCACGGCACTCTCCAACTGACCATGAAACTCTGCAAATCACAATGTGCATATAATCATATATTTCTAGTAGAAAATGTGGCAGTGTTGATTCTTGATATCCCATAATGAATGAGCTTGCAACTATGAGGATAACCTCTACAAATTCCCTTCCATGGCCATTTCATTCTTAGAAACATGAATATTGCTGGACAAAAGGCTAAACACTGATATGGCCATAATGATATATAAAATTTTCGTGTACCTTCAATACAGTCGTTCCTGTACTCCTCAGCCTGCACTCGATACAGCTGACACTTTGTAATCAGCGAGTCAATGCAAGCCTCAAAGGTATCCTGTATCTCGTTGGGCCGTGTGGGTGGGCGTGTCCCCTTATGCTTGTAATAACTCTATAATAGAGAAAAACAGAGTTATTTTGTTACATTACTTATGATAATCACTGCATGGACAAAATTTGACAATTTGCACATTAGATAAGTGTCATTGCAGACTATTGTAACAGTTATAACACTATACACAATATAATCTACACACTGACTCACATCGGCTTTGCTATACAGTGCCTGGTGAGTAGTTTTGAGAACAGCTCGTATTCGAGGAAGAAAACAGCTATTGGTATAACAGCAATAATAACAATGTCTCCTCGATTTGAATAAAAATTATCATGTCAGTGCTTACTCTGTCCCATCCTCCCCGCCTCCTATGCCGAAACTGGCGTGCTTTCTCTCCATTGCCAAGGCTCTCTTATGACTGGAGATACTGAGAGTAAAATCACGGCAATATAAAAGCAGATTGGTACAGCAGTTACATAGTTAGGTAATGGTCTACATCTACAGCTTATATAGTATAATATTATTATACCTCTGTCTTCCTAATTTTTTCTGTGTATCTGGCAGGAGCATACCACTGGGACTTGCAGGCACCACGCCCTGGGAACCAAAATTAATGATATAATAATTCTCTTTCATATTATTATTGAAGATGGTACTATAAGATAATAATATTGCACCTTTCGATCTTGGGGTTCCAAGTGAGTTGCAGTAGCAGGCACTCCTGTATTGACATGATACAATGTATAGCGCATGCAGTAGTGAAATGTTAACTGGGAGGCTCCCGAGCGTAAAACTAAGCGAAACGCACAAAATGTTGTAGTATACCTGCTTTGCTTTGTCTGCTTCCTGTGTCTCTATCACTGCTAGAGCCAGATCTCTTCCTGGCAGTGGTTTGCCTACAGAGGAGAGGAAAGATTGTTAATGTGTTATTAAAATTTTTATGTTTAGTTGATATAAAATTACTATACATGTATACATGTTGCCATGCAATTAGATAATTTTGCGTAAAAACTTTTTGTCATTTTGCAGAAGATAAAAAATTTTAGCACAAAAAATTCCAGTATAAACTTACTCTAATATGCTTTTAGTGACATTGACTGCAGAGATAGGTGTCCCGCTAGACTTCACTAGAGAGGGAGAAGGGGCAACCTCCGGATGGCTACCAACCCTCGCTCCCCGCACTCCCCCAGAGTGACAGAACAGGTAGTCCGCACGCCTGGTCAGAGACGTGAAGAATTCTGACAGCTCAGCTAAGAGGGTGGAGCTGGGGACCTCCTGTGTGAGTGAGTGTGGGATAAAGGAAGGCTCTACAGACAAGGGCACAAGTACGTGTAATGCGGTATGTTTTAAACAGCCAGAGAATATTTTGGGAGGGGGGGGGGCAAATACATTAGCAACCAGAGAATATTTGGGGGGGGGGGGGGGGGGGGGGGGCAATGATGCTACTATGATGTGTATGTATATACCTTGGCCTGTACTTTTTTGATAGTTGCAGAGATTTTATCAATATTCTGAAATATGTCTCTAGCTTGGCCGTTGCTACAAGCAACTTCACTCTTTATCCCGACTTGAGCAGAGGTCAGGGTTTGAGAGAGTGCTTCAAGAAAAGACAAGTCGGCCGAGTGAAGAAGGTATCTGGAGGAAAGAGAGAGGGGTGGGGGAGGGAAAAGAGAGAGAGAGAGAGAGAAGCATTGATTAGGAAAATTCTAACTATTACATGTACTCACGATGCCTCAAACTGCTTCATGACCTCCCATGCAGCCTCACTGTGGCTGTTGGTCATTGCAGACACCTCGTTACCAATGAAGGTCCTGGCTGAGGCTATCTTCGAGTTCAACTTATTCTACACACAAAAAGTATCAAATCGAATTTTAGATAGAATTTATAGTCATCCTCATCTCACCAGTCTCTTGGAATACTGCTCCACCTCTTCAGGGCAGTAGTTGCCTCCTTCAGAAAATAGCCTGTAAAAAAGTGAATAGCAGAGAATACTGTAAAAACATAAATTTCTGTGCAAGTGAGTTTATCTTCTTTGGTTTACTTGAGTGATGCCTTGTAGCTTTGGTTGGAGTCCTCGAGGTCGGCCAGTGCCTGCTCACAGTGGCTCCGGTGGCTGCCACTCATCAAGGAGATGTGCTGTAAATGCTGTGGTACAGAGCAGATTATAACATAACACCAGAGGAAAATGATAAAGTAATATGAGCATAGCTATAAAAGATTTATGCTTTAATATCCTACCTTTTCCAACAGATGCTTGGCTTCGTCTTGGATTTTTGAAAGCCTTCGTAAAAAAGTAAGAGTACATAGCCAGTTAATCATGGACTAATAATAATGTAAGAGATATACAATAATATTGTCATACTTGTTGGCCTTGTCAGCAGAATCCAGTCTTGACTCCAGGATCATAACTTCTGTAGCAAATTTCTCCGACTGCAGTGTATTTCAATAATAGAGCCAGCATATTATTATTATTGCTATCTCCACTCATGTACCCTACACTGTAGATTTAATTTTTTCAGATTAATTTTTAGCTCTTATTATATAAAATAGAGCTTGCAGTACAGAGCTATGTACATACCTCCAGCTCCTGCTGAGCTGCCAGCTTTTGGGTGGAGGTCTTTTGTTCATTCACGGAAGCCATCAGTCCCTGGGAGTGTCTAGACACTCTATCACGATGAGATTCCAGCTCAGCTATCAAAAATGAAAAAAAAATAGTCAATTATGGCATGGGGTGCTCCCCGGCCCCACAGAATATGTTTACCCTACCCTCTATTGAGTGAAATCAATATTAAATTTTCGTTATTATCCATTCAGTATAGCCATGCCTGGCCTTAACGATGATTCAAGCATCAATTTTGTGCATATTTATGTACCAGCACGGATGTGATGCAAATCTTGCTCAATTCTTGAAGGGCGTGGTTCGTGTAGGTGGAGCCTCAGGTCCAGTTCCGTATTAGCCTCTTCACTCTACAGGTAGGAATCATAATAAGCCATCAGTTGACCTGGTGATAATGTCCTGTATAGTGCATATACCTTCCCAGCTACTGTCTCATGAGCCTTGCTGATCATCTCCAGTCTCCACTGCTCAAGCTGCTCAAGAAATCCAAGACGAAATCTGTCCACCAGTTGCAGCATTTATGTGTGTAGGTATATAGAACATAATATTATTATTATTACTATGCATGACTTTAATATGTGTGATTGGTTATATACCCGTTCTTGGCATTGATGAATGCCTGCTCCAGAATGGTGATGTTCTCAGTAGCAAAGGTCAAGGAGGCTCCCTCACTCTCTGCAAAAAAAAAAAAAGACATACAAAATATATACATAGCAGGGTATGCATGCACATGTTATGCATACACCTAAACACACACGTACACACACACACACACACATACACATATACTCGCATATTATGGGGAAATGGGGTAGATACTTGGTGTTGCAATGCACCAATATAATATTATTAAATTCTTGTGATACTAATTGATATTACTAAATACACTACATATAAGTCTCCCCCAGTCTCCCTCAGTCTCTACGAGTCTCTCAGTCTCTATGAGTCTCTCCCAGTCTCTCCTAGTCTCTATGAGTCTCGGAAATGGCTAATGGTATAAGGATTGCCACTATAATGTGGTCACACCCCGTAGTCTATTTCCTGGAGCCTGAGGAACTCAACACACACATACATACAGACACACACACACACACAGACCTTCATCTTGGGTGAGGAAAGTGCCTGATCCATGCTGGTCCTCGCTGGAGGTCGTAGTGTGTATATAGAAGGAGGTCCCTCGGCTGGTGGAGATGACCTCACCAACTATCGCACTAAGGTTCCTCTTCTCTGGGGTAGTCTATAGACACAAAGTGGTGTACACAAAGATCATGTGACATAATGCACACTTAGCCGCTGAAATTTAATAACTATGACTACAACAAAATTTATTCTTGTTTCACCATAATACCATAATTGGTGAAATTTTGTGCAAAGTGACAATTTTTACGCAATTTTACACAAAACTAGTTTACCTGTACTGACTTACATGTATACAGCAAAAAAAATTCTAACACAAAAAATTAAAATTAATGCGAATTATGGTACTGCACATATTATTTGTATAAAAGCAAGCACCTGATACAGTATATGTTACCGCATGACTATACTATTGTTACTGACGTTAGTCAGATGTTAAACTGTCTGTTTGGTCCTGTGTGATGTAGCGATCGTAAATCTCCTCCACATCTTGCTGACGGAATATTCCCTCATCCCTTGTCCTATACTTGTACCTCTTGGCCGCCAACGAGAACAGAATCAAACCGATGAATCCAGTCACACTCGTCAATGCAAGGTAGACAAACCCACAGTTAGTCACTGGAGGGTGCTCTATCATTTCCTCACTGGCCCACGGCTGCTTCAAGGACAAGGGAAGGATGGAGATGGAGTTGAGGAACTGAAAGAGACCTCTGATGGCAAAGAAGACTCCGACAAGAAGACCTTTCATGGACTGAGGGCTCTGAGCTGAGATGAACTCCAAGGTGGTGGCAGTGACCAGCAAGGGACCAATTCCAAGAAGGAGGTTTGGTGGGATAAGCACCGCCCAGTGCATGTCGAGGTTGGGATTAATTGGCAAGGATGGAACTGCTCGAAACAGGCACCGAGTATAGTTAGAAGGACTCCCTTGATTAACTGCATGTCCAACGGTATCAATAACTAGTAAGCTTACGACACCAAAGAGGCACAATACAACTCCGATACCTAACCGAGTAAACAGCTTTGGTATCTTCTTACGAAAGAGAGAAAATACAATCCATATGTAGCCCGGAAATAGAAATAGTACTGATATGATGGTCATCAGACTACCACTGCCCATGTGAATATCCCAGAGCAGTTCGCTGTCACATATTTTGTAATCAATCTGATGAAATTTGAAATAGCTAAGTATATGGATACTGAATAAAGGGAAGACAAATACTGAAGCTGGTACTTCTAATGCGAACACAGGCCCCAGAGCAGACAAAGTGAGCAAAATCCTAAAGAATGTTTTGACATTTTCGACCTGCTCCGTGGTGAATGGTCCTCCGTACCTCTCTTTGGCAAAGTCTAATCTCGATGGTAGGAAATTATCGCTGTAGGTGAAGGCACTTCGCTGGAGTGGGTGCTTGTGGTTTTTTGCAAATTTTAGGACATTGTAGACGGTTTTGTAGGGATTGTGTTGCTCAGGCTGACTGTGGAACCACCTGCGTACAGGCTTCCAGTGACTGATTAAAAGTAAAATGATGAAGGCCAGTAGCATAGGAGCTATCAATGCATAAAGTACTGACTTTGTTGAATGTCTGAGGGTGATACAAATCAGCTGAGGGATAATTGCTACCCAAGGCAAAGCCCCAGAGTGGAAAACCCACATGGTGTAATGAATAAAGAGGCCAAGATATTGGCTTGGTGCTTCAAAGAGTTGGTCTAATCCAAGTTGGATGATGTTGGCCTGGTATCCCACCAAACCAATGATGAAGAGAAGCAGTGAGAGGCAAGCTAGTATGATCACTAGAATACCTTGATCATGAGTAAAGTAATAAAAATAGTGATGTTTCATCGTTTTCGAAATCACTAATGTAGTTCCAGCCAAAACAAAAGATATCAACAGTACAACCAAGCTACTTTTCACCATCTTTAGCCGTCCGCAGAAGATATCAGCAACAAATCCACTCAGAGGGTAGAAGATCAATACAAGAGCCAATATGGCATATGATATGACATCATGTATCAATATATTTCTGAAGTGATGCACATTGGATACAATGAGCACAGCGGCAAAGTCCACGGCACCGTAATAAGCCACACCAACGACAGCCGTCCAACACAGGATTAGAATGGCCGCCTTGGATGGCAGGCAGAGGTGCCTCAGTGGAAGACAACAAGTATTCCTCCACTGGGACAGAGAGAAGGTACTGGAGCGATCTGTACTGGGGGCACTTGCTGAGTTCACCAGAAGATGAGTTGATTCACCTTTCATGATCGCGCAATGACAAAATGTCTGCAAGTATTCCTTTTCATTCGAGGTATAGTCTTGAATAAGTTTGATTATCGCAGATAACACTACTATTTCTTAATATAGGTCAATGATACAATGCTTCACAGTAGCTACCACATGTGCGTGTATACAAGAATTTGTGTATTTATTTTGACACGACCAATACTAACAACACAAACTAAAAGTGAAACTACTTGAAAAAAATAGCAATGCTACAGCAGAGGAGGTACACGTAGGACTTGACCATGCATGTGCGAGCCCAAAATTGCTTTGTCAGCAAAACTACTACCATAGTGATGCAGTACAAAACAGCAAGTCACTGTAGCACACCAATCGTAAGACTGGCTTGACCATCGCTCAGTGTCAATGTTAAAAAGATGATTTCCAGTGACTGAGCCCGCTGTTGGCACTGCTAGCAACGTTGAAATCTTCGTCTAATAACGCAGGACTGATACCAATCCAGCCTACTGGAATCATATCGTAAGGTACATAGACAAACCCTTTCTAAAACCTGTGCTAAATAATAGTTAGCTAAATCCTTGCTGTTTAGAGCGAGCATAAACTTTAGTCCACCATACTCTGCATAAAAACAGCTGAATTGATGATCACGCGCGGGGTTAATTAAATTCCTGAGCAATCACGTGTGACCATGTCCGACCTCCTCTGATGCTACAGCGAAAATAATTAGTACTCCATAATTGATGGCATGTGGTTCACTGTCAACAATTATACCACAAACTGAGCTTCAATAAATAATAATTGTTTACCTATTATCCCAACATACAGATAGACTATAATGTACATGTATGCCACTCTACATGTACATGTATGACTGAAATACAGGGTTTCACATTTATCTATTTCACAGACACCTTGATTACTGTAAGATGATCATAATACTACATGTACATAAATTTAATAGTGGTAGTAGGGTGCATGATTGCACACCAATAGTTATCATAATAATAATTTAAGCCACCACCTATTAAAAAGACACTAGTCATAATAATTATTATATTATCGATAAAGGGTCATTGCAAGATCATGTGTATAGGTAATGGTCATCATGCTAACAAACATCTTCAAATTTTGTTTTGAAATCGTTATGTACAGACATCCTAATTAGATTATCGTCACGTGTTATGATGCAATCACACGCGCATATTATAATAATATACGCAGTATGGGTGGGAGGGGCTGGGGGGTTGGGGATGGGTTGCCAATGGTTAGCAGGGTTAGTCTCTAGGGTTTGTCTATGAAGGGGGGAAATAATGACTGGCAGCAGCGACAACAGTGGTAGTGTATAGTGGTTGGGGCTCTTGTGTGTGGAACAGAATGTAGCAAGTTCAAATCTTGCTTTATGCTTTGGTTTTTTTTTCACTTGTTGAAATTTTTCTCTAAGTTCTCGTAGGATGTCTGTACATAACGAGATCCATTTTGTTTCACCATAATAGTATTATTATTATTATACTGTACATGTTTGTATAAAGCTTACACCTGATACAGTATTATCGTATGACCACACTATTGGTATTGATGCTAGCAAGAGTATAATAATATTATGTACTCTTGATGTTAGTCAGATGTAAAACTGTCCGTTTGGTCCTGTGTGATGTAGCGATCGTAAATCTCCTCCACATCTTGCTGACGGAATATTCCCTCATCCCTTGTCCTATACTTGTACCTCTTGGCTGCCAACGAGAACAGAATCAAACCAATGAATCCAGTCACACTCGTCAATGCAAGGTAGACAAACCCACAGTTAGTCACTGGAGGGTGCTCTATCACTTCCTCACTGGCCCACGGCTGCTTCAGGGACAAGGGAAGGATGGAGATGGAGTTGAAGAACTGAAAGAGACCTCTGATGGCAAAAAAGACTCCAACAAGAAGACCTTTCATGGACTGAGGGCTCTGAGCTGAGATGAACTCCAAGGTGGTGGCAGTGACCAGCAAGGGACCAATTCCAAGAAGGAGGTTTGGTGGGATAAGCACCGCCCAGTGCATGTCGAGGTTGGGATTGGTTGGTGAGTACGGAACTGCTCGAAACAGGCACTGAGTATAGTTAGAAGGACTCCCTTGATTAACTGCATGTCCAACGGTATCAATAACTAGTAAGCTTACGACACCAAAGAGGCACAATACAACTCCGATACCTAACCGAGTGAACAGCTTTGGTATCTTCTTACGAAGGAGAGAAAATACAACCCATATGTAGCCTGGAAATAGAAATAGTACAGATATGATGGTCATCAGACTACCACTGCCCATGTGAATATCCCAGAGCAGTTCGCTGTCACATATTTTGTAATCAATCTGATGAAATTTGAGTATATGGATACTGAATAGAGGGAAGACAAATACTGAAGCTGGTACTTCTAATGCGAACACAGGCCCCAGTGCAGACAAAGTGAGCAGAATCCTAAAGAATGTTTTGACATTTTCGACCTGCTCCGTGGTGAATGGTCCTCCGTACCTCTCCTTGGCAAAGTCTAATCTCGATGGTAGGAAATTATCGCTGTAGGTGAAGGCACTTCGCTGGAGTGGGTGGTTGTGATTTTTTGCAAATTTTAGGACATTGTAGACGGTTTTGTAGGGATTGTGTTGCTCAGGCTGACTGTGGAACCACCTGCGTACAGGCTTACAGTGACTGATTAAAAGTAAAACGATGAATACCAGCAGTATAGGAGCTGTCAATGCATAAAGCACTGACTTTATTGAATGTTTAAGGTTGATACAAATCAGCTGAGGGATAATTGTTACCCAAGGCAAAGCCCCAGAGTGGAAAATCCACGTGGCGTAATGAATAAAGAGACTGAGATATTGACTTGGTGCTTCAAAGAGTTGGTCTAATCCAAGTTGGATGATGTTGGCCTGATATCCCACTAAACCAATGATGAAGAGAAACAGTGAGAGGCAAGCTAGTATGATCACTAGAATACCTTGATCATGAGTAAAGGAGTGATATTTCATTGTTTTCATAACCACTAATGCAATTGCGATCAAAACGAAAGATATCAACAGTACAACTACGCTACTTTTCACCATCTTTAGCCGTCCGCAGAAGACATCAGCAATAAATCCACTCAGAGGGTAGAAGATCAATACAAGAGCCAGCGTGGCATACAATATTATGACATCATATATTAATATACGTCTGTAATGATGCACATTGGATGTGATAAGCAGAGCAGCAAAGTTCACGGCAGCATAGTACCCCACACCAACAATAGCCATCCAACACAGGATTAGAATGGCCGCCTTGGATGGCAGGCAGAGGTGCCTCAGTGGAAGACAACAAGTATTCCTCCACTGGGGCAGAGAGAAGGTACTGGAGCGATCTGTACTGGGGGCACTTGCTGAGTTCACCAGAAGATGAGTTGATTCACCTTTCATGATAGCACAATGACACAATGTCTGCGAGTATTCCTTTTCATTCGAGGTTAGTCTTGAATTATATAGTTTGATATTACATCTATTATCGCAGTTAACACTACAACAGAGGTCAACGATACAATGCTTCACAGTACCACATGTAGTCAGCTATCAAGAATTTGTGCATTTATTTTGACACACGATCCTATGACCAATACTAACAACACAAACTAAAAGTGAAACTACTTGTAAAAACAGCAATGCTACAGCAGAGGAGGTACACGTAGGACTTGACCATGTGCAAGCCCAAAATTGCTTTGTCAGCAAAACTACTACCTTAGTGATGCAGTACAAAACAGCAAATCACTGTAGCTCACCAATCCTAAGACTGGCTTGACCATCGCTCAGTGTCAATGTTAAAAAGATGATTTCCAGTGACTGAGCCCGCTGTTGGCACTGCTAGCAACGTTGAAATCTTCGTCTAATAATGCAGGACTGATACCAATCCAGCCTACTAGAATCATATCGTAAGGTACATAGACAAACCCTTTCTAAAACCTGTGCTAGATAACCGTTAGATAAATCGTTACTGTTTGGAGCGAGCATAAACTTTAGTCCACCATACTCTGCATAAAAACAACTAAATTGACGATCACGCGCGGGGTTAATTAAATTCCTGAGCAATCACGTGCGACCATGTCCGACTTCCTCTGATGCTACAGTGATTATTAGTACTCCATAATTGACGGCATGTGGTTCACTGTTAGCAATTATTATACCACAAACTGAGCTTCAATAAATAATAATTGTTTACCTATTACCCCAACATACAGATAGACTATAATGTACATGTATGCCACTTTACATGTACATGTATGACTGAATTACGGGGTTTCACATTATTTTATCTTTTTCACAGACATCTTGATTACTGTAAGATGATCATAATTTAATAGTGGTAGTAGGGTGCATGATTGCACACCAATAATTGTCATAATAATAATTTAAGCCACCAAAGAGACTAGTCATAATAATTATTATTATAATATATTATCGATAAAGGGTCATTGCAAGATCATGTACATACCGTAGATAGGGAAATTTTTACCGTTAAAAATTTTTCGCCAGTTGCTTAGGTGGCGAAAATTAAACGTGCGAAATATTTGAGTAATGTATGACGACCTATACCAAGTTCAGCCTGGCGGCGAAAATTAGACTACACGAAAAATTTACAAGTGAAATATTTGACCGGCGAAAATATCCCGATCTACGGTATGTGTATAGGTAATAGTCATCATGCTAACAATCTTTGTTTCACAATAATATACGTATTATTATTATACTGGTATAAAGCATACACCTGATACAGTATTATCGTATAACCATACTATTGGTATATTGATGTTACAAGAGTATATAATATTATGTACTCTTGATGTTAGTCTGATGTAAAACTGTCCGTTTGGTCCTGTGTGATGTAGCGATCGTAAATCTCCTCCACATCTTGCTGACGGAATATTCCCTCATCCCTTGTCCTATACTTGTACCTCTTGGCTGCCAACGAGAACAGAATCAAACCGATGAATCCAGTCACACTCGTCAATGCAAGGTAGACAAACCCACAGTTAGTCACTGGAGGGTGCTCTATCATTTTCTCACTGGCCCACGGCTGCTTCAGGGACAAGGGAAGGATGGATATGGAGTTGAAGAACTGAAAGAGACCTCTGATGGCAAAGAAGACTCCAACAAGAAGACCTTTCATGGACTGAGGGCTCTGAGCTGAGATGAACTCCAAGGTGGTGGCAGTGACCAGCAAGGGACCAATTCCAAGAAGGAGGTTTGGTGGGATAAGCACTGCCCAGTGCATGTCGAGGTTGGGATTGATTGGCGAGGACGGAACTGCTCGAAATAGGCACCGAGTATAGTTAGTAGGACTCCCTTGATTAATTGCATGTCCAACGGTATCAATAACTAGTAAGCTTACGACACCAAAGAGGCACAATACAACTCCGATACCTAACCGAGTAAACAGCTTTGGTATCTTCTTACGAAGGAGAGAAAATACAATCCATATGTAGCCCGGAAATAGAAATAGTACTGATATGATGGTCATCAGACTACCACTGCCCATGTGAAGATCCCAGAGCAGTTCGCTGTCACATACTTCGTCACCAATCTGATGAAACTTGAAATAGTTAAGTATATGGACACTGAATATAGGGAAGAGAAATGCTGAAGCTGGTACTTCTAATGCGAACACAGGCCCCAGAGCAGACAAAGTGAGCAGAATCCTAAAGAATGTTTTGACATTTTCGACCTGCTCTGTGGTGAATGGACCTCCATACCTCTCCTTGGCAAAATCTAATCTCGATGGTAGGAAATTATCGCTGTAGGTGAAGGCACTTCGCTGGAGTGGGTGCTTGTGATTTTTTGCAAATTTTAGGACGTTGTAGACGGTTTTGTAGGGATTGTGTTGCTCAGGCTGACTGTGGAACCACCTGCGTACAGGCTTCCAGTGACTGATCAAAAGTAAAATGATGAAGGCCGGTATCATAGGAGCTATCAATGCATAAAGTACTGACTTGATTGAATTTTTAAGGTTGGTGCAAATCAGCTGAGGGATAATTGTTACCCAAGGCAAAGCCCCAGAGTGGAAAATCCACGTGGCGTAGTGAATAAAGAGGCCGAGATATTGACTTGGTGCCTCAAAGAGTTGGTCTAATCCAAGTTGGATGATGTTGGCCTGGTATCCCACCAAACCAATGATGAAGAGAAGCAGTGAGAGGCAAGCTAGTATGATCACAAGAATACCTTGATCATGAGTAAAGGAATAATAATTGTACTGTTTCATCGTTTTCACAACCACTAATGTAGCTCCAACCAAAACAAAAGATATCAACAGTACAACTATGCTACTTTTCACCATCTTCAGTCGTCCACAGAAGACGTCAGCGATAAATCCACTCAGAGGGTAGAAGATCAATACAAGAGCCAATGTGGCATATGATATGACATCATGTATCAATATACTGCTGAAGTGATGCACATTGGATGCAATGAGCATAGCAGCAAAGTCCACGGCTGCGTAATAAGCCACACCAACCATAGCCATCCAACACAGGATTAGAATGGCCGCCTTGGATGGCAGGCAGAGGTGCCTCAGTGGAAGACAACAAGTATTCCTCCACTGGGACAGAGAGAAGGTACTGGAGCGATCTGTACTGGGGGCACTTGCTGAGTTCACCAGAAGATGAGTTGATTCACCTTTCATGATCGCGCAAAGATAAAAAAAAATGTCTGCAAGTATTCCTTTTCATTCGAGGTCTAATCTTGAATTAGTTTGATAACATCTATTATCGCAATTAACACTATTATTTCTTAATAGAGGTCAACAATCCTTCACAGTACCACATGTAGTCAGCTATTATGCTATAATACGTTTACTTTTGACACAGGACATGATGGCCAATACTAATAACACAAAGTAAAAACAAAATAGGGTAGCTACCTTGATAACGGCACTGTTATAGCAATAATAATTAGTACTCCATAATTGACGGCATGCATGTGGTTCACTGATAGCAATTATATAATATACCACAAACTGAGCTTCAATAAAATTAATAATAATAGTTTACCTGTTACCTCAATATTAGCCACTTGCACACAGCTATAATACACTATAACGCATGCATGCCACTCTACGTGTATGACCAAATTATGCGAATACTGTAGGTTTTCACAGTTGTCTACTTCACAGAGACATCTTTATCACTGTTGCTAGTACTGTAAGGTGATCAGTACAATCATCTATTGAAATTATAGTTGTCCGTCCATCCGTAATAGAGGATCAGCGGAAAGTGAATTGACCCTGCGACATAAGACGCCGTATCTCTAGCCTTCGAGCACTACACGCTACAAGAAGGCGATCTCTACAAGTGCCAGCCTTGGCACTAGCCACAGGCACGAACACTAGCTTCTTAGACGGATTGTACAAAACCAAGCAATAAACGGAGACTTACATTCAGTGGCCTGCAGTTAGGTAAGCAGCTCGATTCGCGAGAAGACATTGTCCGAGTGGTCATTATGGAGGTAGTAGATTCTGACTTTAACTTCTCAAGTCTTGCAAGGGGAGCTACAAGCAAGTTAACGACTTTTTTGGACAATTGACTGATTAAGCCATGTGCTCAAACAGGATACCATGAATGCACATGCTCAATAGAATGTTCTAGAACATAGGTAAAGGGCAGTCTCAGCCACTTAACTAGCACTCTGGCCTGTGGCCTTGCATCCTTATAAGGAGTAGTGGCATGCACAGTGTACAATTATGAGGCGTATAATACATGTGCAGTTGCCACGGTACTTACTAGCTATTCCCTACTTTTGTGGGATCCTAAATGCCAAAATATAATAATCACGTGCAGCAGGGAGAGGCCCCCTGCTTGTATATTATAATATTATAGTGGTAGTAGGGTGCATGATTGCACACCAATAGTTATCATAATAATAATTTAAGCCACCAACTATTTAAAAGAGACTAGTCATAATAATTATTATTATCAATAAAGGGTCATTGCAAGATCATGTGTATAGGTAATGGTCATCATGCTAACAAACATCTTCAAATTTTGTTTCGAAATCGTTATGTACAGACATCCTAATTAGATTATCGTCACGTGTTATGATGCAATCACACGCGCAAAATATAATAATATACGCAGTATGGGTGGGAGGGGCTGGGGGGTTGGGGATGGGTTGCCAATGGTTAGCAGGGTTGGTCTCTAGGGTTTGTCTATGAAGGGGGGAAATAATGACTGGCAGCAGCGACAACAGCGGTGGTGTAGTGGTTGGGGCTCTTGTGTGTGGAACAGAATGTAGCGGGTTCAAATCTTGCTTTATGCTTTGGTTTTTTTTTCATTTGTTAAAATTTTTCTAAGTTCTCGTAGGATATCTGTACATAACGAGATCCATTTTGTTTCACCATAATAGTATTATTATTATACTGCACATGTTTGTATAAAACATACACCTGATACAGTATTATCGTATGACCACACTATTGGTATTGATGTTAGCAAGAGTATAATAATATTATTTACTCTTGATGTTAGTCAGGTGTAAGACTGTCCATTTGGTCCTGTGTGATGTAGCGATCGTAAATCTCCTCCACATCTTGCTGACGGAATATTCCCTCATCCCTTGTCCTATACTTGTACCTCTTGGCCGCCAACGAGAACAGAATCAAACCAATGAATCCAGTCACACTCGTCAATGCAAGGTAGACAAACCCACAGTTAGTCACTGGAGGGTGCTCTATCATTTCCTCACTGGCCCACGGCTGCTTCAAGGACAAGGGAAGGATGGAGATGGAGTTGAGGAACTGAAAGAGACCTCTGATGGCAAAGAAGACTCCGACAAGAAGACCTTTCATGGACTGAGGGCTCTGAGCTGAGATGAACTCCAAGGTGGTGGCAGTGACCAGCAAGGGACCAATTCCAAGAAGGAGGTTTGGTGGGATAAGCACCGCCCAGTGCATGTCGAGGTTGGGATTAATTGGCAAGGATGGAACTGCTCGAAACAGGCACCGAGTATAGTTAGAAGGACTCCCTTGATTAACTGCATGTCCAACGGTATCAATAACTAGTAAGCTTACGACACCAAAGAGGCACAATACAACTCCGATACCTAACCGAGTAAACAGCTTTGGTATCTTCTTACGAAAGAGAGAAAATACAATCCATATGTAGCCCGGAAATAGAAATAGTACTGATATGATGGTCATCAGACTACCACTGCCCATGTGAAGATCCCAGAGCAGTTCGCTGTCACATACTTCAGTACCAATCTGATGAAACTTGAAATAGCTAACTATATGGATACTGAATAGAGGGAAGATAAATACTGAAGCTGGTACTTCTAATGCAAACACAGGCCCCAGAGCAGACAAAGTGAGCAAAATCCTAAAGAATGTTTTGACATTTTCGACCTGCTCCGTGGTGAATGGTCCTCCGTACCTCTCTTTGGCAAAGTCTAATCTCGATGGTAGGAAATTATCGCCATAGGTGAAGGCACTTCGCTGGAGTGGGTGCTTGTGATTTTTTGCAAATTTTAGGACGTTGTAGACGGTTTTGTAGGGATTGTGTTGCTCAGGCTGACTGTGGAACCACCTGCGTACAGGCTTCCAGTGACTGATTAAAAGTAAAACGATGAATACCAGCAGTATAGGAGCTGTCAATGCATAAAGCACTGACTTTGTTGAATGTCTAAGGTTGATACAAATCAGCTGAGGGATGATTGTTACCCAAGGCAAAGCCCCAGAGTGGAAAATCCACGTGGCGTAATGAATAAAGAGGCCGAGATATTGACTTGGTGCTTCAAAGAGTTGGTCTAATCCAAGTTGGATGATGTTGGCCTGGTACCCCACCAAACCAATGATGAAGAGAAACAGTGAGAGGCAAGCTAGTATGATCACAAGAATACCTTGATCATGAGTAAAGGAATAAAAATAGTGATGTTTCATCGTTTTCGCAATCACTAATGTAGTTCCGATCAAAACAAAAGATATCAACAGTACAACCAAGCTACTTTTCACCATCTTCAGCCGTCCACAGAAGACGTCAGCAACAAATCCACTCAGAGGGTAGAAGATCAATACAAGGGCCAATGTGGCATATGATATGACATCATGTATCAAAATGCTGCTGTAGTGATGCACATTGGATGCAATGAGCACAGCGGCAAAGTTCACGGCAGCGTAATAAGCCACACCAACAATAGCCATCCAACAGAGGATTAGAATGGCCGCCTTGGAAGGCAGGCAGAGGTGCCTCAGTGGAAGACAATAAGTATTCCTCCGCTGGGACAGAGAGAAGGTACTGGAGCGATCTGTACTGGGGGCACTTGCAGTGTTCACCAGAAGATGAGTTGATTCACCTTTCATGATCATGCAATGACAAAATGTCTGCGAGTATTCCTTTTCATTCGAGGTTAATCTTGATAACATCCATTATCGCAGTTAACACTACTATCTTCAACAGAGGTCAACAATCCAATGCTTCACAGTACCAGGCTAGTATTGAGGTAACAGGTAAACTATTATTTGAAGCTCAGTTTGTGGTATAATAATTGCTAACGGTGAACCACATGCCGTCAATTATGGAGTACTAATTATTATCGCTATAACATTGCCGTTATCAAGGTAGCTACCCTATTTTGTTTTTACTTTAGTATTGGCCATCATGTCCTGTGTCAGAAGTAAACATATTATTATAGCACAATAGCTGACTACATGTACTTGCACGCACACATCTACACTGTAATGTATGCCACTCCATATGTAGCTAATATGTGCTAAGGTGAGCCATAGCAGCAGTTTTTCTTAAGTCTGCAAGGAGTGACAATGAATTGAGTGCCACTGAGGCACTACCGTAACCCTCAGGCGCATGCGCCGAGGGTTAACAATACATAGGTTATGCAAATATTACTGCTGTAGCTAATAGCAGCTATAATTAACAAAAAAAAATCGTGATAACCATAACTGGTAAAAGCGTTCACAGTTTTACTTGTTAAAATCGATAACATTTATTAGCGTGTATATACTTAACAGAAGATTATGTTAAGACAACTGTCGAGCAGTAACACTTAAGTTAAGAAAACAATAGTCCATAAACTATTAGTATTGGAGCAGTAAACATGATTAATCTTATTATGCGAATACTGTAGGTTTTCACAGTTATCTACTTCACAGAGACATCTTTATCACTGTTGCTAGTACTGTAAGGTTGTCAGTACATAAATATAATCATCTATTAAAATTATAGTTGTCTGTGCATCAGTCAGCGCAGCGGAAGTGAATTGAACCCGCGACATAAGACGCCATATCTCTAGCCTTCGAGCACTACATGCTACAAGAAGGCGATCTCTACAAGTGCCAGCCTTGGCACTAGCCATGCACAGGCACGAACACTAGCTTCTTAGACGGATTGTACAAAACCAAGCAATAAACGGAGACTTACATTCAGTGGCCTGCAGTTAGGTAAGCAGCTCGATTCGCGAGAAGACATTGTCCGAGTGATCATCACGGAGGTAGTGGATTCTGACTTTGACATCTCGCGTTCTCAAGTCTTGCGAGGGGAGCTACGAGCAAAATAACGACTTTTTTGGACAGTTGATTGATTTAGCCATGTGCTCAAACAGGATACCATGAATGCGCATGCTAAATAGAATGTTCCAGAACACAGGTAAAGGGCGGTCTCAGCCACTTAACTAGCACTCTGGCCTGTGGCCTTGCACCCTTATAAGGAGTAGTGGCACAGTGTACAATTGTGAGGCGTATAATACATGTGCAGTTGCCACTGTACTTACTAGCTATTGCCTACTTTTGTGGGATCCTAAATGCCAAAATATAACTAGAGCTCTGTAGAGTACATACCCCGCGCGCACATTGTGCAATCTATAGATTTATTTTCGGTGCATGGCTATACTTTTGTGAACTTGAGAGAAATACTGCTTAATTGTTCTAGTGACACTTGAAACAGCCCTCTCTGCACCCAGACTAGGAAGACCGTCATCAACTTGTACCTATATTTTGTTGTAATAATAGTATAGCTATCTTACATACTGATTGATTCCATGGGGCTTCAGATTTCAGTCACTTCACGAGAATTACATGTATTTAGAACATCGACGACCTTTACTAGTCATACGCTTGTTAGTTGTGCGCATAAGCAGAAAGCATAATGGCATGTATTATGCATTGATGGGCACAGTCGATAGGCGTGGCTACGGTGGCCAACAAACATGCACTATTTGTGACGCTCGTGGACTGTATCCCTCGATTTGACGCACACTGAAGCCATTTTTTCGCCGAATTCGATTGATTCGTTGTGCTTACGAGTCGCTTAGACGCCTACATCTCGAGATATGGCGATTTTTGTGCTAACGACGACGACGACACAACCGATTACTTTACCCCTTGCGCATGCGCGCGGGGTAATAATCACGTGCAGCAGGGAGAGCTCCCCTGCTTGTATATTATATAGTGGTAGTAGGGTGCATGATTGCACACCAATAGTTGTCATAATAATAATTTAAGCCACTACCTATTAAAAAGACACTAGTAATAATAATTATTATATTATCGATAAAGGGTCATTGCAAGATCATGTACATAGGTAATGGTCATCATGCTAACAAACATCTTCAAATTTTGTTTCGAAATCGTTATGTACAGACATCCTAATTAGATTATCGTCACGTGTTATGATGCAATCACACGTGCATATTATAATAATATACGCAGTATGGGTGGGAGGGGCTGGGGGTTGGGGATGGGTTGCCAATGGTTAGCAGGGTTAGTCTCTAGGGTTTGTCTATGAAAGGGGGAAATAATGACTGGCAGCAGCGACAACAGTGGTGGTGTAGTGGTTGGGGCTCTTGTGTATGGAACAGAATGTAGTGGGTTCAAATCTTACTTTATGCTTTGGTTTTTTTTTCACTTGTTAAAAATTTTCTAAGTTCTCGTAGGATGTCTGTACATAACGAGATCCATTTTGTTTCACCATAATAGTATTATTATTATACTGCACATGTTTGTATAAAGCATACACCTGATACATTATTATCGTATGACCACACTTAGTCTATTGGTATTGATGCTAGCAAGAGTATAATAATATTATGTACTCTTGATGTTAGTCAGATGTAAAACTGCCTGTTTGGTCCTGTGTGATGTAGCGATCGTAAATCTCCTCCACATCTTGCTGACGGAATATTCCCTCATCCCTTGTCCTATACTTGTACCTCTTGGCCGCCAACGAGAATAGAATCAAACCAATGAATCCAGTCACACTCGTCAATGCAAGGTAGACAAACCCACAGTTAGTCACTGGAGGGTGCTCTATCACTTCCTCATTGGCCCACGGCTGCTTCAGGGACAAGGGAAGGATGGAGATGGAGTTGAGGAACTGAAAGAGACCTCTGATGGCAAAGAAGACTCCAACAAGAAGACCTTTCATGGACTGAGGGCTCTGAGCTGAGATGAACTCCAAGGTTGTGGCAATGACCAGCAAGGGACCAATTCCAAGAAGGAGATTTGGTGGGATAAGCACCGCCCAGTGCATGTCGAGGTTGGGATTAATTGGCGAGGACGGAACTGCTTGAAACAGGCACCGAGTATAGTTAGAAGGACTCGCTTGATTAACTGCATGTCCAACAGTATCAATAACTAGTAAGCTTACGACACCAAAGAGGCACAATACAACTCCAATACCCAATCGAGTAAACAGCTTTGGTATCTTCTTACGAAGAAGAGAAAATATTATCCATATGTAGCCCGGAAATAGAAATAGTACTGATATGATGGTCATCAAACTACCACTGCCCATGTGAATATCCCAGAGCAGTTCGCTGTCACATATTTTGTAATCAATCTGATGAAATTTGAGTATATGGATACTGAATAGAGGGAAGACAAATACTGAAGCTGGTACTTCTAATGCGAACACAGGCCCCAGTGCAGACAAAGTGAGCAGAATCCTAAAGAATGTTTTGACATTTTCGACCTGCTCCGTGGTGAATGGTCCTCCGTACCTCTCCTTGGCAAAGTCTAATCTCGATGGTAGGAAATTATCGCTGTAGGTGAAGGCACTTCGCTGGAGTGGGTGCTTGTGATTTTTTGCAAATTTTAGGACATTGTAGACGGTTTTGTAGGGATTGTGTTGCTCAGGCTGACTGTGGAACCACCTGCGTACAGGCTTACAGTGACTGATTAAAAGTAAAACGATGAATACCAGCAGTATAGGAGCTGTCAATGCATAAAGCACTGACTTTATTGAATGTTTAAGGTTGATACAAATCAGCTGAGGGATAATTGTTACCCAAGGCAAAGCCCCAGAGTGGAAAATCCACGTGGCGTAATGAATAAAGAGACTGAGATATTGACTTGGTGCTTCAAAGAGTTGGTCTAATCCAAGTAGGATGATGTTGGCCTGATATCCCACTAAACCAATGATGAAGAGAAACAGTGAGAGGCAAGCTAGTATGATCACTAGAATACCTTGATCATGAGTAAAGGAGTGATATTTCATTGTTTTCATAACCACTAATGCAATTGCGATCAAAACGAAAGATATCAACAGTACAACTACGCTACTTTTCACCATCTTTAGCCGTCCGCAGAAGACATCAGCAATAAATCCACTCAGAGGGTAGAAGATCAATACAAGAGCCAGCGTGGCATACAATATTATGACATCATGTATTAATATACGTCTGTAATGATGCACATTGGATGTGATAAGCAGAGCAGCAAAGTTCACGGCAGCATAGTACCCCACACCAACAATAGCCGTCCAACACAGGATTAGAATGGCCGCCTTGGATGGCAGGCAGAGGTGCCTCAGTGGAAGACAACAAGTATTCCTCCACTGGGGCAGAGAGAAGGTACTGGAGCGATCTGTACTGGGGGCACTTGCTGAGTTCACCAGAAGATGAGTTGATTCACCTTTCATGATAGCACAATGACACAATGTCTGCGAGTATTCCTTTTCATTCGAGGTTAGTCTTGAATTATATAGTTTGATAACATCTATTATCGCAGTTAACACTACAACAGAGGTCAACGATACAATGCTTCACAGTACCACATGTAGTCAGCTATCAAGAATTTGTGCATTTATTTTGACACACGATCCTATGACCAATACTAACAACACAAACTAAAAGTGAAACTACTTGTAAAAACAGCAATGCTACAGCAGAGGAGGTACACGTAGGACTTGACCATGTGCAAGCCTAAAATTGCTTTTTCAGCAAAACTACTACCTTAGTGATGCAGTACAAAACAGCAAATCACTGTAGCTCACCAATCCTAAGACTGGCTTGACCATCGCTCAGTGTCAATGTTAAAAAGATGATTTCCAGTGACTGAGCCCGCTGTTGGCACTGCTATCAACGTTGAAATCTTCGTCTAATAATGCAGGACTGATACCAATCCAGCCTACTAGAATCATATCGTAAGGTACATAGACAAACCCTTTCTAAAACCTGTGCTAGATAACCGTTAGCTAAATTGTTACTGTTTGGAGCGAGCATAAACTTTAGTCCACCATACTCTGCATAAAAACAACTAAATTGACGATCACACGTGGGGTTAATTAAATTCCTGAGCAATCACGTGCGACCATGTCCGACTTCCTCTGATGCTACAGTGATTATTAGTACTCCATAATTGACGGCATGTGGTTCACTGTTAGCAATTATTATACCACAAACTGAGCTTCAATAAATAATAATTGTTTACCTATTACCCCAACATACAGATAGACTACATGTATAATGTACATGTATGCCACTTTACATGTACATGTATGACTGAATTACGGGGTTTCACATTATTTTATCTTTTTCACAGACATCTTGATTACTGTAAGATGATCATAATTTAATAGTGGTAGTAGGGTGCATGATTGCACACCAATAATTGTCATAATAATAATTTAAGCCACCAACTATTTAAAAGAGACTAGTCATAATAATAATTATTATATTATTATCGATAGAGGGTCATTACAAGATCATGTACATATGTGTATAGGTAATAGTCATCATGCTAACAATCTTTGTTTCACAATAATATACATATTATTATTATGCTGGTATAAAGCATACACCGGATACAGTATTATCGTATGACCACACTATAGGTATATTGATGTTACAAGAGTATATAATATAATATTATTATTATTATTATTATTATTATTATTATTATAATATTGATAACACACCACAATAGGTGTACTCTACTGTACTATGTACTACTGTACTATGTACTCTTGATGTTAGTCAGATATAAAACTGTCCGTCTGGTCCTGTGTGATGTAGCGATCGTAAATCTCCTCCACATCTTGCTGACGGAATATTCCCTCATCCCTTGTCCTATACTTGTACCTCTTGGCTGCCAACGAGAACAGAATCAAACCAATGAATCCAGTCACACTCGTCAAAGCAAGGTAGACAAACCCACAGTTAGTCACTGGAGGGTGCTCTATCACTTCCTCACTGGCCCACGGCTGCTTCAGGGACAAGGGAAGGATGGAGATGGAGTTGAAGAACTGAAAGAGACCTCTGATGGCAAAGAAGACTCCAACAAGAAGACCTTTCATGGACTGAGGGCTCTGAGCTGAGATGAACTCCAAGGTGGTGGCAGTGACCAGCAAGGGACCAATTCCAAGAAGGAGGTTTGGTGGGATAAGCACTGCCCAGTGCATGTCGAGGTTGGGATTGATTGGCGAGGACGAAACTGCTCGAAACAGGCACTGAGTATAGTTAGAAGGACTCCCTTGATTAACTCCATGTCCAACGGTGTCAATAACTAGTAAGCTTACGACACCAAAGAGACACAATACAACTCCGATACCTAACCGAGTAAACAGCTTTGGTATCTTCTTACGAAGGACAGAAAATACAATCCATATGTAGCCTGGAAATAGAAATAGTACTGATATGATGGTCATCAGACTACCACTGCCCATGTGAATATCCCAGAGCAGTTCGCTGTCACATACTTCGTCACCAATCTGATGAAACTTGAAATAGTTAAGTATATGGACACTGAATATAGGGAAGAGAAATGCTGAAGCTGGTACTTCTAATGCGAACACAGGCCCCAGAGCAGACAAAGTGAGCAGAATCCTAAAGAATGTTTTGACATTTTCGACCTGCTCTGTGGTGAATGGACCTCCATACCTCTCCTTGGCAAAATCTAATCTCGATGGTAGGAAATTATCGCTGTAGGTGAAGGCACTTCGCTGGAGTGGGTGCTTGTGATTTTTTGCAAATTTTAGGACGTTGTAGACGGTTTTGTAGGGATTGTGTTGCTCAGGCTGACTGTGGAACCACCTGCGTACAGGCTTCCAGTGACTGATCAAAAGTAAAATGATGAAGGCCGGTATCATAGGAGCTATCAATGCATAAAGTACTGACTTGATTGAATTTTTAAGGTTGGTGCAAATCAGCTGAGGGATAATTGTTACCCAAGGCAAAGCCCCAGAGTGGAAAATCCACGTGGCGTAGTGAATAAAGAGGCCGAGATATTGACTTGGTGCCTCAAAGAGTTGGTCTAATCCAAGTTGGATGATGTTGGCCTGGTATCCCACCAAACCAATGATGAAGAGAAGCAGTGAGAGGCAAGCTAGTATGATCACAAGAATACCTTGATCATGAGTAAAGGAATAAAAATGGTGATGTTTCATCGTTTTCGAAATCACTAATGTAGCTCCAACCAAAACAAAAGATATCAACAGTACAACTAAGCTACTTTTTACCATCTTCAGCCGTCCGCAGAAGACGTCAGCAACAAATCCACTCAGAGGGTAGAAGATCAATACAAGAGCCAATGTGGCATATGATATGACATCATGTATCAAAATACTGCTGAAATGATGTACAATAAGCATAGCGGCAAAGTCCACAGCAGCGTAATAAGCCATACCAACCATAGCCATCCAACACAGGATTAGAATAGCCGCCTTGGATGGCAGGCAGAGGTGCCTCAGTGGAAGATAACAAATATTTTTCCACTGGGGCAGAGAGAAGGTACTGGAGCGATCTGTACTGGGGGCACTTGCTGAGTTCACCAGAAGATGAGTTGATTCACCTTTCATAATGGACAAAAATTAATGTCTGCGAGTATTCCTTTTCATTCGAGGTATAATCTTGAATTAGTTTGATAACATCTATTATCGCAATTAACACTACTATTTCTTAATAGACGTCAACAATACAATGCTTCACAGTACCACATGTAGTCAGCTATTGGCTTACTTTTGATATAGGATATGATGGCCAATATTGAGTAAAAACAAAATAGGGTAGCTACCTTGATAACGGCAATGTTATAGCAACAATAATTAGTACACCAAAATTGACGGCATGTGGTTCACTGTTAACAATTATACCACAAACTGGGTTCACCTGTTATCCCAATACTAGCCATTTGCACACAGCTACACTATAATATTATGCCACTCCATATGTATGACCAAATTATGCAAATATTGTAGGTTATCTACTTCAGAGACATCTTCATCATTGTTGCTAGTACTGTAAGGTTAAGTAAGCAGCTTGATTCGTGAGAAGATATTGTCCGAGTGGTCATTATGGAGGTAGTAGATTCTGACTTTAACTTCTCAAGTCTTGCAAGGGGAGCTACAAGCAAGTTAACGACTTTTTTGGACAATTGACTGATTCAGCCATGTGCTCAAACAGGATGCCATGAATGCGCATGCTAAATAGAATGTTCTAGAACATAGGTAAAGGGCAGTCTCAGCCACTTAACTAGCACTCTGGCCTGTGGCCTTGCATCCTTATAAGGAGTAGTGGCACAGTGTACAATTGTGAGGCGTATAATACATGTGCAGTTGCCACTGTACTTACTAGCTACAGTAGCGGTCAATAAAAAGTTAACGTTCCGTTCCGTAAAAACGGTAGTGCTAACGTTTGTACGCTATCGTTTTAGCACAGTTTGCATGCAGCGAGCAACACGCGTAATTGTAGGCGATAATGTACGTGCGCTAGCGCCTCAACGTGCGAACGTAATCCAATATCCGGTCTGCTCATTGAAACGGTCACACCCCGTTGTTTCGTGCGCGTTCAGACTAGTACGAAGTGTGAAAGAGATGGTCTACTCCGACTACAAGAAGCAGCGTGTGCTTGCTCTCGCATCACAAGGTTACAAGGCCCCTACGATCGCCAAGGAACTCCAGAAAGAACACTTGAAGTGCTCAAGAGTAGGCGTGCACAAGTTTCTCCGTAAGTTTGAAGAGACTGGTTCGATCATGAGGAGAGTGGGGTCAGGTCGACCTTCGAAGGTGACAGCTGAGATAAAACAAATAGTAGAAGAGCAGATGCGTAAAGACGACGAGACGACAGCGTACCAACTACACCAATTGCTTTCGGAGAAAGGTTACTCGATTTCTCTACGCACGATTCTGCGATGCCGAACGACGCTTGGTTGGACCTTTCGAGGAAGCGCTTATTGTCAATTGATCCACGACGTGAACAAGGTGAAACGACTCCAGTGGACTCAGGAACACAGAGACGACTCTTTTGACGACGTTATCTGGACAGACGAGTGTACGGTACAAATGGAAAGCCACAGACGATTCGCGTGTCGAAAGCGTGGAGAAGCACCTCGACCCAAACCAAGGTGAGGCTAAAGATAATTGTAGCTCTATCATACTAAGTAGAATGTTACCTTTGTTTTGTGTATAACCTATATACTTTAGGCCTAAGCATCCAACCAAGGTACACGTGTGGGCGGGGATCAGTAAGAGAGGACATACTGGGATATGTATTTTTGATGGAATTATGAAAAAAGAGCTGTTTGTTAGTATACTAGAGGGCACCCTGCTACCCTTCATCAAGGATGTGTACCCGGACAGCCACAAACTCATGCAGGATAATGATCCTAAGCACACCTCGGGGTACGCTAAGGAGTGGATGGACGCAAACGGAGTGAACTGGTGGAAAACCCCAGCTGAATCACCAGATCTTAACCCAATCGAAAACCTCTGGCACGAGCTAAAGGAATATATCCGGAGAGAAGCGAAACCGAAGACCAAAGATCAGCTAATACAAGGAATAGAGGACTTTTGGGGAACTGTAGATAAGAATAAGTGCCTGAAATACATAGGACATTTAAGAAAAGTTATTCCTAAAGTTATAGAGGTAGAAGGTGCTGCTACTGGTTACTAGTGTTGAATGTTCAATATTTATAATTCATTGTTACAGTAACTATCTATCAAGTCAGCATGACACTAAAGGAGAGATGGAGCTCAAGACATACATTACAATACAGGGCATGCTTGTACATTAGTCATGCATGTTCACAAAATTTTGTAGTATCAGAGTCACATTCGAGAAACATGTTCTAAATCAGTTTAGTCCGAATATGAGGTGGTGGATGAGAAGGAGGTGTGTGGATTGGAAGAGTTCAATTAAGAGTGATCGTGTATTAGATATGTACACTAACTAACTACAATGAGGTTGCTGTCTTTCCAGTTGACCTCAGACGTTTGCAACCCTGGCCAATGGAGTTGACGCATCCATTCCAGATAGGTTCAAACTCTTGTGGTGTTCTCCAGTACTGAGGGAAAAAAGATTGTACCAACGCTTTCAGCTGATTCTTCTCCGCAGTTGGTAGGGCCGGACGGTCACGACTGCCAGCAACTGTGCACCTTGCCATTATTTCCTCTCCAAAAAATGATTCTTTTGCCAACTTTAAAGCTAATGTTGATACCTTACTGGGGCACATCAGACTTCGATTGTTCTCAATGACAGTCTCTGGAGGAACTAGTTTTTTCTTATTAATAGCGGAGGAAGGAAGTGCAGCAGAAGCTACAGAGCGTGATTTTCTCCCAATCTGTCCCACAGAGGCATTTGACTGGTACAGCTGTCGAAATGGAGTCCGAATATGGGGTGGTGGATGTGAAGGAGGTGTGTGGATTGGAAGAGGGTGGGGATCCCGTGGAGCCATAGGAGGGTGGGGAATCCGTGGAGCCACAGGAGGGTTGGGATCTCGTGGAGCCACAGGAAGGTTGGGATCTTGTGGAGCCACAGGAGGGTTGGGATCTCGTGGAGCCATAGGAGGAGGAGGGTGGGGATCCAGTGGAGCTGGAGGAGGAGGATCCCGCGGAGACAGAGGATGGGGACCCCGTGGAGCTGGAGGAGGAACTGAAAACTGTAGAGCAGGGGGACGGCGACCATGCACAGGTGGTAGATGATGTTGCACTGGTGGAGGAGGAATGTATGGTGGTAGCCAGGGGTTTATCTGCATAGAGCCCAGCAGGGTGTGTTTCCCCCCCAAGAGGCTCTGTTTCCCCCCCCAAAAGATTTACAAAAATTGATTAAAATTCATGAGATTTCACAATTAAATGCAAACAGCTCTTGTTTAAATTGTACTCCACATGTCCATTATGTTGTGTTAAAGTGTTACTTAGGTGCCTTTATGGGAACATTAATATTAATTTATGCTTTAGCTTCCCGCGCTTTGCGCGGGAGGGGGCACATCCCCCTCCCGCACCCACCCCTTGGGCCGCTTGGTGGCCCATTACTTCAACTTCTCCCATGTTTCCCCCCCTAAATTTTTGGGCCAGATAAAACCCTGGTAGCATGTAACTGTCGTCCACAGACTCGAAAGAGAAGTCCCCAGCGTCGTAAGATGGTTCATCATGCGTGTACCAAGCAGGAGTTCCAAAAGCAGATGCCTGGTCACGTTTTTCAAGAGCTGCAAGCCTGGACAGTATCTGTTCTTGATTCTTACGTATTGACCTCTGAACCTTGAGCATGTGCTCCTGCCCCTCTTCCAAGATCGTCACTCTATCAATTAAATCTTGTACCTCCATTTCCAAAGTCAATTGGTCCACTGATTGATGGTGATCTTCCGGTTCTCCATTTTGTACTTCACACATCTTAACTGGAGAAGGTAGCGAAGGAACAGACGATGGTGTTGAGATGGCACTGCTGATATTTGCCATGCTGGTGAGGTCAACAATTTCGATATGTGTCTCAATATTGCCTACATACACATGATATTAATGTGCATGTCATGCATGCTTGATAATAATAATGTATAAAACTTGTACATGTACATAATTGTATCGCTAGCAGGGTGTGTTGCTGTACATGATCTGTTATATATACCTTTCTTTCCATTTGCGGCTGGAGACTGCTCTATTACTCGGGAAGAGGCAGGCATGGAGGGGGTGGGAGGCTCTGTCACTCCTGAATGGCCAGCGTCAGTGGAGGTGGTGGGGTCAGTCACTGAGGATGGTCCAGGCACGGAGGGAGTGGGAGGCTCTGTCACTCCTGAATGGCCAGCGTCAGTGGAGGTGGTGGGGTCAGTCACTGAGGATGGTCCAGGCACGGAGGGAGTGGGAGGCTCTGTCACTCCTGAATGGCCAGCGTCAGTGGAGGTGGTGGGGTCAGTCACTGAGGATGGTCCAGGCACGGAGGGAGTGGGAGGCTCTGTCACTCCTGAATGGCCAGCGTCAGTGGAGGTGGTGGGGTCAGTCACTGAGGATGGTCCAGGCACGGAGGGAGTGGGAGGCTCTGTCACTCCTGAATGGCCAGCGTCAGTGGAGGTGGTGGGGTCAGTCACTGAGGATGGTCCAGGCACAGAGGGGGCGGAAGGATCATGAGCCACTATACGAAGAATTGTTCCAGCTGTGTATACGAGTAGAAGGACTATGAGTGACACATAACCTACATGTGTACAAGAGAGCAAGCTAACCTTCAGTTTTTGCCTTTTTCTTGGGAGGTTTCTTAGACACCGTTTTATCTCTAGGCCGTTTATTTGCTGTATACAATTGAATCAATACATGCGTATGCAATGGATATGTATGTTAGCATAATACATGTACTCTATACATGTACAGCTCAACTATTTTATACATTATTTGTCAGTTACCTTTCTTAGTCTTTTGTCCAGTCTCCACATGATCTTTTTCACCTTCCATACGACCATGTACTGAAGAAATAAATAATATAAATGCACTTAAATACATGCAACTTATAAAGAAGTTGCACTATCAAACGTAAACGCACATGTACATGTACATGCACATGTACTGTACCTTGCTCTCCTTCAGCAGTTGTTTCCTCTTCATCGTCATGCTCCAAATGTAGCATCAGCTCCTCAATCTCTGCCTTACTTCCAAAACCTACCACCTCCCCCGTGTGCACCTTTTTCCCATCTTTCACCTTCACTTTGTCCCCAATTGCAGGCTTCTTTGGCTCAACTAACTTGGATGGTGGAACTTCGCTGTAGCTTTCTTCTTCTGGCCAATAAATGAGGTACCATTGCTCTAGGAAAGTAGAGGCCAGTATCGTAAAACAAACACACACACACACACACACACACACACTGTCTTACTCTTTCGTTCTTGTATATCCTTGAGTTGCTTCCTCAAAGTGCTCGCAGCTGACTTCTTTGTAGCCATCTCTCCAACAAACTTAGTGAGCTACAGCTGGGCCGAGTGACAAGTCAATTAACAGATCGAAAATAGCCAAGCTGCAGGAGTGATCAGGACAGCGAAGAGAGAGCAGACTCAGTGAGCAGATCGAAGTAACCAAGCAAACAGGGAGACGAGAAGTTTAATAGTGATGAGCAACGATCGCAGAGTGATAGGAGCTTAATATCCTCGGCAGATATAGACACGCGGCTGCTACTCAACTAGTGTCAATCGATTAGAGACCTTCGCACCTTACCGTAATACGCGTTTTTCGTACCGTATACGCGTACGCGTAGTGTGAACGTTTCCGTTTCGTTTTTTTAGATAGCAAACGCGCCTAAGTCCCGGTGGGTGTGAACGTAATCGTACCGTTCTTCGCGCCTGCGTGGAGCGTTCTACGATCATACAAACGGAAACGGAACGTTAACTTTTTATTGACCGCTACTGTATTCCCTACTTTTGTGGGATCCTAAATGCCAAAATATAATAATCACGTGCAGCAGGGAGAGCCTAAGGCGTATAGCTAAGTAAGGTAAGGGCAGCGGCACCGTGGCTCATTTATCTAACTCAGGCAACAAAAATGACTGATAGCAGCAACTCACTTTCATCTCTGGCGCTCAACGTTCAACCATTGTTCAACGTTTCAACCGTGACTGTCAATATGGCGATCATGTGACGAACACGACTGATACGGATTTTGCACGTGACAAACACGACTGATATGGGAAATTATCATACGTGTTTCCACCCACGCGTTTCCCATATGTTTGTATTACGGGTCAAAGTTCAATATACGATAATAATTATTATATTGTCAATAAAGGGTCATTGCAAGATCATGTACATAGGTAATGGTCATCATGCTAACAAACATCTTCAAATTTTGTTTTGAAATCATTATGTACAGACATCCTAATTAGATTATCGTCACGTGTTATGATGCAATCACACGCGCATATTATAATAATATATGCAGTATGGGTGGGAGGGGCTGGGGGTTGGGAATGGGTTGCCAATGGTTAGCAGGGTTAGTCTCTAGGGTTTGTCTATGAAAGGGGGAAATAATGACTGGCAGCAGCGACAACAGTGGCGGTGTAGTGGTTGGGGCTCTTGTGTGTGGAACAGAATGTAGCGGGTTCAAATCTTGCTTTATGCTTTGGTTTTTTCTAAGTTCTCGTAGGATGTCTGTACATAACGAGATCCATTGTGTTTCACCATAATTGGGGCGAGCCTGAGCGAGCCCCACATAAACGGTACAGCTATGCGCGAATTATATATATATATATGGTACGTCGGTCACGCGAAATATATGCCCAGCATGGCTAGGCTCTATGGGCATAAGCGCGAAATATTCTATTGTGCATTCTCATGCCTGGGCTACGGGCCGTATATACGCCGTTCTAATTTAGCGAATTGCAAATTTACACTCGTGCCTGCATGTACCGCGCCGGACTCCAAAGGAGGAGAGAGCGAGACAGAGTTCGTCGTCACAGCTCAACAGCGCAAGGACTAGCTAAGAACGCGATAAAGATAAACGTTTTGCTAACTGACTCTCACAATAGAGGCAGCTAAAACTAAGTTTTTCTTGACTCACTACCCGGTATGTATCGCATAGTTGCCAAGTTTACAAGAAGAGAGACCGGGACAGAGTAGAAAATATAATGAATGTGCGTGAAGCGCGCGCGAAATTTTACGGACCACGCCCACTTTGGGGAGACCACACCCACTTTCGGGTGATTATGTACTGTCACGCCCACTAAACATCGAGATATACGGACTGAAATTCGATAATATACTGAGTTTATGCTTGTGCCACACCTCCATTTGTGCAATCGAGCTGGATTCCGGGACAATGCTGCAAAATCAGGTAAACCGGGACACAACCGGGACATAGGGCCAAAATCCGGGACTGTCCCGGCCAAACCGGGACACTTGGCAACTATGGTATCGGAGGGAACTGTCATGCAGCTGTATAGGAGGATTCCACGCGAACGTGTGAAGGAATTTTAATGAGATGCAAATGATATTCAGCGCCCTTTCAGGAAGTTCTGGCCAGGTTCCTGTCACGCCCATTGGTGGGAATCGAATGTATTGCGCTCTATAGGAATAGCGTGCATTTATCGCGCTAGCCAAGCGAATAGTTGCTCTCTCAAAAAAGCGCTTCAGCTACATAGTGTACAGTACCCTAGAGTGCCATAGCTAGCGCCGTTTTTCGGTACCTGCCCTGAAGCTCTGTGCAGCCTCCAAAACGCACGCTATTCCTATAGAGCGCAATACATTCGATTCCCACCAATGGGCGTGATAGGAACCTGGCCGGAACTTCCTGAAAGGGCACTGAATATCATTTGCATATCATTAAAATTCCTTCACACGTTTGCGTGGAATCCTAGTATAGGCCTACACGGCACTGAGAGTGTCTGTCATTGTCTGCTTGGATCTGTATCAGTGCTCTTCAAGATCTATCGTGCTATGGCTTTATTAAAATTTTTGAGTCGCAGCTACTGACAGAGACTTTCAGAGGCTCAGCTCAGGCTCGCCCCAAACAGGCCCTGCATGACACTAGTAGTATTATTATTATACTGCACATGTTTGTATAAAGCGTACACCTGATACATTATTATCGTATGACCACACTAATGGTATTGATGCTAGCAAGAGTACAATAGTATAATGTACTCTTGATGTTAGTCAGATGTAAAACTGTCCATTTGGTCCTGTGTGATGTAGCGATCGTAAATCTCCTCCACATCTTGCTGACGGAATATTCCCTCATCCCTTGTCCTATACTTGTACCTCTTGGCCGCCAACGAGAACAGAATCAAACCAATGAATCCAGTCACACTCGTCAATGCAAGGTAGACAAACCCACAGTTAGTCACTGGAGGGTGCTCTATCACTTCCTCACTGGCCCACGGCTGCTTCAGGGACAAGGGAAGGATGGAGATGGAGTTAAGGAACTGAAAGAGACCTCTGATGGCAAAGAAGACTCCGACAAGAAGACCTTTCATGAACTGAGGGCTCTGAGCTGAGATGAACTCCAAGGCTGTGGCAATGATCAGCAAGGGACCAATTCCAAGAAGGAGGTTTGGTGGGATAAGCACTGCCCAGTGCATGTTGAGGTTGGGATTAATTGGCGAGGACGGAACTGCTCGAAATAGGCACTGAGTATAGTTAGAAGGACTTGCTTGATTAACTGCATGTCCAACAGTATCAATAACTAGTAAGCTTACGACACCAAAGAGGCACAATACAACTCCAATACCTAATCGAGTAAACAGCTTTGGTATCTTCTTACGAAGGACAGAAAATACAATCCATATGTAGCCCGGAAATAGAAATAGTACTGATATGATGGTCATCAGACTACCACTGCCCATGTGAAGATCCCAGAGCAGTTTGCTGTCACATACTTCGTAACCAATCTGATGAAACTTGAAATAGCTAAGTATATGGATACTGAATAGAGGGAAGACAAAAGCTGAAGCTGGTACTTCTAATGCGAACACAGGCCCCAGTGCGGACAAAGTGAGCAGAATCCTAAAGAATGTTTTGACATTTTCAACCTGCTCCGTGGTGAATGGTCCTCCGTACCTCTCCTTGGCAAAGTCTAATCTCGATGGTATGTAGTTATCACCGTAGGTGAAGGCACTTCGCTGGAGTGGGTGCTTGTGATTTTTTGCAAATTTTAGGACGTTGTAGACGGTTTTGTAGGGATTGTGTTGCTCAGGCTGACTGTGGAACCACCTGCGTACAGGCTTCCAGTGACTGATCAAAAGTAAAATGATGAAGGCCAGTAGCATAGGAGCTGTCAATGCATAAAGCGCTGATGCTATTGAATGTCTAAGGTTGATACAAATCAGCTGAGGGATAATTGTTACCCAAGGCAAAGCCCCAGAGTGGAAAATCCACGTGGCGTAATGAATAAAGAGGCCGAGATATTGACTTGGTGCTTCAAAGAGTTGGTCTAATCCAAGTTGGATGATGTTGGCCTGGTACCCCACCAAACCAATGATGAAGAGAAGCAGTGAGAGGCAAGCTAGTATGAACACTAGAATACCTTGATCATGAGTAAAGGAATAAAAATAGTGATGTTTCATCGTTTTCGCAATCACTAATGTAGTTCCAACCAAAACAAAAGATATCAACAGTACAACCAAGCTACTTTTCACCATCTTCAGCCGTCCACAGAAGACGTCAGCAACAAATCCACTAAGAGGGTAGAAGATCAATACAAGGGCCAATGTGGCATATGATATGACATCATGTATCAAAATGCTGCTGTAGTGATGCACATTGGATGCAATGAGCACAGCGGCAAAGTTCACGGCAGTGTAATAAGCCACACCAACCATAGCCATCCAACAGAGAATTAGAATGGCCGCCTTGGAAGGCAGGCAGAGGTGCCTCAGTGGAAGACAATAAGTATTCCTCCGCTGGGACAGAGAGAAGGTACTGGAGCGATCTGTACTGGGGGCACTTGCAGTGTTCACCAGAAGATGAGTTGATTCACCTTTCATGATCATGCAATGACAAAATGTCTGCGAGTATTCCTTTTCATTCGAGGTTAATCTTGATAACATCCATTATCGCAGTTAACACTACTATCTTCAACAGAGGTCAACAATCCAATGCTTCACAGTACCAGGCTAGTATTGAGGTAACAGGTAAACTATTATTTGAAGCTCAGTTTGTGGTATAATAATTGCTAACGGTGAACCACATGCCGTCAATTATAGAGTACTAATTATTATCGCTATAACATTGCCGTTGCCAAGGTAGCTACCCTATTTTGTTTTTACTTTGTACTGTTAGTATTGGCCATCATGTCCTGTGTCAGAAGTAAACATATTATTATAGCACAATAGCTGACTACATGTACTTGCACGCACACATCTACACTGTAATGTATGCCACTCCATATGTAGCTAATATGTGCTAAGGTGAGCCATAGCAGCAGTTTTTCTTAAGTCTGCAAGGAGTGACAATGAATTGAGTGCCACTGAGGCACTACCGTAACCCTCAGGCGCATGCGCCGAGGGTTAACAATACATAGGTTATGCAAATATTACTGCTGTAGCTAATAGCAGCTATAATTAACAAAAAAAAATCGTGATAACCATAACTGGTAAAAGCGTTCACAGTTTTACTTGTTAAAATCGATAACATTTATTAGCGTGTATATACTTAACAGAAGATTATGTTAAGACAACTGTCGAGCAGTAACACTTAAGTTAAGAAAACAATAGTCCATAAACTATTAGTATTGGAGCAGTAAACATGATTAATCTTATTATGCGAATACTGTAGGTTTTCACAGTTATCTACTTCACAGAGACATCTTTATCACTGTTGCTAGTACTGTAAGGTTGTCAGTACATAAATATAATCATCTATTAAAATTATAGTTGTCTGTGCATCAGTCAGCGCAGCGGAAGTGAATTGAACCCGCGACATAAGACGCCATATCTCGAGCCTTCAAGCACTACATGTTACAAGAAGGCGATCTCTGCAAGTGCATGCCAGCCTTGGCACTAGCTTCTTAGATGGATTGTACAAAACCAAGCAACAAACGGGGACTTACATTCAGTGGCCTGCAGTTAGGTAAGCAGCTTGATTCGCGAGCAGACATTGTCCGAGTGGTCATCACGAAGGTAGTAGATTCTGACTTTGACTTCTCGCGTTCTCAAGTCTTGTGAGGGAAGCTACGAGCAAGCTAACGACTTTTTTGGACAATTGATTGATTTAGCCATGTGCTCAAACAGGATGCCATGAATGCGCATGCTAAATAGAATGTTCCAGAACACAGGTAAAGGGCGGCCTCAGCCACTCAACTAGACTGTGGCCTTGCATCCTTATAAGGAGTAGTGGCACAGTGAGGCAAGACCACTCTCCATGTACATGTACATGCATTTGCCACGGTACTTACTCGCAATCCCCTACTTTTGTGGTGTCCCAAATTGCTAAAATATAATAAGCAGGGGGAGCCCCCCTGCTTGTATATTATATTATAGTGGTAGTAGGGTGCATATTGCACACCAACAGTTGTTATAATAATTTAAGCCACCAACAAAAAAATTTGAAAGAGACTAGTCATTAACCCTCGGCGTACGCGTGAGGGGTACGGTAGTCGTTCTGTGTGTGTGTGTCCGTTATCATGCCAGCTGCTACATACCTGGTTTATACGATGCAAATAAGGCGCCATTAGGCTTTTCACGGCATCTTCAAGGTATGAATTGTGTGGATTTCATTGAAAACGCTTCGTTTAAAAGTTCTGGCAATATTTGCTGACCACCATGGCCTTCTTCGCTTCTTGACGAGCTCTCGATCGATGAAAGAGACAGCGATGGCTTCATTTCAAGATTAGTAGTGTGTAACTCTAGCGATAGTTCTTGTAACTAAACTGACTCATCACAGATCACAGTAGGCTATCAACTACGCTTCTTGGCTTACTTTGTACTAGATCTGCTGATCTGGCATGCACGTGGTACTATTACCGAATTGCATGCAATCCGTATTAGTGCATTCTTGTGGTTACTCTCTACAACTATATAGTACACTGTATATGTAACAGTGTTGCTTGGCAAATTTGCAATATGCAGACTAGCTATAGCTATTGCGCCGAGGGTTTTGTACTATAGTGCTTCATACTGATAAAGGATCATTGCAAGATGATCATGTACAGGTAATGGTCATCATTCTAACAAACATCTTCATTATTCCACTTACCTGTACATGTGAGGGTGAGCGTGTTGCTTTAGGATTGAGGCCAATAATTGTTTTAGCTCGGAACGGCCTCCTCAGTGATTTCTTAGGTGATGACAGCTTTGAATCAACATTCAGCATCTCCGATGGAGCTCTAGTCAGCTGTGAACGACTGTGCTTGCTCTGTGGACAAAAAAAAATATAACATGAAAATCACATTCACTGCAGTGCCTTAAGTTATGATTATTTTTAGTACAGCCACATAATACACCAGGCATTATATTGATTATTTTCCGTCATCATAATAATACCCAGTGGCGTGTCCAGGGGGGGGGGGGGACTCCGGGTGCTCGAGCACCCCCCTCAGCTCTGGCACAACAGCCAGATCAGTAGCTCAGTGGCAACTATTTGTGCTGATAATCGACAATTGGTAGCCAGAACCAACAATAAACTTACTGGCCTCTAAAATTCGCTCTCTAAACAACTCTTTCTCGTCGCTACTTGGCCAAAACAGCCTTCTTTGTCAGCCAGCTATCTTCAAGAACGCGTTAGCGAGGGGAAGGGGTCAATGGTTTTGGGGGTGTGGCTTAAAATTTTGCGCGCGCACTTTGCGCGCAATTGGCTTAGCACCTCCCTCTTTCAAATCCTGGACATACCACTGATACCAGGCTTGTTTACATGTAAGATGTGATCGACATTATCGTACCATAATAAGTAACATCCATGGAATCAAGTTCTAAGTCCACGGAAAAGCTATTTATAGCAAATTCAATTTTCTTTTCTAGTGTAATACACTAGATCTTAGACAGTATGTCTTTACATGCTTAGAACATCCAAACTATCTACCACATCATCTTGACAAAATGGAGGAGTGTTGTTGCTTTATGTGGCTCTCACCTCTTATGTTAAAGTCCATGTATCTCCCACCGAAATCTACTGTTCTACACATTATTATTTTAGCTAAATTCCTGGTCTAGTCTTCCCAGGACGCATTACCATTTCTTCTCTACCGCAATTCTGACATTATAGGGGTGGTTTGTATAGGTAATAGTGAGGTTTTATGTTGAATTTGGGTAAAATAGCACTCTGAAATAGGTATTTGGTTCAAAAATTGTATGAGCGATAGCGAGTACAATTTGCTGAACCAAATGCCTATTTCAGAGTGCTATTTATCCAAATTTAACATACAACCTCACTATCACAGGCTAATAGTATACATACATACACAAAGTCAGATAGGTATTTCAACTCAGAAGGGTATTTCAAACTCAGGTGCCTATTTCACTTATAATACTTGTAATTGGTATACAAGATTTATACACATCCAAGTACAAGTACACTATTAATACTGTTACCTTTGGTGAGGCTCTGTCCACCCCTAGATACTTGCACAGGGAGGAGTCATAGGAGTCCAGTTCCTGCTGTATGACGGCCGGAAGCTTCTGGGATTCCGAGCTCAGGCAAGTGTGGAAGGAGAGATAACTATAATTATTAAGCAAGGGAAAGAGATAATATAATTGACACATCAATGCAGAAGTGTACTGTAACAGTGCTACACAGCAAAAGAGTAGATTTTTTTTCTAACTTTGCATGCACACTTATTATTACCTATAATGAATAGAAATATCACTTTTAGCAGCAGTATTAGTGTGCAAAGCGTCAAACAAAGACCGCTCCGTAACAGAAGCTATGACGTTGGTCTGGTATCACGTGCACAATACATAGCAATACAAACAATCAAAAATCGCAAGATCGAAGGCTATAGACAAGATGAGGTAAGTTTCTGAAGGTAGAGAATCGCTCTGGTATGTCTACTTCTACATAGTATTACCATACATAGCTAACACGAGCGACAATCGGACCGCCTAGTGAGGCGGTGACTATCAACCCCACAAAAAAACTTCGGAACATTAAAAAGGCTTTTGGGCTGCCTATCGTTACTATCTTACCTCGCTTCGACGCCTTAGAAGCGAAGCGCTCCACGCATTCAACGCTAACAACTCTGTTCTCGCTGCCTTCTCGTTCTTAGATCGCCAGTGGGCATGGTCAATAAAAACGTCACTATTGTACACGTGCGTTGGGTACTACGTCATCAAGGCGTACTCCGACCCGTCTCAAGTACTCAGCGGAAACATTTGCTTCCGGATTGGGCGTTTCCTGCAAAACATTCGCAGTTCCACATATACACCAAAATTATTAATGCATAAGGATGCATTGAGCACAATCTTGACTCTTAACTAACACTTTCATGCAAGATTTGTGCCTAACAAATAGACCATATTTTAGGCTATTTTGGTCAATATCTCCGTCACCCTTTGTAGTTAAGACTTCTTATTTGACACAAAGATGCATCTAGTTGGTACGTACCTATCTTCATCTTAAATCTGGATTCTTAACTATAATCCAATCCCGTGAAATGTGTCTAACATATATAAAATTGGAAATTTTTGGCTATTTTTGCATGCTGAAGCCATATAGAAGGTGATATCAACATTCCGCTTCATATGTAGATAGTCCATCCATTGACCTAGCTGGGTATCAAGTCAAATCTAGATACATGCAAGATTAACCACAAAACACTGCAAAAACCATACAGTGGTAAAAATCTACTCTCTTGCTGTGTAGCACTGTATAATATACTGAGGAGAAAATGTCATTGATGATTTTACTAACCCTTCCTTGATGGTTTCCAACATTTTAAGAGCTTCTTCCAAGAATTGACCCAATACCTGTAGCACATAATTATACAACAAGTATAAAAACAATTGAATAAAATTGAAGGATGAAGTAGGGATGGCAATGCCAAAAAGTACACAAACAAGATTTTTAGGGATAAGAGATGATCACAACCGCTATACATCCCTACGCTTGCTTTTCTACAGACTTATTGATGTCAACTTATCCAAGGCATGCTATACTTGGAGTATTCTTGACTTATATGTGGGAGAAATTTACCCTGTCAGTCATTTATGATCCCCATGCTACTCAAAAAAGCAAGCGTAGGGACTGACTACAGTCACATGACTTCACCATGGCAACACATTATGAGCATGCGCATTATTATGACAAAATGGCGTACATCAGCCACACCCTTTTCGTTAAGCGCCGTACACACCCACCATTACGTAGCTGTAGAGATAACGCAAAACTAGCGTGCCACTGCACTGCGCGCTACAAAATGGAGTGGATTTATACTCAAACTAAGATGAGCGATCAAGGCAGTGTTGAGTTAGCCCTGATAATGAAAAAGAAAGAAAGAACGAATGACAAATGGCTATTTTTTTGAACATCAGGTTCTGGCATGTACAATTGTTTTGATGAATGATCTTGGTCTCAATAGATAGATAATCTGCTGGAGATTCTGATTCTGACACTTAGAAATTTCATAAAGTTACCTGTTTTCAGATATTTGGGTATTTGTAATGTATTATGTACATTGTATATGGAGTGTCCGGGCCATCCCTACTTATAGAGTCTACCGACTCTATGATATCATGTATGTATGTGGTTAATCTCTCTATTGCAACATTAAAAAAATGATTTTCTAGGGTCCAAATAAATTACTAGTTGTAGGAAAAGTTATAGCTGCTAATTATATAAAATTAATCATGATCGACCTCCTCTAATCTCTGTACATGCATGTACACTACTATCTCGAGTGGCATGGCCCCCGACATACCTCCTGAGATGCGCCCTGCCTGAGACGGTCCAGCACCACATCCAAGTTAGCCTCAAGATTCTGATTCTCCACATCATGCTGACGTCGGCAGTTTTCAAGGTCCTCTTGAAAAGCCCTCTCCATTTCCTCTATCGTGATGAGGTGTGTGTCCCAGAGGTGGGCGGCGCCCTGGCCGTACTGATAGAGGGACTGAAATTGGACGCTTTGTGCGTTGAGCACGAGATCGAGGGAACGCTCCACTGCCTGTAGTTCCGCCCTCATTCGCTGGTCGGCCTGCTCCACGAGAGGCAAAAAGTGCTGACTCATCACCTATGGAGCAGAACAGAGATCTTCAATTAATAAGTGATTGCACTTTTTAAATCAATTACTACAGGTTTTTCCTTTCCTGATGGCGCGTTGGAGTACCATATAGCAGGAAATTTTCGTGGGGTCCAATTTTCACGGAAGGCCAGTCTTCAAAGCTTTTGCAGTTTAAATTTTAGATGCGTGCACTCATGCCCATTAGACACTATACTATTTCGTGGGTCTAATTTTCGCAGATAATAGCTTACCTGTGAAAACAGCAAAAATTGAACCCCATGAAAAATTTTCACCATACAGTATGTTATTTTGAGGGGGAGTATATATACAGTACTGCATGTACCTTGTAAACACTGTCTGCATCGAAGGCTCCACTGCTAACGAGATACTCCTGCAGAATAAAGTCAGCGACAAACTAATGGTCATAATAATAGTATTATTACGCATAGCAAAGGATTTTGCTAATCTCTTGAAGTATATTAGATCAGTGTACTGTGGTTAGCTCTCAATCAGGACAGTTTAATGTGCTTTGCAGGTCAGTTGTCTAGGAAACTTAGGGAATGGCCCCTGTCTCTGCATGTCACTAGATAAACTGAAAGCCTTTGTGACTTGTAGTATAACTGAATTAAACACTTGAGAGCCACCACTTATTTACCCTTTCCACTGGACAGCTGACCAGCAAAGCACAGAAGAAGCCTAAAACTGTTTCAATCAGGCCCACAGCTGATAAGTGTTGCCAAAAAGATTTGGAGGTGTAGAGATTGTGGGAATAGAGTTTGAGTTGGTAACCAAATGTTGTACATAATTGAATTTCTAGACTCAAGGATGTGGTGGTCAATGTAGTTATGCATGAGTAACTCAGCTCTACTTCAGTCCCTCAATCTACATTGTGTACAGGTCTGCAAATCTCTTTACAATAATATATTCATGGTCTCAAATACCTTCTATATAATAATATTGTAGACCCATTCTGGACTTTTCTAGGTAGTATACAAATATTTTGTGATTGTTTTTTCAGTACCCTGCATTGCTCCATCCTGTGTTCACATTGACGCAGCACACCCTCCTGGGAGCTTTGAAACTGGAGCAGATAGGTACTGTGGATGCACTCTGATAGAGTTAAAGAGAGAGAGAGAGAGAGACAGGGACAGAGAGTGAGAGAGACAGAGTGAGAGAGAGGGGCGGGCAGGCGGGAGGGAGAGAGACAGACAGAGAGACAGACCAAAAATTCCAATGAACATTTACTATAAATTATGTTTATGGTGGCACAGGTGTAGCGTACATGCATAGTGGCATCATGTCAGAGTAGATTTTTTGCTGTTTAACGGTTAATTACACTAGGAAAGACAGCCTGCCTGGGCGACTAGCATTATCTAGTTTGTGGAGTGTGAATTACACACACCATGGAGAGTTTTTGGTTAGTTCTACATGCAGACACACTACGCAAAAGCTCCAATGTGCTCTAACAATAAGGGGAGATCCCTGATAATAATATTAAGAACTCCTCGGATCTGGAAACACGTGCGTGATCTTCACTAGCGAAATAGAATTTGACCTATAAAAAAGGTCTGGATTATTAAAATTTCCTGCACATCTACGTTAAAACTGACACACCCACCTCCCTGAAGATTAATGTTTTGTCAGACTCCTTAGAAGTCGCAGAGACAGGACAATCACTGAATGTGAAGCTATCATGATCTTTCAAACAACCGGCTGACATGCTCCATGATACATGTACATTACCCCTTAAATTAATGTCCCGCGTAAGTGCCCACTGTCAAGTAAGCACCACATTTCAAGGGATCAATATAGTAGCTTCTTAGAAGTATATGCAATATAGATTCAAGATTAATGCCCATGTGATGAGAAGTTCTTTTACATGTATGTCATGGATATTATGCATGTACCTACATGTACCTAGTTGTTGGTTTAACTTTTCCACATTCTCCTTCCACTGATAGACTGTTGACTTGGTCGTAATGGGCGGCCTAAACCCAGCCATCTGCCGAAGCAAATCCTCCCTCCTTCGATTAACGGCAACCTGCTCAGTAGCTAGTAGTTCCCTCTGTCTCTCCAGCTCTGGAGGGCTGACCACTTCGCCACTCTCCATGAATGAGATGAACTGGTTGAGGGTGACTTTGCAGATTAGGTCCTTCCATTCAGCGACTGCACTCTCCCACCGCTGCCGGTGACCCTTCATACGAGCAAAATCAGCTGTACACAGGTGAGAATAATAGTAATGATATTGATAGCTCCTAGCTAGAATGTGTTGCACCAATCTGGCATTATTCCTCTCAGTGAAAAATAATTCATCATAATGTTGATGATGAGAAGCGTGTACATACATGCAGGGATTACTATCAATAATTGGTGATTCTTCAAGAGGGGAAATGAGATAATTTCCAAAAAATACTTCAGCAGTCGGAAGGTAAATTAACCTCGTGGATGGAAATCTCTGTGCTCCTCACACCCTTTGAATAAATTGTCGTGCACGATAAATTGAATGCACGTTTTGATCATACCACTGAACTTCTGGATCTATTGATGCTATCATGCACTAATTCTTATGGATATGCCCCTCAACTGATTAATTGCAAATTGCTCACAGCTAGTCTGGAACGTCAAAATTAGTACAACAAACAACTCAAATCTGAATGGTGGTGCCCCTCGACTAATTGCTGCAAATTGCTCACAGCCAGACCCACTACTCACCAGTCATGAGGTGCAGGCACAGCTGTGTGTAGCTTCTCCTGTTGGCAATGATGGCCATGTTGACAGTGTGAGCCTCTTCCTCTATCAGCCTGTGGACATCAGGAGGGAGAAGATATGCTATCACCTCCAATTGGTGGGCATAGGACTTCAACACCTCCAACACCTATGTAATATTAAATTTAGTAGGACATGTTGAGTTGTGACTCTAAATACATAATAGTTATCTGACAGTGTACTCTACAGAGCTCTAGATTAAAGTATGTGTAGTTGTTGGTAGTTGCTTAGCAACCAAAGTTTTTATAGGCAATTTGCTGACTATGGGAAGGGGTTAGGTCATCATAAAGTAGGCCAATGATGAACAGAGGTCAACTACCAACAAAATAGTTATATGACAGTAATTGGGGTGCATTCGACCATGTATCTCATGCACCCCAATTATACCCCTTGCGCACTGCATCAGAGATAAGGGCTGTGTTTTTACCCCACGCGCATGCGCAAGGGGTAAAGTAATCGGTCGTGTTGTCATTGTTGTCGTTGTCGTTGTCGTTAGTACAAAAATCGCCATATCTCGAGATATAGGCGTCTAAGCGACTCGTAAGCACAACGAATCAATCCAATTTGGTGAAAAAGTGGCTTCAATATGTGTCAATTCGAGGGATACGGTCCACGAGTGTCACAAATAGTGCCTTTTTGTTGGCCACCATAGCCACGCCTATCGGCAGTGCCTATCAATGCATATGCATACCAATAATTGTGCTTTCTGCTCATGCGCATAACTAAGCTATAAGTGGCCAAACGTATGACTGGTAAAGATCGTCGATGTTCTAAATAATGCTCGTGATATCTAAAGTGACTGATATAGACAAAAATTCATATCTTCCTAGTCTGGGCTAAGTCTGGGTGCAGAGAGCGCTCTTTCAAGTGTCACTGGAATCCCCAGTACAATTGTAAGCAGCATTTCCATTATTTCTCTGAACTTCACAAAATTATAGCCATGCACCGAAAGTAAATCTATAGATTGCAATGTGCGCGTGGGGTATGTGCTCTACAGAGCTCTAGTTATTGATGATTTTCATCTACATAATATTACTATAATACTAGGCGGTGCTGTTGATAGATGACAAATAGACAAAAACTACCCCTAGCACAGCAGGACATGCTGAGGGGGCGTTGCACAATATAGGTATGTAGTAACTGTTCTAGTGTTGTCAGCATGTTCAGTATCTTGTAACTGAACACACTTACACAACCTAGGCTAGAGGTACACACGTGTCAGCAGATTGCAAAAAAATTACAGGTTTTGAGGATATCCAATGCCAGTTGAAACAGTTGAAGCAGTTGTCTTAACATTCATTATGACCACAACATACCATACCCTCACTTCTGCAAATCTACAATCCTTCACTCCCAGCTACAGTGGAACCCCTCTATAAGGATACCCCTGAAATGAGGACATCTCCTTTAATCAGGACACCACGCACTGTCCCAGCTATATGCATACATACATAGAGCAGTGTACAAAACTACCCCTGAAACGAGGACACCTCCATACTTCAAGCTGGTGTCTGGAATAGAGGGCTTCACTGTATTATGGTTTTGTTGACTACTAATTTCTGTAGTCATTGGAACAGCACTAGAACACTACGCTCAACACACCCATACAGACCATTTGGTGCCTTCTTTCCTCCAGGTAGCGGAGAGTCTTGTCCAGTGCGTGGATGAACTCCTGCCTGTAGCCAGACTGGCTGGAAATCTCTGACCACAGTGAGTGTAGTTCATCCAAACTTAAACTCTGGAGTAGCTGCAAGAACAAAAACAGGTTACTCATAATAATACACACTTTTTATATTGAGGCAAGAAGCTAAGAAGCCAAGAAGCTAAGAACCCATAAAAATTAGGGGAAACCAACTCATCCTATAGTACTTTTGGGTTACACATGTATTTCACATAATAAGAGATAGCCAATAAGGTGCATAGGTACATGATTTTGAGAGCCAATTATATACAGCTACTATAACCACATGCACACAGTGGTTGAGCAGTAACGTGTGAAACTGCAGTACATGTACAATTTATCGCTTAGCTATAGGGTAGGGAGTACTCAGACCTTCAGTAGTGATAGGTGTAGGTGCGTGTCGATAATAATACCATTCCCTCACCTCAGGGTTATCGATTCTTGCAAACAGAGTCTCTATGGCTATAGAAAATGTATAGTTTAATAAGAAAATGTCCCATTACTTATCAGTACAATCTACTTATCACTACAACCATCATGCAGCTGCGGTACTGGTGGCCAGTTAGAGAAGCATCTAGACGCCTAGCGCCTCCATTGTTTGTACCCAAATACAGATGGATATAGGTATATTATATGGGATAGTATCCAGGTGGAAATCATACCATGACTTATCGGTATAAAATAGGCTATTGTGGTTCACTATGAGGGCATGTCACTTCTGCTTATAAAACTTGTGCATAAGGAATGAATGTCCCATGGTCCAGGGTAGCACCGCAGTAGTAAGTAGTGTATGTTGCGTTGCAGATAGGGCATGTTGCGGAGTACTGATATATATTGCAACATGTACCTCACCTTTGTCGCTATCAGCTAGTTGGGTTTTTACCAACTCTGAAGCCGTTTGGATATCTGGCTCAAGTTCCTGTGAGAGGGAGGGAGAGAAAGGCTGCTATATATAGTCATCCCTGGCATACTATATAATAACATGTTACCCTTATATGTGTACCCACATGTGGAATAAATAATAGTTAGACACTGTTTAGGAGGTTTCTACGTGATTTAGAAGACGAAGGCGCTATGTAGAATCCCGAGCAAAGCGAGGGTTCTACTGAGCCCTGAGGTCTTCTAAATCACGTAGAAACCGACTAAACAGTGTCTAACAGCTTTAGATCCTAGCAACAATGCCCATAGGCTTGACATATAAACTGCTGCCTAGCAACAATCCTAACCATAGGCAACAATTATTTACAGGTTTATATGAAAAATTTACAGGTTTATAGGAGTTTTTTACAGGTTTATATGAGAAGTAGATACCTGCTCCTGACCAATCAGATAACAGTATCTGTTACAACTAGGATCTAATGTGTACTATTGGCCAACTTACACTGGAGATAACTGCAAGCTCCTGCTTCATATCATCAACAGTTTGCTCATGCCTGTGGGCAAAGTTTACAACGTTAATATCATATAAATTCTCAATGTGTACTTCGAGCAAAACTTTGAGGTTATTTAGAGGAGGGGGGCATAGGAATTCCCACTCCTGAAATTGATTTCCTCTCCCTAGAATTTCTAAAGTATAAAATTATTACATGTATACACAACTGCAGTAAGGCCAGGCAAACTGAATTCACAGTTTATCATCACTGCCCACATGGATTTTCATATCTTCTCAAAAAATTTCAGATTGTATACAGCATGCAACTATATGGCACTTTGGTCCCCCCTGAGTGCTGCAATTGAAGGGCGTGGCCTCGACAATCCCGAATTCGAACCTAGCGTTTTTCGCACTCTTTTACTAGTTTGAAATCTGAATAATGACCGCCAGCCCGCATACAAAATCAAAAAATCCATGACAATAAACTGTGAATTTAGTAGTTTGTCTTGCCTAATGTGGATAATTTCATATCCCAGAAGGAGGCTTTTGCTCTCTCTACTGACTCACCTTTCCTTTCTTCCCTCCTGTATCCTTGCAGCCACCCCACTCGGGGGTGCAGAGGTCACACTGTCTGCCAAGTTCTGCACCTCCAGGCAAGCTTCTTCTCTCTCTCTCGCGTCTCTTGCTGGCTTGGACAGCTCAACAGTGCGCCTGTGTGATATGTCTATTTTCAGTATGTGTTCAAAACAACAGCTTGTGCAATGTATGCTAGTACTTTAATAAACACAGAGAATGGGGGCATTCAGGAATAAGTTAAAAGGTACATGTATTATTAAATCATAATGGTAACAAATTATAATAATTCATGGGGGGAGGGGGGAGGTGAAGGGGGCTAATAATTTTTTCCTACATCAGCACTGAATTTAATTTTCATCCCAAACTAATCCATCGTCCCTCCAAAGTTTGTCTGTTTTTTTCCATGATGTCAATGATGAAAAAAGACAAAGTTTATTGGGTTACCTCTGTTGAATAGAGGCACTCCAATAACTGTATTTAATTCCTACAGTCTGGGCATATATTTAAACATACTCAATCACCTGTATAGCACTGGGTTCTGTGTCTTGGCATCATATGTTGTGGTATTCAGCCACTGCTTCTGTCTCTCTGTGAGCATACCAGTGCCTCCTTCGCACGAGGGCAGATCCTTCACTCGCACCAGCAGCACTCCGCGCTCGCTAGCCCTCTGCGCTATCTTATCCTGCACAGCAAGGACCTGGAAAATCGGTGGTGAGCTTTAATTAGAACAAATCGACCCATCTCTTATTCAATTGTAGGGGGCTATTGTTACAACAGTGAGCCACACTAAGACTATTGTCCTACTTTTACCTTCTGATTTCGACGGATATCCTCTGCTTTTGTCACTGGAGAAGGGATTTGAACGCTCGCCATCTCTGAACAGATGTACGTGGGTGGGCAGAATGTGTATCGGTTGTAGTTGCCATTAGCAACGGAACGACTGGTATGCGCGTGCGCTGTAGGGTACCGGCACGGTACCGGGCAATGTATGAAGCGTCACGGCGCGGCCCGGAGCTCCGGAGCCTACCGGTACGGTAATGAGCTCCACCCCCGCTACCGCACAGCATATAAAGAACACAAACACTTAGCATGCAACCATAGATTATACGTATATGCAGCTCTCTCTCTTCTTTTTTTTTCTGTATAAGGTGATTTATCGCAAATTTAATATGGATAGGCAGCAGAAAGGAGCTTTAAAATTCTCGATCGATTGCATTCTCAATGGACAGCAAGCAGCGAGCAGTGCTTCTAGTAGTGCAGCTGCGCACTCCCTTCAAAGCCAGAGCATGACACCTTACAGCTCTTTCTACGCCCAGCTAACGCGCATGCAGTCCTTCCCTTACGTTCTACGACTGCCTACCTCGATTGGATACCCGCAGGTGTGCGCTCCTAACCTAGTAGCCGCCTTTTCTGCTCAGTCTGCGAGAACAACCTTAAACGGCGGGCTTTCCTCCAACAGTGCAGCAGCTAGCACGGGAAGAAGTCCATTGCTGCAAGCTGGTATGCGCCAAGGAAGCTTCGTGGATCTACAGCAGAGACAGACCAAAAAGGCAGGCACCCCTCCCTACCAGATGGCTTGGAATCGAGGCTTTACTGTGGGAGGGCTAGAGCGGCCTGCAGTCGCCAACAATCTAACCTGCTGGGCCTCGGGACGGGCGAAGAGAAGTGAGGAAGACTCGAGAGAGGCCAGTTCTAGTCCCTCGTACGATTCCGATTCGGAGGAGAGCAGTAAGCCTGGAGATTCTGAGACCGAAGACTGGGATTCATACCATAGTAGAGTCAGGTCTACTACAAGTCTGACGGATTCGGAAGATACCTGTTCCAGTTCCGGAAGCCTACCCTCATCCCCCACCCTCCGCAGTAGTGCAATGAGATGCAGTGCAGAGCAGATGAAGACAACTGATATTGTAGCAAATTCTTCAGTGAGTGCAGCTGCTTCCCTGAGATCCAACAATAGGAAAAATTTCAAGAAAAAGTCACGTACAGCATTCACTAGTTCACAGCTATCGGAGTTGGAGAGGCGATTTAATGAGCAGAAATATCTCACCAAAGTTGATAGATGCTTGTTGGCCCAGACACTAGGATTGACAGAAAAACACATCAAGACTTGGTACCAGAATCGACGCACAAAGTGGAAGAAGGACTGCTCCGATCAGGACTGGAGCAAGCAGAGGGAACAAGCTGCCACAGCCATGTACAAGCAGTACCTAGAACTAAAATCAATTAAGGAATTGTAATGATACATGTACTTTTTGCATTAATTTTGCCAGACAATTGTCATTTTATTGTCATTAACATCACTGGCTTTTGCATTCTCAATTCATCTCTACTTTTTGTAACAATGTGATTGTATGTCAGTCTGCACAGTTTGAATGTGACTTTTGCACAATAATAATAATAATTGTACACATTTCTACTTAATTGTGGACATAAATAATAATTATTATTAATGAGGTGCAACATTCTGCATCACATGGTTGAGCATTATAATTATAGCAACAGCAAAGGAATGACTTTCTACTACAGCACAACACAATATCAGTGACAAAAACCAGCAAAATCAGTTAATCTTGCAGAAATATATAGAAAGATTGACTTTTTCATTATAATTATAGAACTGGCGATTGGGATATATAATAATAATTATAGCTAAGACACATACATAAATCAAGCTATCTGACTGTATCTACTCTTAGCAAGTGTTTCAACTGTTCATAGACTACATATCCAATGCTGACAGCCGGTATCACCTTCAAGAAGTTTGGTAATAGGCCCCTGTACAGTCCCCTGGGCCCTTCGTCTCTTACTATTGTCCGTAAAGTTTCCACCATCCCCAACGACTTGCTTTCGCTTAATGATGAATTTTCTACTGGCACTCCAGCTGCCTTGACTGGGCTTGCTGCAAAACGTTAAAAAATTAATGTGTAAAGTTAATAATAATATTGGTGCTACGTAGCTATGTTATTTTCAAAAAAAGCAACCACATTTATACAAAAAATTAAATAATACTGCAAACACAAATTATTAAAGTATTGCAATGCTTGTAATAATAAGGTGTTATTCAGCTGCCATAAGATGGCACAGTCACTCAGTAAGACCTTGTTTACATACACTCACTGACTATCAGTTGCATCAGTAAAAGCCACTAGTACGGACATAGCTACCGATCTTTCCAAAAATTCACAATGGTTTACAGCCATACTATTCACACTACTCCAGCAAAACGACCGACTCCAAAAATCCCCCCCCCCCCCACACACACACACACACTACCCCTACTCGCTTCACTAATTAGTCGGCTCTGTCAGACATCATAACTGTCTGGTCTGGTTCTAAGGGGTCATTGATCAAATTTCCACGACATCATCAAACAAATAATATATTCAATTCCAGACAGAGAGTAGACTTTCAGTGACACGCGCTAAACGGAAAGTGGAGTACGTCTGAGCAGCTGGTTGCCATAGCAACAGTGCATATCAAAGGGAAGAGTCATAAAAGAATGTATAATATTTATTATTACGTAATCCAAAGCATGCACATTACAATTCAAAATACGCACATGCACGCACAGTTGCTAGCGTGCTTAATGAGCAGAAATGATGACATCACAATGTAGCGTGACCAAGAACATGCAACAAGACATTTAATACCAATTACTGTGAGGATTTTGCAATGGAAGTTCGGGATGCCACAAGCATTCCTCGTTAATGTGGGGTCAGGGACATCCTTTATGGTGTTGACAAGCATTTCACTACTGTACCAGTACTTTTGGTAATAATTATTGCAGGCTCATTGGTTTCCATTATGGAATAGAAGTGGGGGGCTCATGAGCTGGGGAGTATGATACCGCCATGAAATTTGAAGCATGATACTTGATTAGGGTTTATAAACACTTGACAATAAACGTTATATAATTGTCTCTCTTTGTCTAATAATATAATTGAGCCACTGCCTTACTAATACTATTAACATACAGTATAGTCAGTCTGTCCGACTACACTGAAGAGTGCAGTGCCCATGCACACTTTGGATCAAACCTAGCGTATGCTAAGCTGGCATGCACACGTGATCAGTGTGAGTGTGTGCATGTGAGGTGTGAGGTGTGTATGAATGTGCATATGCAATTGCGCAAAGAGAGAGAGAGAGAGAGAGAGAGACACAGTACTTATCTAGACTACACCAATACAACTACCTCAAAATCTATAGTAACCATGATGGCAACAAATACTCCCTCTGTGCTTGTAGACTTACATGTAGTTCTAATAAGAGAACAGACGACAGGCAAGCAATAGATACCTCAAAACCAATAGTAACCATGTTGTCTGCAAAAAAAAAACCGATCAAAAAAACTCACTTTGTGCTTGTAGCCTGGTCCGAATGAGAGACAGAGGATAGCTGGCCAGCTGCCCACATGTGCTTGATATAGTGCCACAGGCCAGGGGCACCAGTACTCCGGGGTCCTCAGAGTTGTGGCTTGAGAGATAGAGGTTCTTTATCGTCTGTTTTACACGAGTGCGAGAGTGAATAAAATTAATGAGTCCGTGAGGGAGAGTGAGAGTGGGGGAAGGAGAAGGTGGAGGAAGGAGAGGGAGCGAGAAGGGGAGGGAGAGAAAGAGAAAGAGAGAGAGAGAGAGAGGGGGGGGGGGGTACAACAGAGGAGGAGGAAAAATTATTATTTTTACCTCATAGACAGTCAGGTCGATGCCTGCGTAGGGTATGATTCCCACCAGACTAGGAGTGAGTCCTCGATAAAGAGCTCTGCTTCCCTCGTTTCGTACAATCTGCCTGAGGCAGTCAGCCATACCTCTGTACTGACCGGTTTTTCCTAGGGCAAGTCTAGTCTTCAGTACCTGACATAATTATAGAATGGAGAAAGCATGTTGGTCATCGCCAAGTAACCAAAGGTTTTATATAATAATATTATTATAGGCAAATTATTGGCTATGAGAGGGGTGTGGCTGATTATGGGGTACGTCAACACAATGTACATAATATTATCATCATGCTAGCTGGCTATCTCATTGATATCTTAAGTGTTGCTGAATAGGGCTACATGTATATAGTGTACCATCTCTCGTGATGAAAAAAGTTTTGACTCGCTAAGTAATCCTTTCTACTCACTCATCTAAAGTAAATAAATTTCATACCACTACAGAAGTTAAACTTATTGTATGTATGCACATCTCTTAATTAAAGCATCCACCTCCCTCTCTATTACAGTAAAATACTGATTTTTTTGGCCAATTATTGGTGAAATCTATGAACAGGCATCTAACAAGCTATGCAGCAGGGGTATGTACGTATGTGCAAGGGAGCTGCAGAGAAATGCTCGGTAAATGTGATGGTTTTGTCCCACTACATGTAGGAGGGCACGGCTACAAAATATCGGACAAATTTACTTTGCTGCATACATAATTAATTGTTCGGCGAGGGAATTATAGCCTATTGTATTCAATTAGGAGACGCTTAATTTGTCGTGTGAATTTGTGCAATTCCCGTACATGATCGTTGTATAGAACTCAATTAGAGTCGACTTCTTTGAATTCAAACCTCTTAACCATGCACAATCCGCTAGGCAGACAGCTAATTTTGTGGGTAAAATTCTAACATACACACGCCTACACTCTATAGTAGTTTTTAATGTTCACCTACATAATATTAAGTAGTATGCTTGGCAAGCTCCTTAATAATAACATTATTTTTTTATTATTATTAATTTTTAGAACTGACCAATGAGAGAAGGGGATCGTACCATCACAGCATATTATTACACGCAATTGGTCGATTGAAATTAATATCCCATTAAGCGATTCGTAGAGCATGCATTGTCTAAGTAATAGTATCATCTGTCTCAAACGTAGCTAAGAAATTACAGCCTAGCCATGGCTGGTCAAATGGACAGTCAGCTTATCTATCTATATCTACAGCTGATCAATCTGCTTGCATACATGTACGTACATGCATGCATGGAAAGTAATCTCAATGAACGTGATCTACATGTACATGCAATGAATGTGATCTACATGTACATGTACATGTCAGCATGTACCTGCCTAGTCCAGTACCATGCATATACCTGATCTGACACATGTACAATGTCATGTAGATATCAGCTGAGATGACATGTACATGCATGTACATGCATACCAGTCCTAACGTACATGCTATCATTGTGTGCATACATGCTATAATAATATTATTATTATGCATGAATAGAGCTAGCTAGAGCTATCTCCATTTTTACACTTTGCAGAAGAATGATTTTCCTGACTATTTATGAGAACGGCTGGCTAATTAAATAATGCTAACGAGCGAAAGCTCACCTCTAGGCCTATCTCCTTTTGCAAAATGATTTTCCTGACTATTTATGAGAACGGCTGGCTAATTAAATAATGTTAACGAGCGAAAGCTCACCTCTAGGCCTATCTCATTTTGCAAAATGATTTTCCTGACTATTTACGAGAACGGCTGGCTAATTAAATAACGTTAACGAGGCAGTTCCTTTATAACTAACTCAATTACATAATCCACCCGCCAACGACCCCACCCCTTTCGTAATTGAATTTGACTCAAAATAATAATTAGCGCGTGTGTGTGCGAAGAATCAAATCACCGCTACCTAAACGGACGACTTTAGCCCGCATCGCGCCACAGTCGCTAATTATTCACACAGACACCGCTTAGCTGTACGTGACTGAACTGCTGTCCGACGGCCAAAATACTTAATTGGCGTCTTTTATACGTTAATTAGATAAATTATCCATCGGGCGACGAGCGAATGCCTGTCGTTTCCTGCCTTGGTTGATGGACAGCAACATTGAACAACCCACGAACGTACATTGTTTATGCGGTAAATCGAGCGAGAATCGCTGTCTCTTATGCACTGTGCATATTCAAACGATACTAGAACATGTACAGCTGCATACATGCACGTATTGCGCAAATAAATACGGGGGAGAATTTTCTCCGAGGCAATAGTAATACTATGCATACTTTGACTGTATTGGATCATATAGCTAGCTACCTACACAAATTTAATGCATGGAGGTACATAATTAATACTCTCTGACATAACGTGTATAATAATAATATAATATTCTGCATAATAGGACTATATTGGACAATGCATGGACAATCCATCTATCCATCTAATGTATAGGAGATATGCAATTAATACGCTCTCTGACGCAATGTGTATAGTACAATGTATTTTGTCGAGTCTGTTTGAAATATAATATAATATTACTGGCCCATGTATAGCAGAGCAGGCTATAGCACATTAGAGTGTTGCCAACAAGGGGTGACGTGACATGCGGGAACGATAAATGGAATATTATTACCCCAGACCCTTGGTCGCTCAAAATTAACACTACATTGCTATATAGCACATAATATCATTCGTACACACAAAATGTGAAGGCTATTGCAGCCCCGTGCCCATGGCAGAACTTGATCAAAATTAATGCGTTTTGCACAAAACAATAATAGGAAGGAAGACCCAGATACAAGGCTAAGCTATCGATGCTCCTTTCTAGTCTAAGTAGCTGATGATAATTTTTAACACTCTCTTCCCTTTATGATTTCCTAAGGGATTGATTGAACAGATCAACCCCTACTCCATCACACCCACCCCCTCCCTCCCTCCCTCCCCCGTTGAAACTATTAAGGTGTTGAATCGCTGTTTGGTGTTCATCCCTTTCACCTCCTAGCGAACAATCATGTCCACAGCTTTGTCTCTCCAGCAGAACACCCAGAAGCTACTGCTGAACACCTGGTCAAGACTGTCCCCAACACTAAGTGTACATGCAGACAACATGACCGGTGTGTTATTTGAATCAAGTGCATCACAAACAGCGATAGCTACTGCTACTGTATATGGTAGGAGTGCTAGTAATAAAATAAGGCTCACGTTTTGGTCGGACATTGCTAGGACACAGTATAAGACTTTGTGGAGTTGCATGGGGAATTTAATCGGTCATTTCAACAATTTGGTCGGAAAATGTCCGATGACCAGCTGTTACTTCTAGCCCTGCTATCGTACAGTACAGTATAATATTATTATTTGTGTGAACGTAGGGAGTAGGTTTTGTGCTGATCTATGCATAACAATAATATTAGACTCTATCATTGATTTCCCATATGTACCGTCACCGTTAATTGTCCAGCAGCCAAGTCGACTGTCTGGTATGGCCGTACCCAGGTCTAGCCAGACAGACAGACACCCCACGACACCTACCTACAATGCCATGCATTTACAAGTACATACGTGTGTGTACCTAACTACCTAGTCCGTAGCAGCCAGATAGCTCCGTGCATGATGAATCTGGTGAACTTTTACTATGAATAGCATTCAGAGTACAATGTTGTGTATACCGCAAGTTAAGGCGGCATATGAATTAATTGAAATTTTAATGCCACCCTCCCTCCCCCCCAACATGAATAGCAGCCAATGGACCGAACACCTTATATATAAACACATTCCTTATAAGGAAATTGTGATTAGGGTGGCGCAAGGCAGGGAGGGAGGGGGTGGACGACATGCGGGAGCATTCCGAGACAGAGAGACAAAGGGGATTTATTTGTACAATGCTATGAATACCGGCGCCCATCCAAGCTATCTAATATCAACACTGATACTTAACACTATTGCACAGTGATGACTATAATGGGGAGCAATAAAAACACAGTTGACCTTTCATGTGCACTCTAGGGGTGAGTGGGCGTCGGCGCTCGCAAGCAAGCAAGCAAGCTAGCTACAGTGTAGATAGACAACAATACGCTACGAGTCAAGGCCAATAAATAGTGTTACATAGTACTAGCTTGTAGAGTAGCATACTATAGACAAGTTGACCATGGAATGTCACTGGTGGGCTGCCATGCAATCCCAGAGGGCGGAAACATGGCTGGAGACTAAGAACAGAAAAACATAGAAAAAAAAAATAGCGTGGGCCAGAGTGTTAATTATGGGCTAAACAGTAGAAATTGGCTGGTGGGCCACAGTCACGCACAAGATCATGAGCTAGCCCTGAACAGTGACTCCTGCACAAGTGGCATACCATGCTGTGTACGCATGTTGGCCTGGTCGGTTAACTTCGTGGGTTCGTAATTAGGGTGGGAGCGAGTGTTTTTGGTATGTTGAGAGTAGTCAATGCATCAGAGTAAACGCACACACACATACATACATACACAGATAGATACATCGTAACACACACAACCAACATACTATTATTAGTATTATTATTGAGGTAAGTTGGACCAATCATAAGGGCTATGAGAACAAGATTCCAGGGATATCAGGCATGTGGGTGGGATCATAATATTATGGGGAATAAAAGAAGATGAAAAATTACATGGACGAGTGGAGAGAGATTTGACAGGAAATTGTGAATTAAGCTGGGAATTACAAAAGATTAGTAGCTCTGCACGTGTCTCAGGACAGCCTCCCTCCCTCCCTCCCTCCCTCCCTCCCTCCCTCTCTCCCTCCCTCCCTCCCTCCCTCCCTCCCTCCTTCCCTCCCTCTCTCCCTCCTTCCCTCCCTCCCTCCTTGTCAGCAGAAAACAATAATCACAAAGCTATCCCTTTCATGAAATACTATCTTTAACTGTCTCAAGGTATCAAGATGTCTGCATGCAATAAGAGGAAAACTATTACAGTCTAGTTAACATAACTAGAACTATAATAATAAGTATCTTCGTAGCTTATTTCCCTCGAGTACTAAAGATCTCGAGATCAAGCCAGAAGCCAGCATGACCGGCATAATAGAGCTGCATAGCTACACACGCTGACAGTAAGCAGAATTGCTTTGTTACATACAGTACCTCCATGGGGTAGATTGCTGTCTGAGCTATGACTCCAGCTGTCGATCCAGCCAACAGTCTCTCGTAGACCTGCAGCGGCCGACCGTCCTTGTGAGCAAACAGTTTCTTCACCTGGACAAGAAAAAAAAATGAAAAAATTATGCTTTAACACACGATTAGGAGCATGACAAATCACATGTACATCATTATTTGAAGTTTTTAGCACAGAAACTTGGAACATACTGTACTGTAACATAGGAGCATCATGTGTTTTAATGATAGCGCCTTAGCCAAGTACTGCCAATATTATTCGTGAATCCAATAAGTGCAAGCGTCAACCCCGTACCATACCATACCATACCGCATGACTAGAACATCTAGTAAAAATGTTGGCGAGTTGTACACCGAACACACGAAGTTCATAAGCAGTAACACTTGTATACAAAGGATGGAACTAATCTCAACTTGTTACAAGTTGTCCACTACAAGGAAACTTCGCTGTTTCTATACAGCTATTGCAACTGAGAACAATGTCACTTCAATCTACTAATTACGGCAAATGTAAGGAAAAACCAGCAATTCAGAATAATTAATAGATACTATAAAATGGCCCTACGATGCAATTACACATCCATGGCAACAGCAGCGTCGATAACATCACCACGGAATCCAGTATCACACAATTTGTATCGTCCAATTAGAACCATTAGACAATGTAAGTAGACAAATCAAGAGCAAGAATAAACAAATTTGCATTTGAAGCACAGAATATTGATTACCAGCACCCACTATTGGTAAACGTCGTGTGGTCATTAAGTTTTCTAAAGAGATCACTGACTTAAAATAATAATATTATTATCGATAAACGATGGAGATATCAGACATCAGTCATAAAAATAAATAATCAGTGATTTATTAACTACTGGTTCTTTAGGAATAAAATTGACCTCAGGGTGGGGGGGGGGGGGGGGGGGGGGTGAGTGGGGAATCCCTATTTCCACCCCTCTAATTAAATCCCTGACAGTGGTCACATGACCTACTTACTTAACTTACTTACGCACATGTTCATAAGCAAAGAATCTAAGTGCTGACTCTGGGACGATCTTGACGACATTGACTCCATTTCCTCGCCATAGCGACCTGACTCCGCCCTCACTGAGCATGTGCTGGAAGCAGGATCTCAACGTGAAGCGCTGATTTCGCATCGAAGACACCTGCACACCAGGGATTACACGCAATTAATACAGGATAATTACTATCAACTGCTGGTAATTAAAAGAGACTGCTCCAGTATTTAAGAGATTGAGCTTCTCCCTAGGCTAATTAGCTCTAAAACAAAATTTCAGAAGAAAGGGGAAAAAATTGAATTCTCTGATAATCCTATAATGGTTAATAGTACATGCAACCATGGGACTACACTGTACACATGACATTAATAGTACTACTTCTAAACGTGACTCTGTGGCCAGTACAGAGGCTATCAAATGCTGAGATAAGCACTCCACATCCACTGTTTTATAATTAGGATTAGGATTAGTACAACAGTTAGGGGCGTGAGCGGTGAGCGTGCGCGTGTGTGTGTGTGTGTGGTGGCCTAAAAATGCCTTAAAATTAGAATTCAGCCAATACTGATTACACATCAGAGGAGGCACACTATCAACAAGGCTGTCTATGACCACAATATTGATGGAGTTCACTCACACATCAAAGATAGACAGAGAGAGGCAGGCACACATGCTTACAAAGCCCAGTGGACATGTGTTGTTGTTTTTCTTCACTTACTTGGAAGAATATCTTCAGTCTGTCCAGAGGTGCTGTGCATGTTCTTGACACTGCAGTGAGGGACAGAAAGAGCTAGATACTCCATAAAACCATGAATATAATATGCAGGCAGAAAGAGTTCACAGGTTGTTTACTTTTCATTCATGCCATAGACAGAAGCAACCATTTCAGATGTACATGTACCCACCCAATGGTAGCTTAGGACAAAAGCGTTAAACCATACTATTATAGTCTGCAGAGCATTCTCTTCTAGCGTATGTACAAGTGAGCAGCAAACCCTTCAAAGGGAATTGAGGAGGAAATAATTATCGTTGGGGTTGCGTAGTGCCCACGGACATAACCCCACTGCCCCCACAGATCGAATGATAAGCCATTTGTGGTACTCTGGGCCATCGACCACTAGTCACAACGAATTATGTTACCATGGCAACACCTTCGCATACCCACAATTGGATAGAATTCAAGTCTAAACAGTATAATGACGATACATGTAGGTATGTACATACACAAAAATTAATAATAAGTCTGTTAGAGAAAGCTTTACCCACAGGACGGTTAAGGGGTCACTTAACCACCACAACTACATGCACTTAACTATAAAAATGTAATATTGTATAATGCCCAACTATGTATGCTCTACCGCCTAATATAATTATGCTTCACTAATTCAATAATTACTCCATGCCCCAATAATTACTGTGCCCCACTAATTCAATTAGTGAGCTCACCTGCTCCAGCCCCGCCCCCAGCCACGAGTTGTCTCCACCACATTCCTGTGATCTTCTCTTCCTCCGAGAACTCCTCGGGAATCAAGATGTCTGACGACTCACCGATGTTCACCGCCTGCGGGAAGGAGGGGGAGGAGGAGGGGGAGGGAGGAGGGAGGGGAGAAGGAAGGAGAGACACAAGTTCGTCCATAACTGACGTATATACTGCCTTCAAGGCCAAGGACAGCTAATTAAGATCTCTATTTGAGCATTAAGGGGTCACTTAACCGAACTGTCAAACTGGAGACACACTAATGCACCCATCACTGACTGGCTTTAAGCCAAGCAGCTAATAGATACTACACTCTTGATGCTATGGCAGTAACTTGTTCGTAGAGAGAGAGCTTGCATTAAGGGGTCACTTAAAGCACACTATCGAACTGAGTTGAACGGGCAGCAGCTAAACTACTAACTAGATTCTCATAGCTTCACTATATTATTCTTATGAGACTCAATCTCACTGCATCATGCTGATATAGTAAAGACATTACAATAGCTTAGTAACATACATAGAGGAACATAAATAATGCTTAGTGTGATGCAGTGTGTCTGTGATCACATTTCTTACTGCTCTGTGCCGTGCATAGTAATAATAATAATATTATGCAACAGTTGTTGAGCAGGGTATCGGCTGGCAGGGCATGTGACCGACATGTGGCTGTGGTAAGTCCACGGGTCAGGTGTGGTCTAGGTGTGCGTGTGCATGTGACATGCACCGCATGAATTAAAATTAAATGCTTGCATGTCGAATGGCGCCATGCTACCTGGCTTATATAGCAACACTGCAGATCCTTAGATTATTGGGTAAAATTAAATTTTTTTTACACATATGGTGGACCCCTCTATTAGGACACTCCTGAAATGAACGAGGATATCTCCCTCGATCAGGATATCCATGAAGATTATTATTGTTTTCCACAGAGTGTAGGCATGATCATGATGTTCAATAAATTATACATCTACTCTGGACACCCTTGGGACAGCATAAAGTGTCCTGATTAAAGGAGGTGTCCTCATTTCAGGGGTACTTTTTGTACATGTATCTATGTAGCTAGGACCGTGCGTGGTGTCCCCCACAAAATAATTTTAATCAGGAAGGGACCCTTACTGTTGCATGGCTCCAGATTTCAAAAATGGAGCGGACGCTAGTGTGAGGTTGAAGCAAGAGAAACTCCCTCCACTCTTTCCAACTGATCTGAACATTACCATCCTTGTCCATTCTGTAATAGGGAGAGAAGGGGGAGGGGGAGAGAGGGAGAGAAGAGAGAGAGAGAGAAAGAGAGAGAGAGGAAAGAGAAAGAGAGAGAGAGGAGAGAGAGAGGAGAGAGAGAGAGGAAAGAGAGAGAGAGGAGAGAGAGAGGAGAGAGATTATTCAATAGCATAACAGCAGTGAACAGTACACGATACACATAATTATTACAATACTATCAGTGATAACAACGAACTGCTCAGAATATTATAACATCAGCTGAGGTGAGCAGAGAGAACCGATACTAACAGGATAACACTCCTCCGGCTTTGAAGTACAAACCATCTGCTGACACAAGGCAACCACTACATCACGACCGCTCCGTATCGACATCTTGTCGGAGGCCACACATGCAAACAGACGCACTTGAGGAACACTGACCGTGACATCGGTGCGACACGACACGGGGACATGATAGTACAACACAAACACGATAAGACCACAACCGCACACACTTCAATATATAAATATAAAAATTAATTTTATTATCAAGGCCATGGAGAGGCAGTCCGCTCACCCACCCACTCCCCGGGTACTGTAATAGCAGGGGCTCCCCTCACACTAGTCAAATTTAAGTAGCCATCAACTTTCTAGGTACTGCAGTGAGCCCAACAAGCCTTCAGTACAGAGTTTCTTTTGGTGTGGGAATAGGAATTATATCCATGTGCTTTGATGTGGCCACGGGCTCCACCCAAACTATGCCCTCCCGTCATGCCTTAAATTTAGCTTGGGGAGAACACTGCACTGCATCCTTCACTTTGGCCACTGGTCCACGGCCCACGGCCCACGGCTCAGGTAGCAACAATTTGGCCAGGATCAGCACTGCTCAATAACATAATAATAATTATTATTATTAAATTTTGAGAAATGGCTGTCTACACGCTTTGGGAATTCACCTGTGGATGCTTACATGGCCATTAATTTTGGTTAAACTTTTATCTACCATCATAGAGTGGTGGTACAATCCCCTGACCATGCATAATAACATTATTATACTATACGTTATAGTTACAAGACCTTAATTGAGGTGCATGAGATGCATGGTCGAATGCACCCCAATTAAGGTCTTGTAACTGTCTTATTGGCCCATGACCCCCTCTCGTCATTGGCCTACCCAATGATCACCCACACCCCTGTGGTGGCCGGCAATTTGCCTATAAAAACTTTGGTTGCTAGGTGATGGCCAATAAACATACATATAAACACGTGTACATAATACACATACATACATACATACATGCATACATACATACACACATAAAATCCATATAATAGTGGGTGCATGAGATGCAGGGTCGAATGCACCCCAATTACTGTCAGATAACTATTTTGTTGGTAGTTGACCTCTGTTCATCATTGGCCTACTTTATGATGACCCAACCCCTTCCCATAGCCGGCAAATTGCCTATAAAAACTTTGGTTGCTAAGCAACTACCAACAAACTTACATACACACATAAAATACATACATACATAAAATTATACTTACATACACACATAAAAATTTAATACGTAATATACTTACGTAACACACACGCCGTAGTTAATAGTTAAGGACCCTATACATGCAAACATGTACCTCCCACAGTGAGGGCCAGCAGTACAGGAGCTATGGTGGAGAGAGGAGGAGGAGGAAGAGAGAGGGAAGGAGAGATGCTTGGCTTTACCAGAGTGGTAGGCATGCAGACTAGAGAGAGAAGAGAGAGAGGGGTGGGAGAGACAGGGAGAGAGAGAGAAAGAGAGAGAGAGAGGGAGAGAGAGGGGGGGAGGGGTGAAGAAAGAGAGAAAGGGAGAGGAGGGAGAAAAGGGGAAGAAACAAAAGAAAGAGAGAGAATACACACACATGATGACATCACCTCAATGTGTACAGTGCAAATTAAAAATAAAAAACATGTACTAGCAACGTTACAGAAGGCTTGCATCAGATATATAGCACTTTCCTAAGTCACAAGGGAAGCCACTTACTTCTGCAACAATTTTCTGACCTCCCTGTCAGAAACATTCAGCCCCAGACTTCTCAGGGATTGACGAATCTCACCCTCATCAATTACACCTGCAGTATAGAATTTATGTATAATTACTGTCATGCTAGCTAGTTAGGGCGATGCCAAACATGGAGGGGGGTGGGGGTCTCATTAGTCTATCAAGCTAGACCTTTTCTCTCGACGACCTTTACCCACTCTATCTAAAAGAATACTAGAGCTCTGTAGAGCACATACCCCGCGCGCTCAGTAGCCACTGTAGCGTAGTATTGCAACACTCTGAGGCGTAGCTGTTTCATGATTTGATGACCCTTTCCAACACTTAGCTTGAGCATGCGCAGTCGCATCAGCATACTATTATGCTAAAGAGTGGGTGTGGTCAATAAACCACAGGCATGCTGAACAGAAAATGCACGATTTGTAGCACTACTAAGCCTTTTTGAGCAATTCGAAGCGTGTACAAACCAGTTTTTCACCGATATCTACTGATTGGTTGCGCTTACAGATGCCTAGAACACGAGATCTGGCGATTTTCGTGCCGACAACAGACGGACAAACCGGTTGCTTTACCCCTTGCGCATGCGCACGGGGTAAATATTATATTATTATTATGAGTGATACTACAATAGAAGTTACTAGCATGTGAATTTGAGTCCTACAGTGCTGATAATGTGAGTATAGATGTGCTGTTGCAATGCTCTAGTTCATACCCTGGACCAGGGACTACATTCTATGTATGTATGTATTATACTATGTTGATGGTTTGCACGACAACACTTCTGAATCATTGAGCTCAAAATGAAGCTCTAAAGTAAACTGACACGCACAGACAGACCACAGAACCCCTTGTGCATGCGCTGAGGGTTATCACCACATCAGTCGTGCTAATCTGATTAACACTGGCTGATGTGTTGGCCCAACAAGTGGGCATTAATTGAAATCAACCTATAACCTCAAGTGTATGTGTCGCGCTGATCGCATTATCATTATACCTACCGTCTTTATTAACATCCATGGCCTGAAACACCAGCCATAGCTTCTTCTCATGCTCCACACAATAGTTTAAAAACTCTCTACGGTCAATATAGTCATCTTTATCCTTATCTCCCATCTGAAACACGGCCTATGAAAAGCCAAGAAACCGATTTCTAAATAAAGCACATCACGGCGTGTGATTTTAATATATACCTGGGCAGTTCCTGACATACTAGGGAGGCCCATACTCTCTATTCCCTCACGGAGCTCGTGGACGTCTATCCTCCCATCCTTATTACGATCCAGTCGCTCGAATAACTCGGCAAACCGTTTCTCGTCTTCTTCGCTGTAGCGGTGTCCGTGCGACGCGTGGGGCGCGTTCTCCGGCTCCCCCGCCGGTTCAAGATCTCCCTGGTCTGGCATAGCCGGCCGGCTACCGTAGAGGAAGATCGGCTCAGAGAGAGTGGAGGACAAGAAACATGAAGATGGATGTTCGAGTGCGAGCGTACAGCGGGGGGAGGGGTCGGTACGCTTAGCTAGTTCAATTTTACTGAATTCGCTTATTTAGATACAAGAGTCATAACTGGCCATTAATTTTAGTATATGCAGCCAACAATAATTAATAATAATTGCAGAATTTAATAGATGCATGTACATCAACCACAACAATAACAACAACAAAAAGATTAATGCAGAAAGTTTAACGTTTGCCGCAGTTTCTGACTTGCTTCCTCTATCGTATAGCTGGAAAATTTGGTGGGGAATTAAATTTGGCAGTTTGGCGGTCTATAATTATTACAACCGCCAAATTATAATCCACCAAAATTTCCTACTCACATATAATTATACTTATGGTAATCCCGTACCGAACCAAATACCCTTACAATATATAGCTATTTTGGGCTCAATCGCCAAATTTAATTCCCACCAATATTTCCAGCTATACGGTAGTACAGTTGAGCCTCCAAACAAAGGACACTTTGGGAACGGACCTCTTGTCCTTTGCTCGAAAGTTGTCCCTATCTCGGAGGTTCATAATTTTTCAACCCATTTTGATTGTATTATCCTTAACAAGTTACCGTATGGCGGGTAATTTTTGTGGGGTGCTAATTTTCGTTATTTTCGTGGTGGACTTGGCAGTCACGAAATTTTCCCACTCACGAAAATTAATGCCTACGGTGATATTGTACTATGTATGCAAGTCCATGATGATGGGCGTGGCCACAAACATCGTGGCAGCGCGGCCAACACTGTTAGAAAGCAACAGTAGCCACTGTCATCCAGCTGATAGCGTCTTTGATACTAATATTCTTATATCTCGTGCGCTTTGTCCAAGTCTCTGTAGGTATGGTTTAGTAATAAAGAAGATCGTGAGCGCGTGTATCGATTACATCATCACTCATGCAGCAGTGCCACGCCCCTAGACTGGTTGCTGTCACGAAATTTAAAACCACGAAAATTAATTTTGAGAGCCTTTTCGGACTTTCCACGAAAATTAGACCCCATGAAAATTACCCCCATATGGTAGTAAGTGCACTGAAATGCATGATAAGAGCAGTAGAGATGATGATCAAGTGGTTGGTATGTTCTGTTTTCAGTATCGACATAGCACAGTCTGAATTTTTTTTGTTTCTGAAGTACTGGCTACTCCAAAATCGTTATCTGGATTCAAGGCTAATATTATTATCACGCATGCCGCATAACATCGCGACTGCCTAGATGGTGGCAAAGGTGGGCGTGGCATCGTAATGTTAAGGGCATGGGTTCCGGATGTCCGCTATTTAGAGGCAGTTTTGCATTGAAAAGTCACGTTGGGAGCTTGGATCTTGTCCGCTGTCTGGAATCGAGAAGCGTCCGCTTCTCGGAGGTTGCTAATGTACTATAACTATGCTAAATTCAATCGGTAACACGGCACTTGTCTGCTGTAGAGAGGTTGTCCGCTTCTCGGAGGGTCCGTTATCAGAGGCTCGACTGTATCAACCCTCAATCCATAAATAGAAAAGTCCTATAGAATGGGAGAAAGCAAGGATTAAAAATCCTGTTAACAAACCAGCTTCCCCCCCTCACGATATACCGTAAATCGCGAATATTTCGATGTCAACATATTCTCGGACAGCATGGCTTGTGCAAAAATTAAATGCACGAAATACATGTGCATTATTAACAACAATGCGGTACAGGGTCGTTTGTCCGAAAATTATTTAAAGGCATTGTGTCATGCTATAAGCGCTGATTGCCTGCTAATTGAAGCCGCACGCGCCCACGCGGTAAATGAACACTGGGCGTGGCGGTGGCTGATAAGTTCGCGTGTACATTCAAATCTGCCCGCTGAGGCTCGCTCTGCTGGACGTTCGACTTTCTAGGCATCGTGTAGGCTCTCGATCCTATATTTATCAGTTTTCTTACTCTTTAGCCGTCCATAACCGAAGATTACAGGCTTCTCAACTCGACCGTCGCGAATGTCTTCTGCGCTGCACATGTTCGATCTCCGCGTACTCTCGTGGACTATTGGGCGTGCCCGTACTTCCTGTGCCCACTTTAATTGAATTTTTGAACTAATGAGCTCATTAAGAAGCAATTAGGCCTTATGTATGGACACAATGCCTTTAACGCAAAAAATTATCGCATGAAATATTAATTTTTAGACGCGAAATATTCGCAATTTACGGTATAAACTTTCACAGATACTTTAAGCAACTGTTATCACATCAGGAGAATATGAGCTGCCGAAGACGGCGAAGGAGCGTATAACGTGCGTGCCATCGAAATACAAATTCAAATGCGGAACTGGGCGTGGCCATCCATGTATGAATATGGCAATAGCCAGTTCCAATAGACGTGCACTTTCCATATTTGGAAAGTATTGCGTTTAAATTTGTATTTAGTCGATGGCACCCGGGCATACGTACGTGGTAGTTACACGCTCCTTCACCGACTTCGGTGGCTCATATGCTCCTAATTGCATAGAATCGACATGCATAACACATTGCCAATTTCACCACCTGCTCTCATCGGTAAAAAAAATTTTTCAATCATGTTATGTATAACTATTATACCGATACTTTAACAATTGGCAAATTAAATTTTGGTAAGTTATGTCCTAAGTAGCAATTTACTTTTTGCGGTTATTGGGTAATTATGATGTAATCTATGAGGTAATTATGAAAAAATTCAGGGCCTCGATGGAGCCTTTCTGAGACTGGTGAATATGTAGAGTATCTTGCGCATGTATCCAGCAAGCAACGTGTTGCCTTCTCTGACGAGCAGCTATGGCCGAACTTCACATGTTCTCTAGGCTGACATAATCCCATGGATATATAATATAGATAGCCCTGCACTATTATATAGCACGCACCATGAGCAGCGGGCGATCTGAAGTTCGGAAGCTATACTGCGCTGTAGAGTTCTTCTTCTCTGTGATTGAAGCTTTGAAACTGAGGTCGAGAGCCACTCTCAGATTCCCGATGATCCGAGTCTAGTCGATACGCGGTGAACCCACTATAATGACGACCTTTACCACATACACCACTTCGCTACTGAGGACATGGTCTGCCAAATTAATAATTAACTTGCATTCTGATTGCGAATGAAACTTTGGTTATATGGGGTAGCTGTGGCTTTAACTCAGGGTATATCAAGAATAGGACTTCATGACTTTATTCTACTAGTGGTATAATAATAATAATAATATGATGACATTGTGTGAAATGTCAGAGCTCAGTATTAGGTGGTATGGCAAAAGGTCGTAGGATACTCTCCCTCCCTGTATTATTATTATAATATTATACGAAAGTTAAAAATCTTAAAATTTAAGTTGCTCTGAGCTATTAACATTAATTTTTTGTAATGTATTACATACATTAGATTGTATAATAATATTTTATTATGGCAAATCCGGGCCATATCCCTACTTATGTTACAGAGACTACTGACTCTATGATTATATATACTCTTGGTATTATGGCGATGCAGTTGGGACCAAGATGAGTGGCCATTATAGACAGGGTGGCTGCTCATCAGGGGTGGCGCCAGGCCTCAAGGAGGAGCTCCACCGTATTATGCATGGTACCTATGTACTTAAAGAATTAGAAAGCCTGGACGACATACATACATACATACATGTCATGAATATTAACAGTGGCCGAGTAATGAACCTATAAATGACCAGGAACGTAGCTGTAATAAACCCATTATGTGTGTAGTGGAACTTCAAATAAGCAAAACAGGTAAAACAGGTAAAACAGGTCAGTAACACAAAATTGACAATAGCACTCCCTTGTTTTACCCAGATGCTGTGGGTAGAGATGTAGTATAGTATGCAGAACATACAGTGGACAGTGCACCAGAACATGAAGTGGTATAGATGTTGTAGTCCGATTGCGATACTACCTAAAGGTGAGGGCAATGCTATCTTCATCGTACATGTGTCTACATCCCCCAAGCTGTGTACCTTCCCTACCCACATTCCCAGATCCAAGCTGCATGTTCCAGGCCGAGTCATGTTCATGACATATGTATCTGCCCATTCTACATGCGTAAGTGCACAGCAATCATGCTCGGACATGTACTAGTATAAACTATCATGTACATGAATCAGTATACACTGTAGCTATGCACATAGTATAGTTGCATGTCATTCCACCTCATTATAATTATTTTGGGATATTTGGGAGTGTCCTGTGCAACATCAAACAGCTGGGAGAGAGGGCCTGGGTAGTAGCTACAGAGAGTTACATGATGCACTAGAATATGGATAGTTACCAGGAAGACAAGTTATAGTTACAAGACCTTAATTGGGGTGCATGAGATGCATGGTCTAATGCACCCCAATTAAGGTCTTGTAACTGTCTTATTGGCCCACTATCCCCTCTCATCATTGGCCTACCCAATGATCACCCACACCCTTGTGGTGGCTGGCAATTTGCCTATAAAAACTTTGGTTGCTAGGTGATGGCCAATAAGCTAGCATACATTTTAACTATAGCAATTTGCTATACAATGTATATCTATCATGCAGGGACAGGAAATGTTTCTATAGTCAAAGATGAATTTAATTATAGGCTTATTAGTGGTTAACATACTGCAAGTCAGTAGTTACAGGATGGGCTGGCCCAATATTATAGTATAGGAACCTAGACAACAGACCTCCATCTCCCATGGCCCAGACAGTAATCTACTCCTTCATACCATTAATTAAATTCCTTGTCAAACAGGTGTACTCCACTGACTGCATGCCATCAACAGTACTTCACTCCAGCACTTCACTCCAGCACTTACTACTACACAAAGTAGGCTATAGTTTTCTTCATAGGATCTTCCCTCACCCCACTTAGGAGCCATACCGCCCTTAGGCTTCTATTACAGCAATCTTGGCCACATGTCAGGTATATACATGTATATATAAACAGGCTTGCTCCAATCACACATGATGGATTCTAACTGGCTGCCCATAATATTATTATGATATGGAACGACATCACCTAATGCGTATCATATCAGCGGAAGGTGGTAAAGTACGCAGGAATGTACGCATGTTATATCCCCATAAGCACCCATGTGGGCCAAAATTGCGAAGTTATGTTTAAGCGCCCACGGGTGGCTTGGCTAGAGCTGCTTACCCAGGACACAATGGAAGTGGAATGGTACAAAATTTCACATTCTATTGCAGCTATATACACGTACAGGTACATAGTGAGGGCCATGAAATAGAAAATTACTTCAATGTAGTGCTTTGTGACTTAGCTATACTTAAGGTGACAATTATTTAATATTACACATAATTTTTGTGGAAATGGTACAGGGTCGACATATTATTGCGCCTGCATGTAGCTAATGTTAGCGGGTATGTACAAAATTTTTGCGTTTACTGGGATATATCAGACATTAGCACTGGCAAAAATGGTCACCTTAAAGGAATATAGTGCATGCTAATCAGCCAATTGTGGGTGTGGTCTTGCTGAAGTGCTAGAACAATGAAAGAATTTGTAGTTACAGTTTCTGCGATCTTGGATATATGTTTGCGAGTACTACATTATAAATTCTGCGAACTGGTACAGGATCGACAAAGGCAAATGTTCTCTACCAGTACTACATTATAAATTTTGCAAACTGGTACAGGATCGACAAAACTGTGAGTACTACATTATAAATTTTGCAAACTGGTACAGGATCAACAAAGGCAAATGTTCTCTACCAGTACCGTGCAAATAATTAATGTTAGTGGGTACAAAATTTGGTATTTCTGGGCCACTCCACAAAAAATTAATATCAAACACTGAGTATCTACAAACAGTAAGTACTATACTGCAGTCTACCATGCATCCACACCAACTAGTTGCAGCAGTGCTACCTACAAGACTTAGCTCAATCAGCTAGGGACATTATTTCACCTTGCCTATGAGTAAAAAATAATGCTTACCATCTAAACCACTTCTTCAGGTTTCCTTGCTCTGGCCCAATTGCTGTCAATCTGTCTTCTAGTATTCTATAACATCCAAAAACAATCTACCACCTCATCTTAGGCAAACAGAAAGGAGGGGAGGGGTGCTGTTGCCTTCTATGGCTCTCACCTCTTTGTAGTTTTACTTGTTTGAAGACTAGGGTATCTCTCACCATAATCTACACATAATTATCATAGCTAATTCCTCCCAAAATGCAGCTTACTATTTTTTTTCTCTATACCACAGACTCTCAGACTCTCTCTTTCAAGGGGAAACTCCTGAAATTTCTGCTCAGAGGTTAAATTTCATAGTTTTCAGGTGCTCCTGACTGTACATGCAGCTAGCTACACAGCACACCACTACATGCACAAGGGTACATTAACTTTTACACTTAGGTGTAAGGTACTAGAGTCCATACACCCATTGTTCCATGATCTGCAAATATTATAGCCAAAAAGCTTACAAAAAGAAGGCCACATCAACTAGCCATCACCCCCAAAAAATCTTTTGCTGGCCATGGCTCAGTGGCTATGCTCAGTGGCTAGGCTCAGTGGCTAGGCTCAGTGGCCACACAATCCAGTACACACTTGCCTGAGGCTCTTGGCATCCACTATGGTTTATTTTTGCATGCCCACAAGTTAGTCTAAAAACCACTTGTGAGGTTAGTGGATGCCATCCTGGTCCAACTAAGTTTGCTGTGTAGCCAGTGTACCAACAGTAATACCCTACAGCCAGAAATATTGGCAGTGAATTAATTTTGGTAGTCCACACTAAGTTCCACTATTATTTTTTTTGTCCATGCTGAATGATGTAACGCTAGTTAGCTATTGGCTCCGCCCATATCGTGATCGCAAAGAATCATAAGTAGCAACCAGTTCCATAATAGAAAATCAGCAGCTATTTACTCAATCGGCTATACGTGCATGCTAGCACTAGTATGGTACTTAATAGACCCCGTCTACTTTAGTACATTGCACAGCCGACCTTGCAGGGCTCGCATCAGCCATTCCAGGGCGTGTACGATTGGATAACAGCTTGGAAATTAGACAATCACCTGTAATACGCGTAGCTATACCGCATATTTGTATAACGTGTATACAGTCAAACCACCAAACAAAGGACACTTTGGGAACAATATAAATTCAGCTGTTTTGTCCCTTATAGAGAGGTTGTCCTCTTCTCGGAGTTTCTCAATGAATAGAAACTATAGGGAATGGTAGTTTTTGGGACCCCAAACAGTGTCCCCTATAGAGAGGATTAACATACAGTGTCCCTTTCTCGGAGGGTCCCTTTATTAGAGGTTCAACTATATACCGCATAGTGGCTAATTTTCGTTATTTTCATGACTGCTCTAACAGTCACGAAATTTAGCACCCCACGAAAATTTGCCACAGTAGGTAAAGGTCATCTGGTAAAGTTGCCGCGAGTGTGTGCGCGATTGTGGTCAAACACATGCATGGCATCTGCCTCCAATCTGTTCATCGAACACAGTATGAAACTGGAAAATCTCTGTTTCTGGCACTTCGATAACAGTCATTGGTAGGTTTGCTCTATGAAGGCGAATGGGGCATGGCAAGTGTGATCATGAAATTTTGGAACCACGAAAATTAAATCTGGAGGCTAAATATCACTTTACCCATAAATATTTGTGTATAATATAGCTATGCCGCACATTGGTGTAACTACACCAGCATATTCATGTAACTACACCACATAGTCTGAAACATATTTGTGTTTCTGGGTTCTAACAGACCGTCTTTACATGCTTAGAACATCCAAAATATCTACCACATCATCTTGACAAAATGGAGGAGTGTTGTTGCTTTGTGTGGCTCTCACCCCTTATGTTAAAGTCCATGTATCTCCCACCGAAATCTACTGTTCTACACATTATTATTGTAGCTAAATTCCTGGCCTAACCTTCCCAGGACGCATTACCATTTCTTCCCTATCACAATTCTGACATTATAAATTTAACCCTAGGATTCTCCCTTGGCAAAAATAGGAATTTTTGCTCCAAATATGGACAGTATTCCAAGTGCATACTGAGCGAAGGATTACCATTTTTACATAAGGGTTATCTTTAAAATCACAAAACGCTTAGATTTTTAACCATAGCAGGTTCTTGACTTCACTCTAGTGACTTCCCTGAAGTTAGATCACAGCTGTAACAAATACTGCAATGTGATTGGCTACTGATAGGTCACTCATAGTCACCTAAAAGATTTTCATTAGTCACCTACAAGTTTTGCCCTCTGGTTCTTAGCAATACAAAATTATATGGTCTAAACTTGATAAGTCCGTTTCTATGAGTTTCAGACAAACCACCCTGTACCAATTATCATTAATACGCATAATATTATGTATTTTCGCGCGTTTAACTTTTGCACAAGCCAGGCTATCCGAAAATATTTTAACAACGAACTATTCGCGATTTACGGTATACGCTTCTACCTTCAATACCGATTGGTCTTTGATGTGGAAATGAGGAACATTTTATAAATCACGAACATTTCGTTGTTAAAATATTTTCAGATAGCCTGGCTTGTGTGAAAATTAAACCATGAAAATACATGCGCAATATATTTTGAATATAATGCGGTAAGGGTCGTTTGTCTGAAAATTATTTAACGCGAAAATTTATCGCATGAAATATTTTAGACACAAAATAACCTAAACCACGCCCTCCAAATACACAGAAAATGGACGTACAGTATAGTGGCTGATTTTAAGTAGACCTCTCCTTGATGCTCAAATTCAGGATTTCATCCAGCGGGGAACAGGGGAGAAAGCTTCACCAACAAAATCCCTTAGCTCCCCCCCCCTCCCTTGACTTTAATTAAGTATTACAATAAGTTATAAAAAAATACATTTTGTTGACTATAGCAATGGACGGTATATTTAGCTATCTACTAATTTAATATCCTCCTGGATATTGCTCCAGAGCTATTTTTATTGAAAAGGTAACTTATTATAATACAGTCAAGGGAGGGGGGGGGGGGGGGAGTCAAGATGCAATCCTGAATTTGAACAATTGGCATGGACCTACCGAGTCCTCAACTGAGCCTGGAGAGGAGGTCTATAGGGCCACTAGTCAATCCACAGATGCTGAATAGTATTAGAAGGGTAACATTCCGCGCTTTTGGCCAAAAAATATATATATATACATTCACAAAATTAAGGCAACAAGCTGGAAGGTTAGGCTGGCTTTGAGCTACCTTCTGTACGGCAAAAGCAACTCCTAAGAATTATGTAGCCTCGTTCCCAGGCTCTCTCTCTCTCGCTCTCTCTCTCTCGCTCTCTCTCTCTCTCTCTCTCTCTCTCTCTCTCTCTCTCTCTCTCTCTCTCTCCTTTCTCACTCTTTTATTTTTCAAACGTGCAAATATTATACGCAAAAAATCGAAGGAGAGGGAGAGCCTGGTACGGAACCGCACCCACCCGTGGCCACCTTGGCCAATCATGGTCATGCATGGTCATGACGGCCATGCGGTCAATTGTGCACAGTATCGCTCTTGCACTGCCCTGTGGTTCATGACAACATCGCCAAGAAATCACAAAGATAGTTAGTAAGACGTGTGAAAACCTTTGATTTACACATATACTTCTTTGTCGATAATTTTTGCCATGGTCACCATCTTGAGTGGTAAACCTTGGACCTCAGTAAAATTTGCTTAGCTGATCAACTCAGTAGGTTTTGTGATCTTTTGCCCAAGCAAAAAAGGGGAGGGAGAGCCTGGGAACGAGATAAAAAAACCGTATGTCCCAAGGAGCTTGGCATACTATAAACGCCAACTCATGTCATACTTCCACCCCAAATTTTTGTTGCTACATGTAGATGAGTAGTAAGAAAAGAAGGTGAAAGAAAATAATCACTTAAGTGCATGTAGATAGCATACCGTATAGCGGGAAACTTTGGTGAGGGTTCTTAATTTGGCTATTTGGCAAATTCAGTATAGAATGCCAACTTAAAAACTCACCAATTGAACTTAAAGCACATGCGCCTATGGCAGTAAGGATTCGAATCGCCAAATTTAAACTTCGCCAATACCAATGGAGAGCCACCTCGCCAATAATGCTTGCCAAAGGTTATCCACTATACAGTATTTCAAGAGTGAAGATGGCACCATGTTTGCAAGTCATTATTACGCTCGCAATATTTTTACCATCCTCGTTACACCCGGAAGTGTACCCGGAAATGTCTGACAGTACTGCTACTATACTGGACTAGGGTGCCAGGACAGTCAATAATGGCCGTCTAGTACTTCTATGAAGGCTTGCAGGAAACTTACATAATGTTTAGCGCACCAAATGTTGTTTACACAGTGAAGCAATGGGTAAAACTTACTTTTGGCATTTGAATAATGTTCATGTCTGTTTTAGTTTGTGAGATTACCTAGCACAAAGAGTGTCTATCTCCGTCAAGTAAATTTTACACTTCGGGAGTCTTGTGCTCCTAGAGTACCTTCCAGCTCAAAAGAATACTGCTTACCCAGTAAAGCAAGATTGGGGCTTACTACTCATGCTGTGTAAAACCTCGTGAAAGCTTCACTTTCTGAGCTAATTCAGCACAAAGTGAAACACAGCTATACTGAGCATTTGAGCTTGATCTCATACTAGCTTGCTGTGCCCCCCCCCCCTTGGGAAATTTTCTACATGAAAGCCTGGATACTATTAATTAATATTAGTGTTGTACCAATAATTATCAGTGACGATCGAAAGTAGGCACTATCTGACATAATATTATTGGCTGCTTGTTAGACTCAACTTGCAGGTATTTGATATTAATTTTACGGAAGCTCTATGAGCTCTATGCCTTCTTGTGACCTTCAAATGAATTCATCAATACAAGTATAATAAACAATTGAATAAAATTGAAGGATGAAGTAGGGATGGCAGTGCCAAAAAATACACAAACAAGATTTGTAGGGATAACGTATCACATCCACTATACATCTTCCCCACATCTGAAAGGTCAGCACTCCCACTATAGGACTTTTGCTAAAACTATGTTTATGCATGCCACTATACCTGATATGCTGTGCAGATACTAATAGCTACTCTGCCATTGTGTCTGCAATAGGTGGTCATGGTTGTTATAGTTGCAATCAGCAATCAAAATTAAATTTAATGCAATGAAGAACATGCATACTACCACTGGTTTCTCTTGATCCCCTGAACCTGCATCTACCCAGTGGTGCAACTCTCATTGCCCACTAACTCTAAGGGCACCCCAGTTTGGCTATCGCTGATCAACCCAGACCCCATCTCAATATATACGCTCTAAGACTAGTCACCGGCAGACATGCAATGAGATGCACCCATACTATAGTGCCTTGTGTCATAAGGGCTATGGGTCTGGTCCACCACCAAGAAGAGGTGAAAGCTCCTCAGCCACTTAACCCCCTCTGGTAACGTACATGTAGTTACTGCCAGCAGGATATCCCCAATACAGAGAATGTGGTGCAGATACTAATGTTCCTTTGGCATGCACATTATATGATAAAATGGCTAATCAGACACACCCACTCGCAAAATGCGCTGTACACACCCACAATTAAATCGCTGTCCTGATAACACAAAACGAACATGCCACAGATGTGCGCTCTCCAAAATGGAGTGGATTTATACTTAAACTAAGGTGAGCGGTCATGGTAGTCTTGAGTTGGCCCAGGAAAACAGAAAGAAAGAAAGAAACAAAGAATGAGAAACGGCTATTTTTTTAACATCTGGTTCCAATTGAGTTGATGAATGATCTTGGTCTTGATAGATAGATAATTTGCTGTAGATTCTAATTTTGACACTTAGAAATTTCACAAAGTTACCTGTTTTGAGATATTTGGATGTCTGTAATGTATTACATATATGGAGTATCCGTGCCATCCCTACCTATAGAGTCCATGACTCTATGATACTATTGCAGTTGTTAATCCCTACACAGATTGGGGGTTTGGGTTTGGGTTTGGGTAACCCAAACCCAGAAGATAACAGTACCTGGGAAATTGGGTTAGTTAAAATTCATATTGGTGCAACACTAACTAATAGTTTTTAAGCATTCAGTTTAGATGTGCACAAAATATTTTTGGTCTTAATAGATCTACATACATATAATATAGTTTTATTGAAGATCATGAGTTAGAATCTTCATAAGGTTAGTAGTACCTGCTTAGAGAATTTGCATATTCCTGTATTATATATATATATATATATTATACTGTGCTTTACTGGTCAGTTGTCTAGGAAGTTAGGAAATGGCACCTATTTCTGTCGCTACATAAACTGGAAGCCTTTGTGACTTGTAGTAAAAATGTAACTGAATTAAGCACTTGAAAGCCACTGCCTATTTACTTGACCCTTTCCTCTGGACAACTGACTTGCAAAGCATAGTATATATATATATATATATATATATTATACTAAGAGAGTCCATAATAATCATTTTTTTTCACAACCTCCTATTACACATATCAAAAGCATTTCCCACCCCTGTACCACGCCTTTGTAATCTGTTGATAATATATTTCTACTCCAACACCAAAACAATCTACCCACACCATCTCTGCTGAAAGACAGAGGGAGTGTCCTTGCCTTCTGTGGCTCTCACCTCTTACCTTCTTTACTAGTTCAAAGTCAAGGAATCTCTCACCATAATCTACTATCATCTACACATAATTATTGTAGCTGAATTCCTGGTGGAGCATTCCCTGAAAGCAATACTATTTCTTCTCCACCACAATTCTGACATTTTTAAAGTTAACTCCATGGATTCTCTGGGGGAAACGGAACCTCCATGGGATACTAAGAAAATAGGTCTAGCCGATGGATCTACAGTGCAACCAAGCAAGAGAGCAAAACTTTTTTTTATTTCAGAATTTGAGTCTATTTTGGCTCATAAAATAAAATCTATTATAGACAAGAGTTTGAAATTTCGTACCAATCTTCTTCAACATAAACTCTACATAGAGTTTAAATTATGGGATGTAACCATGATTACTTTCTTTTTATGGCTTCATAGGATTAACATGGCTCTCCAAAATATGTTAGGCACATTAAATGAGTATTGTTTTTGGTTAAGAGTGTGTGCTCTACCCAGTCATGCACATCCATATGAAGTTAATTGGACATGAGTGTAGAGGCTGTGCAATGCATTGCTAACCAGATATTATCCATAAATCCCTTTCCTGTTGGGCACATTTTTTCCTATTTAGTTCCAGTTAAGAAATTCCACTTGGTGGGCTGATAGCACTTGTAATAAAGTTACTAAATCCCAAATATGAAGACTTGACTCCTTACCACTTCCAAGATATAGCCACTTCTATCCAAAATCGGTGAAAGGCTATGAAAACTGGCCCGCACATATGTGGCTTCTGTATTAGCTATATATGGGAAATTTGCAATTTTGATTGTTGTGGCCATTTTGATATCAAGTAGGTTTGTAGTTCTTAGCCCAAAAATATGTTTTTAAAAGGTTTTGCTCTCTTGCCTGGTTGCACTGTACCAATTCCTCAACTTTGCCTGGAGAGGTCTACTGAGGGCCACTAGTCAATCCACAGAAGGATACACATACAGGGCTTTTGGCCAAAAAAATACATTCACAAAATTGATCATCTTTCAGCTATATATGCCTTGCTTCCATAATCAATTAAAATGTTCACAGGGGCATAGTCACCGGTCAGGTATTTATGTATCTATCTGACCATTTTTTCTCCAAGCTACCTGAGCGCCTACCAACTTCAATCATTCAAAATGGGCGGACCCTTGCTGGCAATTGCATTTGACATCAACTGTGCCTGGATATTCAGATCATACGTGATAGTTATATCACAGTCGCGAGGGATGTATGGCATTTATTGCACCGAAGCCCGATATATTTTTATAGTCATGTTCCAACTTATTTGTCCATGAGTCAGGGAGACAGCATAGTACTGCAACACTCGGCGGGATAGCTGTTTTATGACCCGACGACCCTTTCCAACAATGAGTTTGAGCATGCACAGTCGCATCAGTATGCTAAAAGAGTGGGTGTGGTCGATAAACCACAGGCATGTTGAATAGAAAATGCACAATTTGTAGCACTAGTAAGCCTTTTTGAGCAATTCGAAGCCCGTAACAAACTAGTTTTTCACACATTTCTGTTAGCTAAGTTTAACCTCCGTTTCAACTGCATTGTAATGTCTAATAAAAACAAGTGTTTAATTACCCCGCACGCATGCGCAAGGGGTAAAGCAATCGGTTTGTTCGTCTGTCGGTGTTGTCGTTGTTGTTGTCGGCACGAAAATCGCCAGATCTCGAGTTCTAGGCGTCTGTACGTGCTGTAAGCACAACCAATCAGTAGATATCGGTGGGACCAAGAAGGGGTTCAAGGAGAGGGGCATGCTCGGGCTTAGCACATGTGCACTGTAGCAGCTTGTCAGCCTACTTCGTGACTTTTGAGCGCTTTATACAATTAATACTATACATGTATCTGGCCCTGTTCCTGGCTCCTCACAATCCGCCAAAGTTACCCCTCACAGCCACCAGTAACATTGGAATACCCTAATGGAGAACACGAACCTGAAAAGAGAACACCAACCAATCCTTTTTGTGTGCGAAGGGGAGGAGGGAGGGAAAGAGAAGAAACTCAACAAGCATCTGGCTCCCCGCACTGCCCCCAAGCCTGAGGATTGCATGCTATATACTCCAGGGGCTTCCATTCTTCCTCAGCACCGTCGCTGTCATAGATATGAGTGGTCTATTACACATACATGTTAAAGTTTCGAGATCGATTCGTTGGCGATTGCAGATCTCGATAGCTTACTGCACAACCACACTATTGAATAGATATCGGTATACAGTACCATTTCAGTATGGTTTAGTTTCATATCGATACAATGCTGTAGAGTACCATCCCGATTCAATAGTGTCCATGGACAGGCTCGAATCAATCCGATATCTGCAGTAGTGGAACGTGAACGTTATCGAACCATGATCAAATCAATACCGAATACAGTACTGGAACAGGACCGAATCGTCTACACTATCGGAACAGGATCGTAAATTTCTGGGTGTGTAAAACAGAAAGAAAAGACAAGCTTATCTTACTCAAAATGGACACATAAAGCCGCTCTCGGAGTTTGAGTCAAGTTCTTGAACGTCAATCAAACTTCTGAACGTCTCGTGACTGAGGGGCGTGGTCAAATCAACACAGTACACGGCTAGCTACAGCCATCCCACTCTTGACAATGAACTATCATCGTTAGAGCAATCTGCAAAGTCGAGCTCAGAAATGAAGCTCGAGCTGTTGACTATCCTAAAAACAAGGTTATGTGCCTAAGCAGTAAGATACGCGTATACAATGGCTACAGTATTGACTCGCGATCAATCGCTCGACGACTCCACCCATCGCTTCGAATTCGAACCGGCGATCTCCCACTACCTTTCCCGCCATATGCTCCATTCAGTCTCGCGACTTGCTCCATTGATAGTTTTACTTTTGTTGCTACCAACATGTTTATTGTTCAAGGCCTGCCGACTTCCCTTGAGCCACTAATATTGCACTGTGGGTTTCCTGGAGCTATTCATATTGCACTGTGGCTTACCTGAGGGTGTTCATATTGCACTGCCTGTCTCTAGAAGTGCATTATGGTGCATATTTTACTTAGCAACAACATAGTAAGGAGATATAAATAATAGTTAGACACCGAGGACAAGGGATCTACAGTATTAGCATCCCGATGGCCCTGAGCTGTGACACCTGAGTGTAGCGAGGGTGTTACTAAGGGGACAGAGGGATGCTAAATACTGTGGGTCCCGTTGGCCGAGGTCAGCTAAGTTATTTAGAGTTTTACAACCGTTGCTATAGTAGTACAGCTATTTGCCTTGGAGCTCTCATAATACCATGGATCCTATAGACCAAAATTTGCAAGTACATGTGTAACTAAGTAAAACCTACAAGTAACTAAGCTACTTAGTTACCTCGTATTGACGAATCAGATTACAGGAAAGTGGCAGTAAAATTCTAATATGATAGAGTTCGCCATCTAGACTTCAGTTGCCTCACTTTTGCCTCCAGAATGAACCAGAGACGCTCTCGGAGGGTCTAAAAATCCAAAAAATTTCCTGTAGGAGCATGCCTCCAGACACCACTAGCGCACACACAAACACATACATGTACACGTAATGCAATGCTAGTGCCACGCCCACACTGGCCTGTTATCTGACCACTCGAAGTTTCATGGCTACGGCCCTGGTTCAGAATTTGCTCTATCTGATTCACACAATCCTAGTGGTTCCATAGGGCAGAGTAGACCACCGCTGCAGTGGAATGTGTACAAATGATTAAAGCCTTAGGTTTTTAACAAAAATGAACAAGAATATCACTCTACTCTGAATTTCTGGGGAAACAAAATCTATAGAACAGACGGGAACACACTGGCACGATTATTTCGTGATCACTGTCAGAAGGTGGGGCTGACGACAATAAAATTAAAGCTGGATATCGACTGCTGTTTCTTCATTGCTATAATTATAGCACTTTCCCCAGATTTACAATGATATACAATGAAAAATATTTTTCAGAGCAACAATTTTCTTATATAGTCTGCATTTCGAGAGGCAGGCCACCGAACCTCAAGTGGCGAGTTTTGTTCTTTGTTACAGCCTGATGCTAGATTCAAGGTTCGAGCAGAGCGAGAACGTCGCCATTACACAGTGAGTTCGAGCAGCTGTCTGCAGTGAGGGGTGTGGTCTATGCTAATAACATAGATTCAAAGTTCAGAGCTACGTCTATCTGCGCATGCGCACTGTACTAACTGGCAATCTTGATTGTCCTGTTAGTAGCTCATAGCCACATTATCCTCGATATTATCGATCCCATGATCGTGATATCAAACATACTTGTTTAAGTTCTAAGTTACATGTATATTCTCGAGCTCTTGCTATGTTTAATTTACTACTACTATGTGGACATTCAACTAGATAAGAAAATGTAAAATTCGGCACATTTAGTGAATTAGGAAAGAAACTTGTCATTCGGGCTATTATAATTAATTAGAGTAAGTATGGCACACCAATACTTGGTGATCCCATCAGTGTGATGTCATTTTGATAAGTACCATACTGCATGTCCTATATAACATACAGGGACATGAAAATCTTGAAGCTATTTCCCAAAGAAAAACTGACCACTGACCAGAGCTGACCTAAACAAATACAGTGTAGTCCACTTAAATCGAATCTCAAAATCCATGAAAAATATTTGAATTAAACGAAAATTTGAATTACAGAGATCCATATAAATCACTGTATTGAGAACCTGCAATGCTTATTGGTGGAGCATTCAGCCATAATATTATTATATGAAGCTTTAGAATTGTTCTGAGAGTGATTTAGGTAATAGACACTTATAGTTTCATATCTCAAGGAGGATTGTAGTGATCTCCATGTGATCTATGTTCTATATTTATATAAAATTTAATATGTGTACTTTAGTATGCTAAAGCTGGCTGTAATTTTTCTAATTAAGAGAAAAGATCAATTCAAATTTATGTATTAGCTCTATGTAGGGAATCTGAAAGAATTTGAATTAGACAAAAATTCGTCTTAAGCGGATTTGAATTAAGTGGACTACACTGTACAAGCCATTGATAAAAATGGCTCACGTCATCAATGAGTACACCATAGCATCTACAGCAACCAGAAATATACAGTAGAGACCTTTACCTGACTAATGGAAGATGCCAGGAGAAGCCACTTGCATGCCCATGGTCACGTTGCAGTATACATATTGCATACTCAGCACTACAAAAATCACGCTACTACTCACTCTTGTACTGATGATGGGGGCAAATTTAAATGCCCTACAATCGTGAGTAACTAACATGTACTCCATCTACATATTTAGTGCCCAAACCATTTCCGCTACCCCTAGGCGCCTAATTAAGGCTAGGGCAGGGGCTAGTTGGTGGGCTGGCTAGGATAAACAAGTGGGCCAGTGCCAAGCACCACAGCTACAGCATGTATGCTGAAACCTTGTAAAAGCAGTTTACACAGCAACATAATTTATGGTTTGCATTGTACATGTACGGTCGCTTTAAAAAAAAAATGACCACATTCAGGTATATGGTAGGTTTTAATTGCGAGTATCTATTAATTGCACGTTTCGCAATTAATAGATTCGCCGGGTCATCTATCGCAATTATTGGATTCTCTATTTGGCCTGACTTGACTAGAACGCAATTATTAAACTACGCAATTAAACCCCGTCCTATGGTATAGGTGGTGTGTATTATTATATTATTATATGTACCTTACCATCTTTGTTGTTGATGAGGATAGCCTGAAATTCTTCTCATACTCCGCGTGGTAGTCATCTTTATCATATCGACATACAGTAACACCTAAATTGTGCAGTAGCAGCAGCAGCGACAGATGGAAATTTCTAAATAATGCGCATCTTCAACACGATCCAATCGCTCGGTATTTCTTGTCTTCCTCCATGTCCTCGTTGCACTGTAGTGGTGTTCATGCGCTGTTTCGCGGACCCAGATTCGTTCTCGATGCTACTGATCAGCGTAGCCGGTCGCTCGGATAGATACCATGGACATCCAAAGATAACGAAAGGTCTCGTCCTTCGACCACACCCACGATCAGCCTATGACCTGTCATATTAACGCTAATGAGAAAACGTGACAATTTCATAATTTAGAAACGTAGATCTTTGGCTTCATAATAATTATGATACACAGATGTATTCATGATTGAGGATTCTCAAAATAATTTTATTTCTCAATCCCAGCCTGCAAATTTGGCTAAATTTTTTGTGAAGCAGTATGCTTGGATTCAGCATAGCCTAAAATTATGCCAGTTTTTCACGCAAATCTTACAAGCAAATCTTGAATATCATGCAAGATTATTGTTGTGGACTTGAGATCAACTCGATCGTGTATTATTCATATTCGCTTGAGCCCACTGCGCATGCGCAACTCTGCATGGCCGGCCCTAAAATTAAAATTAAATTTTAAGGGTGCTTCCCATAGCAACGCATTACAGTATGCAGGAATGTACTATCATGTTGCTATCTACATGCTACAAGACCACAAACCACACGCATAATGATATTCATGATTGATAAGCACTCTGCAGCTCTATACTATACTATTGCTAGCTGTACTCAGGACCCTTTACCTTGCATTCCAGTGTAAAACTCGGACTGTGTTCATCAGAATGGGACCACGCTTGGACTGTAGACTATTGGTTGCATGCTCTAGACCGTAACGGAGAGTTTTTCCAAATATACACATCCAATTTGTAAAAATGATGATGTCATGTGTGAAAAATCGAACTTGCCAGTACAGCGCTGGCAAAAGCTCTCCGTTAATGGATTGCCCTTGTTGAGATATGCATGTAACGAAATTTTGAGCTTCTAAAAGTGTACACAAGGTGAGTTTTATCGATTTGAAGGTTGTAGCTGGTCGCATCTGTAATATTACCCCCGTTATACTTCAAGAGCTTGGGATTGGCATTTAGAGTAGGCTCTACACTGTCTCCAAACTGGCGCTTGTTTCATTCAAGTAGCTGCTATAGTTTTTGAGATATAGTCCCTAGCAACCGCTCAAAAAGTGTGCGTGGGCGGTGGTGAAGCACCCTTAATGATATCGTTTCTGCTATTCCACCCCCGTCATGTGACCATCATCATTCAGTTTTCTTCCGCCATCAGTTTTTAGTTCAATAGTCAGTATTTGGTTTTCCATCAGTTCTAGTTTCTGTGTCCAATGACTTCCGGGGCGGATCCAGGACATCAAGTGGGGGGGGGTCATAGACTAAATAATCGCGCGCGAAGCGCGCGCGAAATTTTGGCCACGCCCACATTATTGCCGCGAACGAGACAAACAGCCCGAGATGTCAATGGAACCCGACTTTTTCATCATACAAACAGGTTTTTAGCTATATTTTGTGTCAGATCATGGTTCATTAGTTGAAGGGAGGGTGGTAAAGCTGGCTGTTTAGCCAAGCACAGCAAGCTGGTACAAGATATTCAGCCATGGAAGGGGGGACATCTGCCCCCCATGACTCCCCCCCCCCCCCGATCCGCCCCTGGGTCACTTCCATTCAGCAACAGCTTTTTAGGGTCGTGTATTGGTATCAGTTTGCAGCCCTGCCCCCTCAAAATCTCATACATCAATACCTGCATTAGTCATTTACCCATTCTGCAATCCGTAAATCCGACCATTCCAATCTTCTCAATTTTATCCCAGCACCTCGGATTACGGATCGCAGAATGGGTAATGGGTAAATGACTAATGCAGGTATTGATGTATGAGATTTGGTCAAGTGAGGGGGCAGGGCTGCAAACTGATTGGACATTCAGAACTGAAAAACTGATGGAAAACCAAATACTGACTGTTGAACTAAAAACTGACAGCAGAACGGACTGAAACAGAATGATGATGGTCACAGGAGGGGGTGGAACTAAAAATACAATTGCGAGCATGCATAGTGGTTCCTATAATATTATAGGATACCGGTATCTTACTTCTCAACTATTCTACAATGGTCCTCGTGATCAGTGGTTCCCATAGGTTATATTAAGTCTGGTATATATCCCAGTCAAATTTATTTGGTCATCAAACAGAAATTAGATTTCGAGGCATTTGCAGTTAGCAGGCATTTTGCTCAGCGTTAACTACATTAAATAATTATTGTCAGGGAGATCCAAGGTGCCAACATTTATAACTATATTATATGACATTGTTATAGTAAAGTGCTTTACAGGCTGCATAATAATAATTATTAGGTCATGGAATTACATCAAGTACAAACAAACAAACAAAAAGTGTTGTAAAATAATAATTAATGCTATCACTGATAGTAGAGTTCAAGGTTCATTCCATCATGAATTTCATCTAAAAGCAAACTTGTCAAGGACGACTTGTATAATTTAGTATCCAACTGCAATAATAATTATACCCATTTTCTGCATACAACATTGGGAGGAGGGCTATGGAAGCCCCCCCCCCCCCCCCCCCCCCCCCCCCCAGTGTTCTTACCCAGCGCACACTAGCCCAGTATCTAGCATTATTCAGGGAAAGCCTGAGCGAGCCCCGAATACACGAGGGACAGGAAGCAGTTTTATATGTAATAGTTACTGACCAACTCCCAAGGTTTGTATGCAGTATAGAAGCACAAATCCCGAGGGCAAAGCCCGAGGGATGAGTGCTTCTATACTGCATACAAAGCGAGGGATTGGTCAATAACTATTTTCTAGCCCACTGTTTCCATGGATACAACAAACATGTTTTTAGCCCCCAAGAACTGTATGAATGTTTGCCCTGGCCCTCAGGAACTGTATAATAGTGAACATATGGACATGAGCCCTACGAGGAGGGACTGTATCACATATACAGTACCTTGTATACCTTAGTAACCACATAGCAATGGGCTAGAAGTATGTATATATATATATATATATGAACTTCCTAATTGACCACATCCCCAGTGGCTGCATAGTTCTAATGGTGCATGTGGTAAAGGTCGTCAATACACACATCGATGCCAGGGCCTCAATTGCAGAGATGGAGTCTAAGATCAACTGTCGACTTCGAGTTTCGATGCTTCAATCAAAGGAGATGAACTCGACAGCACAGTACAGCTTCCAAACTTCAGATCGGTCGTGGCATGACGCGTGCTATAAATAGCGCAAGGCTAGCTTTATTTATCCACAGATTACGTCAGCCAAGAGAATGCGTGAAATTCGGCTGGCATTACTTGTCGGAGAAAGTAGCACTCAGCTTTTAATGTATTCGCTGGATATGTATGTAAGTTAATATACGATTCTGTGGATTTTCAGGTCTCAGAAGTGTTCTGTAAAGGCTCTGAATTTTAGCACTATGACGACATAGGTTACATCATAATTACAACATAATTACCTAATAACCGCAAAAAAGTAAATTTATACTGGGGATGTAATATGTTTGTGGGGCGATCATTTCAGTGAGAAGAGAGTTAAATTTTGAACGTGTTAGGTAATGGTCGTCATGCGCATGCACGCGCACTAGCACTACACACTATACATACACACTGCATGCGATCTGATATGACTTGACCAGTGTAGGAAGCTAGAAAAGGTGAGTGTTGGACTACACTGGGAAGGCTCAGGTTCATAATCAACATCACTGGTAGATCTACTTCCCTGAGCATGAAAATGACTGCATGGACAGGGCCGTTGGAGGCGGGGCGGCAGGGGCGGCTCGAGCCGCCCCACTTTTTGTGCCTTCCATTTCAACACCATAGTACATTATGGCATATGCACGTACGCGCATGCGCACGATTGGTATGCAAACCGCACGCAAAACAGCTGGTACCGATTCAGCAAGTTCGTCGAACTAGTATGAGCGCAAACCACAGTCCTGCGATAGGCAATAAGCCAATAGAGTAGCTCACAAACGCGGAACAGTGCGATTTTGGGCGTGGTTTAATTATTTTTGGGCGTGGCTTAAAATTTTGCGCGCGCGCTTTGCGCGTGTTTAATTGTTACAAAGCTCTACATAGCTAGAGCCTCCCCAATTGTAAAACCCTTCCTACGGCCCTGATGGAGTGTAGTCTACAGGGCCTGACTAGAGGTATATACTTGGACTCATGATGGTCATGGCGACTACACTATTATAGTATACCATTGGACTACTAGCAATCTATGATACTTTCACTCTCGAGGTAGCTTTTTAGGCCTAGCTATGCTGACATACTACACCAGCTCCATGCCTTTATTTTTTTAAAGAGATCTTGACTTTCGCGAAGGCTCGCCCCGCACAGATGATTTCATCACCACTAGTAGTTAGTTAAGGATACAGTCTTCAAGTGTGATATGGTCCTTGAAGATGGTGTACCTGAGAATAGCAAAACAGAATTAATCGCTAGAGCATTAAATCAACGTGAAATTTTTCACTGGATAAAATTTAATATTGCCAAGCCCAGCTATCTTGGTGGAATAAATTATTATTGCCAATGCAGTAAAGGTCACCATATCCTCTATGCAACCAAAAAATTAGCGTGATATAATTTTACCAATGAGAGCAGGTGGCAAAATTGGTAAAAAATTTTCTCTTGGTGAACCTTTCTACATTACAGTACACTAGTAAGCATGTAGTGCGAAGTTCTGCTGTCTCACCATTTCTTCAAGACGATCTTGTCTGGTCTTGTACCAGTTTGGGCTGCTATTAACTTCTTTAGGTCACCAATTGTATCATCTGGACTGCAGCAAAGCTGTTAAGGACTCTAGCTACACAGAGCACATGATCTATAATGAGATATTACATCATGTCAACCCATAATATTAGTCTCGTTCCCAGATCCCACCACGCACGCAAGGAAAGGATCTGGGGACATTAATTGCAGGCATTTTCTTGGTCATGCGCACCATCATATGACCACACATGCTCAAATATAACCCGATACAAATATATAATCACATGATTACTGAGCTTACAGCTACAGAACCAAGAATCAGTGCCAATGTCCCCAGACCCTTTCCTCCTTCTGGGTGGGGGTGGGGTCTGTGGACCATAATCTGATAAATAATTTATGACAGAATCCGGATCAATATCACACACTATCAAAAAGGTGGGAAATACAGTTTTTCACGTTAAGGATACTTGCACTTGACTCTAACTTTCTTCCCCAGACGATCGTTGCAAGTGATTTCAATCATCTTCTGCGTTCTCTTTGGACTCGCAAGTGAAAGGGTTAAATTTATTATCCCAGTCTATGGTGTACGGAAGTTTATCGATTAGTTTACGGACGTGATCCGAAAGTAGGCGTGGTCCTTGCACGTGGAAAGTACTAGGGAGAAATGGCCTCTCGAAAGCGTCTTGAGATGGAGGGCGATCTAGACAGCAGACTGAAGGCTCACTCGGATTATTTTACATCCATGGTGGGACTAATCCCGGCTAAATTTTACGTCATCAAAGAAGATCTCCTGGACGATGAAGGTGACGATGTTGGCGGAGGAAGAGAGATGGACAGCAAGTTCTGGGTCAATAAGAGAGCGAGAGCCCCAAAACAGACAGTCAAGGAGGCGACAAAGAAAGCAAAACGGCTGAAGCTCGATCCAGTAAGTCACAACAGAAGCAGTGAGAGGAATCGGGAGGAAGATGGTGACAAAAGTGGCGATGTGGGTGGAGCGAGGGGTGGAGCAAGTGGCTCATCAGTGGAGAAGTCACATGAACAAGGGGACGTTTATAGAAGTGATGGGGAGGGAGAAGAGAGATTTACGAAGCGACATCCCAAAGCTGGTGCCACTGTGAGCTTAAATGGGTTTAGCGTGGAGAGGGTGCAGAGTGGTGACCTCAGTGACCTTAGAGAGAGGCTGCATAGTAAGATTGCTGCACTGAGAGGGAAGAGAAAATTAACACCTAATGAGGGGGCACTAGAAGAGGGGGAGGCGGAGGGAGAGAATTTGTCACAAGGGACGAGTGACAAGCGAAGAAAAATCATGGAAAAGAGACAGCGAAAGAAAGCACAGAAAAAGAAGGGAAAAGAGCGTAAGCAGGTTGCAAAAAGAGAGAAACACAGTACAGGAGGCAACCACGAAAGGCCATCGATAAAGGATGAATCTGGTCGCATTGTTTTCAGTAAGTTTGACTTCGGTACCCCAGCAGCTGTCTTGCAGTCGGAGCCAAAGCCAAAATCTAAGGACTACAAGAAGCTTCTAGCAAAAGCCGAGGCAGCGCAGAAGAAGCTGGATAAACTTAAAGAGGTGGACGAGAAAAAGAGTGAGGAGCTTCAGGAAAAATTGCAGTGGCAGAGAGCAGTGGAGATGGCCAAAGGAACTAAGATTAGAGATGACACAAAGCGATTGAAGAAGACGGTGAAGAGGCTCGACAGTAAGAAGGCGAAGAGCCGCAAACAGTGGCTAGAGAGGCAGAAACAAGAGACGCAAGCCAAGGAGAAGCGACAGGAGAAGAGAAAGAAGAACATTCAGGAGAGGATTGATCAAGCAAAAGCTAAGAAATTGAAGAAGAGAGGGGGCAAGTCTAGAAGACCAGGATTCTAATACAATTATGACATTGTACATGCATCATGCATCGAGCAATCTGAGAACTATTATTGCATTAATTATTTTTATAATCAAAAGATATACAATAATAACTATTATATACCATTAATGTACTGCCAGAAATGATAGTAATATACATGAATGTCCAGCATACATGACATTAATTTAGTATTATTATAATTGTGCCTATCTAATAATTGTTTTACTCGAAGTATGTAGAATAATAATATTATTACTGTAGGAAGATGAAGGTTAAAGTGACTAATGCAAGTGTAAGCAATAGAGTTAAACTGGTGTTGATTATAGGGGCACCATTATCAACGGAAAGCTCTGCATTGGACGATTCCGTGGTCGTTGGTGTTGCTTCAGTTGTAGTTGCCACCTGAGAAACTGAGTCAAGGAAAACCTGTGGGTCCTGAATCCGATAGACGTCCATTACGTAGTATAGGTTACCATTTGTAGCTCTAACAGTGCCACCAACTCCATTTCGGCAGTACGTATTCTGGACGTACTGATAGTCGGAGAGTCGATTAGAGCCTGATATGCAATAGCCGGTTGAAATTGAGAAGATGCTGTAGCCGCCTGCTTGAGCTCCAGCTCCACATTTCCCAATGGGATTGGTACGAGTCCGAGGGTTGTCAGAGAGATCAGCCGTTTCACCTTCCAATAGTCTGAGCCGCCTATACCCAGGGAAGAAATAGCAACCAACGTGCTGGAGACCTGCAGCATAAACAGAATACCGTGGCAATATTGGATTTGTATTATAGCTCTACAGGAGTACTAAGTACAGGTTCTTCATGAGGGGGAATCGCATATTATTATAATATGTATGCTTCTGAAATTTTAGAGAGGGGAAATCAATTTTGAAGAGCCCCATCTCACACCAGGGTAATTTGCTCACCTCTAAGGTCTGGCTCAGGGTTGCACTCTTGCGTGTTGCAGTCTTGCTGTTGGAATGGGCAGTTGTTTGTACCGCACATTCTGGTTCGGAACCTGACCCCTCCTCCGCAAGATCTGGTACACTGACTCCATTGAGACCACTCCCCAGTGTTGGGATTAGCTGTAATTGAAAGAATATCAGTTAATAATACTATAACTTAGGCCATTAATATGGCGAGGCTGATTAAAATTAATAAAGGGTACATGATAGTTCTTAACGGTTTGGGTTTGGGTTTGGGTTGTACATGCATAATGTGAGATTGAGGGGAAAAAAATAATTAATTTTATGTAGCCATACTCATCACTTGATCTAAATTGACTTACGCTGTGAGGTGCAGGGTATATCCGAGTTGCAGAATTCTGTTTGGAATCCTTCACCAGGGCAGGTGTTACCATTCAGACATCTCCTAGTCCTCTGTCGATTACCACCTTGACAGGTACTGCTGCAAGCCGACCAGCTGCCCCAAGAGCCCCAGGTCGCAGCTGCATAATAATTATAATGTAGTTAATTTGGATGGTGAGGCACAGTAGTATAGGGCAAGATTATTGAGCTTAGATTGCTAAGGATGTATATTATTATAGCTGTCAGTGAATGGTATTCAAAACTATGCTAACGTAATATGGTCGCTGGCTGGAATTCAAAGTGCATGACACTATTATATTGGCTTACGTTGAGGGCAGTTTTGTGTATTGCAGTCTCTGAACTGGCTGCTGATTCCGACACAAGTGTTTCCCCCAACACATCTCCTGATCCTCTGCTGCCTTCCACCGCCGCACGTGGCAGAGCAGCCACTCCACGAGCTCCATGAACCCCATGTTGCAACAACTGCAAATTTAATACGATAATATTATTATTATTAGTCAAGCTGCTATATATACTTGTACTACAATTTCATAATGACCGCAGTAATTTAAAACTTAGAGATCCACAGCATGCTTTTACATAATATAATATTATTATCCTTGTTTTGAGGCCCCATTCCCCTAGCTCTGCTTTCAATATTGTTATGCTGAAAAATTACGTGGTGACGAGACTTATTTCATGCATTGAAACTCCAGCCATTGTAGTAATGGATAGATCCGGTTAGCTATATAGAATCAGAGCTGTAGTCAAACTCTCACCTGGGCAGGATTGAGTATTGCAGTTTTGTGTGTCAATGTTAGACCCTGCACAGCCGGTTCCTCCCTGGCAGGTCCTTGTACGTGTCCGTGTGCCTCCGTTGCAAGTACGACTGCAGCCGGACCATGAGCCCCAGCTACTCCACGAACCAGTGGCTGTATCATGAATAATATTAACATCAGTCAATGTAGCATAAATTAGCTGTAATAAAATATTATAGTTGATTCAGCACTTTGCTACCCCTTGTAGTCTCAAATGTCACAACCATAAATGATAATACTGTACTTAATCTAAATTACCTTAAAGGATACCGGATACTTTTGTTTGCAGGTACTAGATTTAGCGAACTTGCGATTTGCCCAATTTTCGCTAAAAATTGTACCCGCGAATATTAAACATTTTCGAATAAATAGAATGTTAATTAATTTTTGAAAAAAAATCGCTAAATAATTTCAATTTTGAGCGTTTTTCTGGTAAAGGTCGTCAATCACTCATAATTATAATAAACGTTATGAAAATTAATGCTAATTTATTGCATTAAATTGGATCATGCGATTAACTACGGTATACTGTATTATAGCCAGTGTGGCCCACTTACATGCTCCTCCACAGTACAGGGTGTTGACGTGATCAATATCTGAAGGACTGAATCCATTTCTCTGTCCCAGAGAGTTCAGTGGTGTGTTGGGGTTGACAGGTTCAATGGTTGGCTGGCGATTTCGAGAAAAGGCAAAGGCACCGTAGTGCATGACGGATCCAAGGTCATAGGGTATGCCTTGTGTCGTCACAAACGTAGAAGGAGTAATTTCGAAATTGTTCTCTGTACCTGTAAATAGAGATTATCCAGCAGTCAAATACTTACGTATAAGATACTACTGAAATCAGAAAATAAATGTAAGACCTAGACATTCCACATAGCTAATAGAAATTTTGATTGTGGATCATGCGCCAAAGAATTTTCTGTAGCTCCTTTCAAGCTTCATAATTATGCTGATAATAATTATCTACAATTCATGCCAGTATTGCACCCATGCAGTATGAGTGCCTATAATATTTTAATTTTATGTGCCAAGATATCCATGTAGGAGATGTATAGAATCATATCATACTGTCCATGGAGTTTGTGCCTTTTGTAATTAATTAGACTAGCACAAGACTTGGGGGTGGGGGTGGCACTATCTACGTACTTGCTTACCTGATTGTATGTTTTGAGTGTTGATTCTGACGAACTGGTCTCGGTCAGGTCTGCTCTGCTCATGCCATCTACCCAAAGCGTGGAACATCTCGTGAATGACGATGCCCTTGAACCCGCATCCTTGACCAATGGAGATGTCCTGTGGGCCTCTTACTCGACCGATGAAGGAGAAACACCTATATATATCACAAAAAAATTAAAGTTGTTAACCCTCAATTTTTACTAGGGAATAATAATATTTGACTACACCGTAAATTATAATACATCATTACACTTGGGCATAATAGCAGACAAGAATAATTGCGATGGTAAAATAATATTATTATTGCTATGACTTATTCATAATATAGAATTCTACCTATTTCATCAAATTATAAATCTTATAGACTAGCAACTATGACGCTGCATGTAATCTATAGCTATCCATTGATATACTCAGACTGTAACTGATCATGCTATGTAGACCCTTACCCATTTCCTCTGTAGAATCGGACATAGTCAGCCTCGCCGTTTCGTGGCACAAAATTCACACAAGTTTGCTGCTTGTACTCATCAATTGCTGCCTGAATGGCATTTCGTGCCTGGGTACCTGTAAGAAAGAGAATACACCATGATAATCGTCAGAAAACTTTAAATAGCAGCTGCCGCACGATTGATCATTGATCAATGTAAGGACTGCATGAGCAGTGTAAGTAGATTGAGGAAATGCGGAAGTATAGTAGCTATAGCTATAGATCTACTATGATAAAGATCTATGCAATGCCTTGTCTGTCCTGACACAATTTCATGCATGGAGCTATAATATTATTACTATTTTTATGATATTAAATTATAATATACCTAGGCTAGAATCGATGATGTAGGGCACCACAGCATTCGACCAGAGAGATCGCGGATTGCGGACGACGGCTTGTTGCGGAGAGAAGGGATCGTTCGGGTTAGCCGTGGCTTCCAGCGTAGCCTGTTGCTCCGGAGTCAACATGATGTCTCCCTCGTACATTCCTCCCTCGGTGTCAGTTTGCGCGCTGACAGTAGCGGCGAGCAGCGCTGCAGCAAGCAACGCACTGAGTATCCAATTTGTGTGCATCTTTATCTTTGCGATAATTTCAGAAGAAATGCTGGAGGTAGGTCACCAAGCTGTAACTGATTCTTCTTAGTTAATTTGGCTGATTAGCTCTGCAGATCTGCTTCTCAGTCTAAACACTGCTGCCTTTTATACACGGCCAGTCTGGCCAAGCGCCTGCGCGCGTGACGTACAGCGGCGCGCGCACGGCACTCTGAGCTGGCCGGCCAACACGTTCTCATCCAAAATAGGAGACAAATACAGCTAGACAAAATAGGCAAACACTTGAGCACACAATGTATGATTTCATAGCCACTTGAAGTGAAAAGGAATCTATGATATAATACTACAGAATATACTTGTGAAATTTAAATTAACTCCTAAAATAGATGCATCTGTGAAGACTTCAAACATCAATATGAAAAAGTAATGTAAAGAGTGAGAGACAGAGAAAGAGTCAGAGGAGACAGATATACCTGTAATAATGACAAATACAAATCAGTGTTCAAACTTCTAAAATCAATCAATTCCCACTAATCGATCAATCGATGGATCAGTCGACCTCTTCCTCTCCTTCACTATCTTCCTCCCCCTCCTCATCATCACTCTCTTCGCTCTCCTCCGGCAGTTCAATGTTGTGCTCCACGAGGAGGCTACGGTATTTCTTAGTCTTGGTGTCGTGGTTGGCCAGAAGCACCAACAGGTCATCCTGTTCCTTCTCCATGAGTTTGTTCTTCTCTCGATAGTCACGAAGAGTCACGTTGAGCTTGCTAACTTGTCGTTGGAGTTCGACCATCTGCGTTGCATCTGCCGAGCTGGTACTGGTTGACGCAGAGGCTTGCTGTGATGCCTGCTCTCGTTGCGAATCTTGAAGTGCTTTCAACTGGCCATCGAGTTCGTCTCTTTCCGTCATAAGTGCGTCATTCTCTGCCTGCAGCTGGGCTAACCGTTCCTTCAGCTGACGGACCTCATCCGACGAGGCCGAAATCTGCTGAGCTTGCTTTCCTTTGGCTTCAGCCGCCTCTTGCCTGAGCTGTTCCAAGGCCACATTCTTCGACGCCAGCTCCTGTCTCTGAGAATCCTGCACCCTCTGCATGGACAGGATGGTGTTCTGGAGCCGCTCAATCTCACCATCCTTCCCTTCCCCTCCGCTAGACATGCCTCCTTTTTCCTTCAGCTCGGAAAAGATCGCCAATTGTTTCTCGAGAGTCTGGATGGCCTCTGCTTGTTGCCTGATGGTCGATGCATCTTGTGACCTTGCACTCTCCAGTGCAGAATATTTCGCTCTAACAGCAGTCAGCTCTTCGTCTTGGTCACGAATCAGCTCCTTGTAGTGAGTCACGATGGAATCGTGATCCTCAATACTCGTGTTTTGTATGCCGCCAGACTCGGTACCGTTTGGATGAGAGGGCGAGACAGAAGACTGCACAGGAGCGCTTGAATCGAGCGAGCGCACAATGACATCCGAGACCTCCTTGAACAGCGTGACAAAATTAAAGTCAAAGCAGATCTCCTCCATGCTAGTGGCGTAGAAGTAAGGTGCTTTGACCGCTCGTGTGAAGAGCTCGGACCTGGATATGTGTGCGAGGCAGTCACGGAACGAATCTGGCCCGATTCGGTGAGCTATGATCTGCCGTAGGGTATCGGGGGTGTACTCAGATGAACCGCCGCCATGAAACGCCAGGGTGAGGCCGAGAAGTGTAGCGCAGAGACAGCGAGAGAGTTGCCCCAGCTCATTAGTGTACGGAAGCTCGATCTGGTTGATAAGGAAAGAGATATTGGACGAATCGTTTAGGAACTGGGTCACAGCTAGTCGACAGTCCTTGAGCCAAGTGCAAAGGAGAATGAGCAAACCGATGCGAGTCTGGACCTTCAGCTCGGATCGTTGAGACAGATGCATGGTGATCTGCTGTAAGAGGGTCACCTGTTCTTTCCCCTGCATTGAGAGTTGCACTCGAAGCAGCTGTGGTTTAAGGTTGTCATTGAGCGCACTCGCTATGGCGATGGCCGTGCACCAATTGGAAAGTGGGTCGTGACCAAATAGCCCGGCTATGAGAACTTGACCTGGAGAGATGGATTTCTCACTGGTGCTAGCCTGAGGGAGAAGGGTGTTGATGATCTGCGCCTGACTGGCCTCGTTTTTGAAGAGGTAGCATTCGAAGCAATAGAGGGCTGCGAGTCGCAGCAGGAGAGGCTGTTTCTCCGTCACCATGGACATGAGGAGGGCAAGAACGGCCGATCGCGGAGGATTGGATGCCGTCGTGACAGCTTCAAAGTACTGTTGGTTCGCCTGACACCCTCGGATTACCTCCGCCACGGTGTTAATGGTCTCCGTAAGGAGCTCTGTGGGCACACCACCGGCAAACATAAACTCGCAGAAGAGCTTCAAAAGGCCACACTGGTTAACTAATTTCTGGCAGGAGGCCGTAGACTGTTGGGGATTGCCAGGCGAGACGAGGATTCGAACCAATAGAAGCATTTGGTGGACGTTGGTGGTCTTTTGTTGATTCCAAGACTGGCTCGTACCGCTTTTCAGGTCGAAGAATGGCACTAGGTGGTTGATGAGACTAGCCTCACGAAAGAAGGACTGGTTCGAGTTGTTATCGTAGAGTAGATTGTGGAGAATCACAATACAGTCTTGAACTATGATCCCTCCATCGCTGTAGCCTTCATCGCGAATGATAGCCAGGAGCCGATCGAAAGCATTCTCAAACGCAACAATCTTCTGAATCTGTTTATTCGAGTTGGTCAATTCGATCAACAACAGGAGGGCATCGTTTCGAATTATCTCACTGCTATCAGAAAGAAGGTCCATCATCTTCGAAATACCCATGGGCTGAACGAGAATCTTTTCTTGCACCTCTGCTCGCTTGTGGAAGAGAAGGCAATTGAGGAGGCAAGTGGTGTGGCGTCGAATCGAAAAATCCAATCGTTCCAAGAGCTCCAAGAGGAGGGTGATGTTCTCTGGGTTTTCGAGGAACTCTTCGGCAAAGTGCGTCTCCATGATTGTCTCGTCTTTTTTCAGTCCACCCCTCTCCACCTCGAGAACGTTCCAAAGCGTCTCCAAAGCGTAGCTGATAATCTCGGCATCCATTTTGTCGTTTCGAATGACGTCCAACAGCGTGGTTAGACATTGGGAGCCCACCTCCGCTTTGTACTTCTTGGCTAGAGCTTTGATACCACGCACAGCATCACGCCGATCTTCGATTAGAGTGGAAGAGGTCACCCTGTAATAATTAAGAGAATTTCTCATTGAAAAATGTATGCCAAGCAGCTTATGCATATTCCCCCATATTTGTTTACTATGAAGTGCGGGGTGAACTGTACACTACACAAAAGTAAAACCTTACATTGAGCCCACAGTACAACCACAGATACGCTGTAGGACTGCATAATTACAGGATTTTTTATCATAAGCTCCTACATCTTGGTTTCAAGTGTGATATCATGTAGCACAAAACATGCTAGTACAGAGGGTGGTTGGGAATTTGAAAGATCTTTATGTGAGGGATGATTTGGTGTGAAACTTGATATCAATTTTAATGTGTATAAAGGTAGCTGTATACATCAGATTTGATCCTTAGAACAAGTTTAGAGAGCAGTGTACCTGTTTTTGAGTTTTTCAATAATTTCTGCTCCGGAAGGCTGGTTCTCTGGCCCCTGACCGCCAAGCAGGCCCTTCAATAACGACGCCATTTTCACTTCCCCCTCAGTCACATGGACGGACCCAATTGCGCATGCGCAGAAAAGGTCAACACTCGGGCGTTGCTAGGCAACAGCGGTTGGAAACAAAATGGCGGATGGGGTACCTGTCAATAGATGTGGGCCCCTTTGTCAACACCCAGGCTGTTGGCACACTACTACGCACGCCGGGCATGGCCAGCACAAAGATACGGAACATACGCGCTTTCTTTCCGAGTTATTATTGCGCAAAAAGGAGCTAAAAAGACTTCAGAACAGGGAAGGTGAGTGGGCACTAATTTGGACACGTTGACTACAGTGGAATCTCCCACTATAAAGGATTACCATAGCCATAGAAGAGAACACATGATCATCACAGATGTTAAAATTCCCATAAGTGGTCTATACCAGGGTATGTAGTTGCAATTGAAGTAGCCTCATACCCAGGCCCTTTCTCCTCGAGCTCCTTCTCTTGAAAAGGGCCTGGGTACGAGGCTACAAGTGAAGCAGATCTGGAGCGATCAAATCTTTGAGTTGTCCGGCCGTATTTATTACAAATTATGCATAATATTATGTCCCATAATTTGTTGCATTTATGACTGCCAATCAGCTCTGCATGATCATACATTTATTATTACTACAATATAGGTGCAGGCTTGCATAGTACCCGTACCAGTGATGGTCTCCCGACTTTGAAGGTTCAGTCCATCAACCAAAAGCTTCTCGAGGGAAGGGGTAGCGCCCAGCGGAGAAGATCAAAGACACTCCCTCCTCTAAAGATATCCACTCGGTATGTACTACAGGGAGTCTAATCAGACTGATGCAGATTATAAATATTAAGATTATGATACTCTGCATATTAATTTTTGTTGGTATTGTGATTGTGTGCATAGGAGTATCATTGTTGACCCTATACCCTGTTTATGTGTACGTACATGTGCGATGCCAAGGGCATCTATAAGCCCTTAATGCATGATACTGATAGTTCCAATTACACCCATGCTGGAGTATTTTTAGCATACAATTTCAGCTTTGATCAAAATTAATGTCAACTCACAGTTCATGATAATAAAATAATATTATACAAGCACATGTTTTGCCATGGGAGTTTATGAAAATTAATAACAAGCATGCATAGTGCTTATGTAAATTGGAAAATTTTATGGTAATGAATTGGGGTTTCATGCTAGCATAGAGTATTAATTTTAGCTTGTCTAGGCATGTATAGCAATATTATTTCACATGCACTGTGTGCATCTTAGATCAGAAAAAGTATATCCTTACAAGAATAATATAGAGGGCAAACCAAGGTACTGACATAATCTATGCAAATAGTATTGTGACAATAGTCTATTGGGATACACAACCCACTCAGATCATGTCTCTCTAGACCATTAGGGGACAGAGTTATATTTTGTACAAAAATGGGTAAGATTTGCATTTGATTTCAAGATCGAGAGAGGATACATGCTCATGTACATGTACATGTACATGATCCTGCTACCTTATGTACATGTACATGTGCTCATGGATAAAGGTCATTTCTCCCAGTCCCTGGAGACCTAGTCCAGGCCAGGTGCAACAGAATACTGACAAAATTGGTCAATATTTTCCCTCCTTTCAATGCCAGCTGTAAATCGCCGTAAATAAGGGCTACCTATACATCATCCACTCAGCGTCTCAACATGCTAAAATTAAGTGATCTTAACTTGTAAAGCAGCTAGGTATGCATGACATTGTTTCACTTGACACTTGTGATATCGCCAGATGTGGCCCGCTCATCATTTAGTGCCCTCATATATACTTCAATAGATTCTCTGTTAGCACATTTTTGCAATTCTGGCGTGGCGGTTATGGGGAAAATAATGGCAACATCCTACATGTATGTATATGGAGATTAAAGCTTTGTGTGTGCTAACAAGCAGTACAATGCTAGCTACCCTAAAGCTTCCTGGCTAGTAAGGGAACTTAATTGGTCCCTAGTCAATAATTTACTACAAAAATTTCTAAATAAGTACATTTATTATTTTGTACGAGTAGAGTGGGATATAATATAGTGTGTTTGCACTTACTAGTTATCGATAATAGCTATTCCCTAGTTAATATTAATTTTTGTGTGGATGGGTATATTAATTTTTTGTATTATGCAGGAAATGTGCAGGGAGTGTTATGCAGAGGTACCAGGAATCGCCCAGTAAGGCATCCACCGTGAATTATGTCCAAATGCAGCTGCAGGTCGACCAAGAGGCACTGGACTCAGGTTAGAGGAAGAAAGAAAGAACTAACTATGATCAGCAAAAATTAATTATTAGTAGGGAACCACCATTAGGGCAAAGTACAGTAGTATCCGGGCACCTATGGACAGCTTAAAGTGCTCTAATTGAAGGGAATCATTACTGCGAATTTCCACTATAATTAGTTAGATTTTGTAATGATTATTAATACCCATCTCAAAAATTTTAATCTTAGACCTCTGTTCAGAGCTGGTGTTTTCACCAGTTCTTCTTTGGCGACCTGGCAGAGCTCAACGCCACCCACCACCTCCGCCACCAGCACCACCATCAGCATCAGTACCAGCACATGAAACAACTAAAATTTCTAATGAAAAGACTAAACGTCCTAATCAAAGCTCAACTACTACACATCCAACAAGCTCCTCCCCACCACACCCACTGCCACGCCCACAGCACACCCCTCCACCAGCTACACATGTTGCTACTCATAAAGATGAAGATAAAGATAGGAGTGTGTGGAGAATTCAAGCCGAGAATTTGTCGACGGGGAGAAAGGGTCCACTTTTGATCAAGACAACTGATCTGACCAATGCCTTGCCTCCACAGACGAGCTTCGAATCACCACTCCACAACGAGAACAAGGTAAAAAAATTTTAATATTATCGATGTCATCACGGTATGATACCTCCTCAAGCCCGTAACTAAAGATGTAGCTTGCTAACGGCCTTTGACCCTGCCCCATTCCAGTCTCAAAGAGTACTGAATGAGTAGTGGGCTCCCTCAGCACTCCCTCCCTCCCTGTCTCCCTCTTGATTCTAAGATTCTTTTGTTGAATCAACACCATGTGCTTAGAGCCAAGAAAAATATTTTTGATGTATTCAACCGAAAAAGTCAATAATATTGAAGTATAAGAATATTATTGATGTGCTTTCCCATTAAATGTGTTGTTGGTTGATATGCTTATCACTGCATGCTTTCCTCACAACACATACCCACCCTTTCGGAGAATATTTCAGCTATCTTCCATCAAAGGAGGAATAAGTGGGTGGTACACATGCATACATATAGAGTAGGTGAGGAATGGAGTAGAAAGGGAGGGGGAGCCCATACATGTGGGGCAAGTATACCATAATGAATTACGTGTACGGCATACTGTCCTTTCTGGTGAGGTGTTTTTGTCACCGTGCACAGTATGTATACTTTCTGCGTGAGTACTATACCTCCCCTCCCTCGATCCCCCCACACACACAACTTTTCATTATATATATTCCTTTAGTGTAATAATAAAGAAACACACACTTGCTAGAGGGTTGTTGATAACAATTAACTGCAACACCGAACATTCACTTGTCAGCGAATCTTGGACGTGCTAAGTTTATTTTGACCCTATACCTTCATCCACCGTTAGTCTATCTTATCGTCATGTGACAATCCAATTTACCAACTATGGTCCTCTATCGTTGCACTGATTTGCGGGATCGACCCCACTCTACGTACATGTACAGTTACAATAGACTGTGAAAGTGATTTTTATCAGTCTAGTTCTGCAAAACGTGTGCACACTTCCTTTACCCCATTGTATAGTCTATCTGCTGCATGCAGTGGGGTTCTCCACCTACTATAACACATACTATACTATGCATGACACATGGACGATCGTATTGACCAAACTTGGAAAACAAGAAGTGTGATTTGCGTGTGTAGACTAAAAAGTGTGTGTACTTGTGTGGGTTTGGAGGGAATAGAGTTCAGTGCAGTGCAGTGGGAGGCTAGTATAATATTATAGTACTGTAGTTGCTCATATATGGAGACTGGTCTGTGCATTTGTATGGGGGAAGTGTGGCCGTGTGAAACTCCCCAATTACCATGTGTACATGTATGTACATGTACATGTACATGTGCCCAGTACCTGGTACATGTACATAGAACAATGCAATGAATCCTGTCAAAATGTGTAGTACCAAGAGCTGATAGTATAATGAAAGTGTGGTTGTCAAGGTACCATCAAGTATGTTGGGAGGAAATTGACCAAATTTGAAGACATCAAAAGCCTAATTCGTGCACGTCAGGTAAACAGAAGTCAAGTCTCCAGCTCAGTTTATGGTCAACGATAATCAGAGATAGTATGAGATCACCCACTCATTCTGCCAGTAAGAGGGCTTTTGGTGGAATGGTGGAGTAATCCATATTGATGATGTCAGCCCTCTGTTTTGTGTTTCTATTTGGCAAAGCGTGAGGGAGTATCACTGACAGCATACTTCCACAACTGAGAAAGCTATAGTTCGTGAGTAGGTGGGACTAATGGGTCAATCACAGCAAAGGCCTTAGTGCTTCCCGCGTTTGAGTGGAGGTTTCTTGTGATAGCTTTACTTGAAAAAACGTGATAGCGCCCACAAACACCATTTTAGGAGGTGACGGCAGTATTTATACTTAATGCATGTTTTAATAACTAAAGTAAAAGGTAAAAAAACATTATGTATGCAAATTTTAAACATGTACAGCTTTTCTTCAATTATATATCATACATGTAAGTGCATGTACATTGTCATAATAATTATAATATTATTATTACATTAAGTAGACTGTGGTCATGTGGTGTACCACATTAACAATGATTTCATCATTACGTGTACACATTCGATGTATACATAAACAAATGTGTGTAACTGGGCTTCTTAAAAGCTTTGCCTTACCATAATATGCGACTAAGCTAGCACTCAGATCCTGTGTTGTGATTCTGGATGTTGGGATTTTTAATATTAATTTTGTATTTCTCTTATATAGGATATCACTAGTGCAGCCAAACATGGTAAAGCTCGTCACAAACTCACCACTGCAGATGCTGAATGGTGAGCTATATGATTCTCATGGGAAACTTTATGTAACTACGTACCTAACCATTTTTGCATTTACCAAGCTAGCTCATGAACACAGCTAGTGCATGTATGCGTGCATGTGTACAGCCATACATATACGGGGTATGCTTTGATGACACCATGCTATTGTCTTTTTTCCCCTCTCTATCATCTATCTGTAGTTTTTCCTACTTGGGTGATATCCCTCCACAGGTCGTGGCTGAGATACTACACCAGCTGAGAAGGTTAGTGAAATATGACTTCCTGCCATATATCATTATGGGTGTACACTGATGATTAGTATCACGCAATGCACCATCTATGACTAAAGGATAAGATTTATAATCTCTATAGTTATAGTGCATTAGCATCTTATATGTACATTGTTGGAAAGTTTGATTTTCTACATATTAGTGATATTATTCTGTGTTGTTTTTTTTTGCACACTTAATCACACATGTACATGTACAGTGAGAGCAGCAGTAGCATTGATGGGACAACAACCAGACCTCCACACTCCACCGCTCATCATATGATCCACAGTACGGAAAAAAGCCAAAAAGCCTGTCAGTCCACCACTACTCAGCCCCGTGTTCCCATTCCTATGGCTTCCCTGCCTCACGGTACATACCTATCAACATCGTCAAACACTGCACATGTACCTGCTTCGCTGGCTTATGAGTTATCGACTCATAAAGTACTCAAACCTGAACCGATTAGGCCCAAAAGGCGAGTCAGCTCTTTTTCAAGAGAGCTATCCAAACGTCCCTTGGAGGTACTAAGAAGGAGATCTGGCCGACCTAATGCAACAGGGGAGGAGGAGGTACTGGAGAGGATCACCATTCCAAAAATTACTTCAAATGAGGAAATTAAAGAAAGTTTTGCAAGGGAGTCTGAATGGACAGCACTTAAGCAATCAGCAAAAAGGCATTCACATCAAATGCATCTCCCTACGGCTGAAATCGAACCACCCACTGATTTACCAGCTGCAGGAGTACGCCCCCACTATCAACCTTCGTTAGCAGCTGATCTTATGCAAGGTAACCCTCCCACCCACCACCAACACACAGTTGAAACTAAATCAGTTCAGGTGCGATTTCACAGTCCTCCAACTAGCGCAGTTCATAACCATATTACTGGTGATCACAATGATTTTGTTGGTCCACCGACTGCAACTATAGAAGATGGTGGTGGAGCCCAACCTAGAGTGCCAAGTACAATACTGCTACAGCTTAATGCAGACACAGCGGAACAGTGTGAATTGCATCCTCTTTCGGGATTTGACAGTAAGAGAAGTAGAGTCGGTGGCCATAATATTATGGTGCATTCTCCAAGGCACCGAGTTCTTGCACCAAATAGCACAGTAGTGTGTCCTTTCAGCGAAGAGACTTCGCCCAATCATGAGCTTGAGACCAGGGGCCTACTCTTGAAACGAAGACTACAGTCTAGAGAGAGGAAATCCAGGGAAAGCCGTCGTGAACAAAGTGCTGTGTCAGCTGAACACGAACACCCACCCCCTCTACCATCATCAGTATCTCCAGACTACATGCTAGTTGGTGCTCACTTTGCTGACAACAATCTTGTCTTGGTGGACAAAGACGGTAAAATTGTTCACCAGCTGACAGATACTGAAGGAGAATCTGATGCCAATATCATTGCGCATCTGTCCGAGTTAAACATTCATACGCAGTTGAGTGTTGAGCCGCATGTAGTACCACGCATGGAAAGCTTATATTCAGAAGAAGGTCCGAGTACTGTAGACGTTAGCAAACCAGGTACTGGAATGCAAGCCCCTCCCCCAACTGCACTGGAACACGGCCATGATAGTACAGAAGGGGAGGAGGAGGCGGATAATATACAGGTTTTGATACAGGTACCAAAAGTTGAAGAAATTCCACAAACTGAAGCAGACTTGGGAGATATCAGGCAGGAGACAGAGACAGAGGAACAGCCTACCATTAACCATGATGACAATGAGACCGAAGAAAGAGGGTCACAGGATGAAGAGGAGACATTGGAAACTGTTGTGAATGATGAGGCTGAATGGAGAGACTACAGAGAAGTCCAAGCAGAACTCAAATCAGAGGATGAGAGAGAGCGGACACCATACGACACTGTACCTATCGCCGAACAGAAAGAAGACAAATACCTGAAAGTAAGAGTGTGGAGGAATTCGAAGGAGCAGCTGAGGTACCTGAATTAGGAGAGAGTGAAATGAGTAGACCAGATATAGAACTACAAGGGAGGACATCACCTGAAGAACATTCCAAGTCTGAAGATGAAAATGAACCTGCTCGTAATGACTCATCAGTAGAGGAGGTGCCAGTGCCCATCACAGAACAACGTGATTACGAGGATAGCGAAGAGAATTCAACATGATTACAGTGCAACGTTAACATTCAGATTCATCATCTTGAACCAATCAATCAATTTTTAATCCATGCCCATACTTTGTTGAATTTTATTAGCTCTCAATTCACAATAATAATATTATTATTGTCAATTCAAAAATTACAAAAAATCTGGTTGTAGGTTGTGAATAATGACTTATGTGACTAATTATTTTCAATTGAAAACCTATTATGGCTATACTGTATTATTTATTGTGACCCCACGAGGATTTTGCAACCCCCAAAATAGAATTTGCACCTATTTGTCCTTCTTGCTTTTAATGTCATTGTGCAAGACCTTGACATCCTCGAGGAATTTCTCAAACACCAAATTACCATCATCGTCAAACCAGCAAGCCACGGACCTACAAGAACAAACGTATTAGGTAAAGGTCGTCATAACACTACGGATCGGACATGCCGTATGGCATGGGTCGTCACATTCACAGCTAGCTCCCTCCTGGCTGTCTAGCGACCATTACCACATAATCTTACTTTTCAAATTTTTCCTCTTTTGTGGTAGACTCTCCTCCTTTGGTGTATGTACCAGAGAGGGTGTACTTATCACTAAATCTTGGGAGATTTGATTGAAATTTCCACTTATTATCTGCACCCTGTAATTATAAAAGTGGAATCAAGTAAAGAAATTTTCCAGAACACGATATAAAATTGCTTACGAGTCCAGCTTCCGGTTTTTCCAGTGCTACCACGAATGTACCACGTTCAACGTACATACTGTAGAGTGTCAGTACTCCCATCAGGATAAAGTAAGTAAGGAAGAATTAATGAAAATAATCTCACAAGGGAGAGAGGGGGAGAGAGAGAGAGAGAGAGAGAGAGAGAGAGAGAGAGAGAGAGAGAGAGAGAGAGAGAGGAGACTGAGAGAAAGAATAAATTGTGAGAGGATATCTAATCGCACAGGTTGCTAGAACAGTCTTGGAGGCTGGGAATGGGAAGACATAGTCATAGCCGAGGGCAAAGAGAGAGAAGGCACAGGCTAGAGTGCAGATGAAAAGCCGCGTGTCCACCAGTTTATGATCTTCAACATAGCCATATCCCTCCTTCAGAATCTGCATTGTAAAGTACAGTAATAGTATTACAATGTCATAATTTATGACATGTATAATACGCATCATGACCCACATAATTACACCTGGTACCAGTATACTATGCTCAACTTGTAATTATGACGACCATTTCCTTTCTGCACTGATATATATTACGCTATGGATGAGGTGAGGCAAACACACATACACCTTCACTTTCACATCAAGCAGTTGTGGGTGAAATCCCTCCCTATGTGTCACTTGATACCCACCCTGTCCATCCCAGATACCTCAATACCATGAGATCACTATAATTATTAAGAAAATGATAGGGGTAATGATATGTAACAAGAGCTAGCGAGAAAATCTCCCTAATTTAGGGTGTCAATTTGGAATCATTGCAATAGTATCCATGTGAGCATGCCATTATGCAAAATGATGCTTATTGCCACAGAGAAGACACGATGTGTACATGTGACGTGCAGGAATGTCAACGCTTAACGTAATTGGGTTAATTATTGCTATTACACTAACTAAAGTCTCCTACTGTGAATTTAGTTAAGGTAAATTTTAACCCCTTAGTGACGCACGTACATGTACGTTACCTTCTTAACGGCATCATCCAATGCATTCTTGACGGCAGATGTATCCCACTTGTTCACGGTCACTGGCTTATCATAGGATACCTATTACAAATAATTTATGCCATGATATTAAAATCATTGGACGGTGATGATCATATTAAAAAGGTAACTATTCAAAATTATTAGGCATAATATATATTATTTTTATAGAGTGATGCTTAGTATCTTGAAAGTTATTATGCAGGATGTGTATTACTGGTATAAACCTCGTTTGGAACTCCAGAGTCTTTAGCCTGTTGGCTTTGCTTCCCCTTTGTAGTCGCCATTTTTTTAATATCATATCACTGTACGTACACGTATATACACGTGAGGCCGCAATAGTTTCTAATTGGAGAGCACTGAGGAATAGGGCAAAGGTCAACGTTGCTGTCTACGCTGCTGACATGATCAAGTAAGGGTTTTTGATGTCCTACTATTTATATAACCGCGCAATGACGTATGATAGATTCTCTAGTATTTATATTTCCATGCTTTACCCTTCCTCTTCTTCGATCCTTGCAGTACCCATGGCTGGACAGGTGTTCTCGTGATCAGCCATCTATAAAATTTGTAGCCCTGTACAAGTTTCTCAAAGTATCTGAGAAAGCCCAACTTCTTTCAACCAAATGGCAAACGTTTATCACTTTGATGGACTGATAATATTTGGTCTACTGGTCATCTGCACGTGTGCCTACATCAAGAGAGTTCCAAGACTGAAGGAGTTTTTCCTCTCTGAGAAAAAGGGTCTGTTCGGAGCTCTCTACAAGGCTTCAGTGATAGGGACAAGACTTCACTGGGCCGTGGCAACTGCCTGTGTTGTTATGGCTGTGTATGTTCTGTTCATCAAGTGAATTCATGTTGTGTGCAATAATAATATAAATTGATCATCATCTGATATCATTTAATAATGACACCACTGGACTACTTCTTAAAATTAATATTATGTGTAAATCAATCATCAGCATGCGAAGTGATACCACAAGCTTCAAGATATAAATGCACGATAGATGAATTTAATGTGCTCAAGAGCATGCATACCAACTGACCAGCACTGCATGTACCAACAAAAATTTAATAATGGATGAACACAATATAAATAGTAATACCTTTATGTGCAATCATTCACAAATCAATCATGTTTGCAGTGTGCTCAAATATCCACTCCAGTGGTGTCGCCAGGGGGGTGCATGTGGGTTCATTTGCACCCAATCCATGCACCTGTGCACCCAGTTTTGTTGAGCCTGTCACAGTATGCATATTTCACTACACTACTATCACAGCCAGTAATGTAACATGTCATGTATATACACGTAATATGTAGGCTATCTACATGGAATAGTACATGTACAATGTACCTAGCTAGGTTATTACACTATTAATAGTACTACGATGTCATGTATACTATAGTACACTTCCACTAGCTTTATGCATCCACCTGTGCGGTTACTTTAGAACTTGCACCCAGTTAAACAATTGCCTAGAGATGCCACTGATCCACTCAGATCTCATAGTAATTAACACCTCGTGTCTGTTGGAGTGAGCGCGCATTCCATAAATGGTAGGGTGTGGTTTCCTGGATGGATTGGCCTAGGCAAAACCGCAAAGCGCTTTAATACGTACTTGAGGCTACGCTAGCGCTGCCGATGGGATGTGCATTTGAATGGAATGCCGGCGGTCGATCGGTCCCCTCCCATTGCAGCCCCACACTTGAGCTATAAAAACCGTGAAACCACGACCACTTAGCAAATGAAGCGCCAATACAAACACTTCGAAAATCAACACAGAGATGGTGGAAAGACGGTGGAGAACGGCGGGCACTTGGCTCCGTGCGCTATTTTATTTCAACGCCGTCCTACTGCAGTGGCCCTGCCTGGCGACAACGCCCGACAATAACGTGGATAGCACCATTGCTAGAGGTATAAATCAAGGTACTATCGCGATTGTTTACAGCTAAATATTTGTGGTTTCGACGGATCGAGGTCTTTCATTAATATGCTGTTATTGGTAGAAATACAGCCTCCTCCTGTATAGCAGCATTGTGTCTCTAGGTTGCAATTTGTAGGGTAAATGAGTAGACTAGATGTGATGATGAGAGGCTATCTAGCTTGTCTGTAATGGCTTTTGCTGGATTATGCAGCTCACACCTGATTGCAGACTATTGGCTGCATGTAATTTTAGCTGCCGCTATCATAGTAAATCAATCAGATAAGCCACAGTATTTTTTGGAATTTCAGCAAAATTATATTTTTCATTTAAAAGTAGTACGCCTCTGGCTAAAATTAGTGGTCAGGGTCTATTTGCAATGCAAGTGTTAATCTCTTCATATGAGATTTCATGAGTTTAGCTGTATTCACAGTTTAATTTTAATAAGGAGTGGTTGCCTGCATGCATCACTGTGGTCATTAAATCATCGCATGCAGTCATTGTTGCATAAGACCACACATGTACCCCCCCTCCCCCCCCCCCTCCCGCTCTCCCCTGGAGAACCACAGCTAATAATAATTACTTCCGTGGCTATTACCTTGTGTTTAGTGATCTCCAATGACCCATATGATCTGATTCACACAGCACATAACACAGCCACGACTATCACAATACAATGTAACGTGTGCATATTCGCACGCACACACACACACACATGCAGATTGCCGTGTGTTTGAAGGGGACATCTGCATCAGTGACAAACAGTGGAAATACTTGAATCGTAGGGTCATCCCCGATCCCGCTCCCCTCGGCTCTAAGTCTGATTCCCATGCCCCACGACGGGGTCAGAGGGCAGTTGTGAAGTTGGAACTGCTGAAATGGATTGACGGAGTCGTACCCTATGTACTCGCCGACGATCTGAGTGAGTTGAACCCCTTAATTAGTTATTATTAGCTTAATTAATGGTCCAGTTTGTTAACTTGATTACGTCACGTTTGAGAGCTTGCAAGATCTCATAATAATTGCGATGCGTGCGTGTGTGCATGTGTGTGTGCATATTATACTTACAAGCAAAGTCCAAGTGTGCAAGATGTGACAGCACACTTTGCTTGTATCGTCCATAATAAGTTATTTTGCTAATGAATCGTGGACTGATACATAGATCGAAGCTATATAATGTTATACTAAGGCTGACTCACAGATCACCAAACATAACTGGCAGTATACGTGTTTAGACTAAAGGGACTGATTGCCTTCACCTGACGCCCACCCTGCACAGCACTGTTGACACAACTCACAAGCCATATATATCTACGGAACACCGCCCGTCAATCAGAGAAAATTAACAACGACCTAGCTAGGACACGGCCGGCTGTGCCAGTACGCAATAAAAATATTACATCAACAATCAAAGCGAGATATCAGTACCTGTTTTTCCCCCTAGCTTCGGCTGATAGACACACATACGGATATAATATTGCAGTATATGTACGCACTAAGGTCTACTACTATATACTAGAGCCAGAAACATGTTTTATATAATTAGTGCAGCGGTGCCAGCGAGAGTCACAAGATCAATACCAGCTGTCAAAGAGATATATAGATGTAAAGAGATCAATAAAATTAACGCTCATTTCCTTCGTGTAATTATATGAATATCAATGCAACACTCTGAATCCCCATCAAAATTTAATATTAATTTTGATAATTAAGACCGTGGAGTATTTTTTTTTTCTTATCACAGACAGCTGATTGCTTACTATTTCGTCAAATCTCTTCACGGTAGCATATGAGGATAGCTTGTTTCAATAATTATTATTGTTCACTTCGTTACATAATAATTTTAATTTTGACGGTACGTGTAAAGTTGGTCCAATCATGGATGTGGTCCCATGTCCAATGCGGTACATTTGGCATGACTGAAATGTCACTATCTGTACAAGACATCTGCTTTCCCCTCACAAACACAGCTATAGGTCACCACGTACAAATAAAATTCAATCATGAGCAATAGTGAACCATTGAGCTCAATAATAATATTAGTATCTTTAACACAGTCTTGCGTGCACCTTGTTTTCTCCCATGACATCTAAAAGCTGTACAGTGACTGATGAGAGTACGACATGAATATTCCGACTAGTTACAATGTTATTCTGTTGGGAATGCTGCTCCGTGCATGCTAAGAGCTACAAGTCACCATGTTGACATTCCTCCAGGCTGGCTGTTTGCATACTAACAAGTATGATTATCTAGATGAGTGCAGCGATGCCTCCTTCAAAGCTACTGTTTGGCTTTTTTCCTTCCTCACACAAGGAGAAATTTTTGTATGCAAATAGGGAAGCTTGTACACCATAAGCATACACTACACTTGTATGGTTGTACCTTCATCCCCTTGCCATATCACTATGGTTGGTATCGGGGTGAAAAAGGAGTTAGCAATCCGGACAAAAGTGGCCTGAGCCTCTCCATTTAGGACATCAGAAATAGGGACACCTCTCTAATTGAGATACTGCCGGTTGCTCTAGCTAATTCAAAAGTGCACCAAATTACCAATGAACCATCACTTAATTCGCAATTAGGTGGTCCCAAGGATGTCCATAATATAATATAGAGAGGGTGCATGTATTTCCTGAAAACATAAAAATTACCCCATTCCTCGTTAATTATCTATCGCTAACAGTTGTTATCCACATCCTGTTTGAAGTACGTACCAGTACATGCATAAACATTGTACCGTGCACACACTACAGGGACTCACTGCTATAATCAACTTCCTTTGATCTCCCACAAACTAGATTTGCCTCATTGACACTTCCATTGTGCCATTCTATAAGGGCTTATGCTACTATAGTATACTAATGTCACTTTCCAATCATCCTTTCCTTATGGACTCCATAATTATAGCTATATCTGATGATATGGTAATCGGCTTCATTCAATCAATCAATTGGTGTATGGTACATGTGCACCATATAATATAGTCCATTGAAGGTCTTTTTTGGAATTACTCAAGTGTAGATAATTGACCACCGAACATCGAGTTATGGCCACGCTTAAGCGGTTAAAGAGCTATATATATACATTAGTGGAATCAATCATTAGCCATGCAGCCAGTGCACATAAATCAAATTTTTCCCATCAATTCCCTGTTAATAATAGTATCTCTAGCTTGCAGGCTGGTCTTAATTAAGCTATTTAATACTATCATCATTGCTGGTGTGTAACATATCGATATCACCGTCAGCATGCATGGTGCACATGTGATTAATCTTTACAAAGGAGAATTAAAAATCTAAAACAATTCTCATAGAGACTCAGCATGTAACAGGATCAAGATCACTAGGCTCCCGTGTTTACTACTGCTGCCGTCTATCTCTCCTCCACCAATGCCTTCCAGTCTAGACGACTCACCTCAAATATTTCGCTGATTTCTTATTAGATATAACTATGGTCTGCATCGAACGATCGATCTGAGCTCTAGTTAATAATTTTGGCTAACGTATCAGCCTGAAGTATTTATGGTATGGAGTCAGTCACTCCCCCCCCCCCCCCCCCCTCTCTCTCTCTCTCTCTCTCTCTCTCTCTCTCCCTCCGGCCATTATCTTAGCATCAAGAGCAGACAGGTGATAACGTATTCATCAACATCATAGAGCTGGGATACCCTAGCTTATATACACTACAGTAATATTATCTCAATTCCAGCCAAAAATGCTAGTACACTAACCACACTGCACCACTGGCTACTACTTTCCCACAGCCATGGACTGCTAGCAGCAAAAAAAATATTATTACTAAGATGTTGACACCATAGCAATGGGAAAGTAGTAAAAAATGGTTGGATTTTACAGATGGTCCTATCTGCCCCCGCGGGGAAAGATAAAGACTGTTTATCGATAGTACTAGTGTTGCAAGTACACTCTCTGTGTGTTGCTGCTGCTCTTTCAACAAATTTATACACACGTACATACATGTTGCAGCCCGGAAGGCATACAGGTGGCCATGTGTGTGTGTGTGTGTGTGTAGGGTGTAGACTGAGACAGAGAAGGCTGGGTTACCCGATAGCGTCTGATAATCAAATTATGTGTCTATGAGTCATAATATGCACTGTCACGCTTCTCAAGCATTGACAAGCAATACTTTCCATGCATAAGCTCCATGGCTACCTCTAATAATATTATAACTCTTCGTCCCTCTAAAAAGCATGATTTCACGACCGAAAGAGAAGATCTTGAAGCCACAAAACTATTGTTCGCAGATCATTATTTACGGCTTGAGAATTTTAGTCATGTTATTTAAGCTGCATTAGCATGTACATAATTATGCACTGTGAAGCAGTTACTGCTTTAAAAGGCTTCAAAATATCATGATACATGTTTCCATATCATATTCCCAGTTTCCTTTGTCTCTATCCCTCTGTCTCTTTCCTCACTGACTGATCGGCTCTGTTCCTGCATGCATGCTAAACAACCAGACGGACTTCAAAAATCACCCGATCAATTTATCCAGGCCTGGTACAATAGTATGTAAGTGGTTCAGGAATGCGTGGCATTCACCAGCAGTAGTGCTTCTATGGCGTCTCGTGGGATTCTCTTTAGACAATAATTAATGCCCTTGCATGCATGCGTGAGTGATAGATTGTCTAGCTTGCCTATATATATAGCTGGTGTGGCTTCTGATAGCTCAAAGCTAGCCAAAATTGATCGTGCAAAATTAAGTCTTTGAGTCACACAGGGGATCAACAAGAATCATAAGGCTAGCAGATAGAGTATCAATGCAACGCATATGTAAGAACCAGACAGATTATTTGTAGTATTTTCATACCATTCTAATTAAGTGAATCACGCTAACTGGTGCAGATATTTCGAATTTGCATGCGGGACTTCATCTATTAATCTGTGTCACGATTCATCATTCGATAAGCTAGCGATTGGCATTGGTAGAGAGCTTGTATGTTTACGTGAAGCTACTACTCTTGGCATATGCTGCCCAGTCAAAGGCTCACCGTGTCATGCATGTAGGTGATGTATGCATGTGCATGTGAGTATATATTGTGGTGCAAAGGACACCCCTGAAGTGGCTACGGGGAAGATTCCTTTAATTAATTATTTCTCCGTCTCAATCTAATCAGGATGATTTACGCTGTTCGAGCCTATCCAGTAAAGGATTGTTGACGAAAGAGATCTACAATGTTGGTAGACATCACGAACAACAGGGATGGTCCCTTTAATTCAATACAAGAGAGTGTTGATGAAAGAGAGGCTATAATACTCTACAACATTGGTAGATACCCTGTGTTGAGGGGATGGTCCCTTTAATCTTCTCTCAATAGCAATTTAATTAGGACAACTTATGCCGTACTCTAATACGGCATGTTTTTGACAGAGAGAGGTTCAGGTACTATGTGTACCTTAGCATGTCAGTACTACATTATACTCTGAGGAGACCACCCATGTCTTCACACTTGAGACCTGGCGGTAACATGATGCACCATCTGAAGAGTATCACTGTTCATATTCAGTGCATGTGGGAGCAATACATGAGCTCATTATAATATTATCACAATCCTCTGTATAAGGTCATATGAATGGCTATATATTATACACTAGAGGGATGATAGTATGTTGCAACATAGCACTAGCTTAAAATGTATAAGGCTATCTGATGATGTGTAAACTGAATAAGAGAGAGAGTGTAAGCAAAAGGAGATAGCTACACGGGATGTCTATAGATCGATGGAGCTTATGGAGACAGCCATTCATACAAGCTCCGAGTCCATGGCAACAAGGCTATATAGCTGGCACGCGTCCAGATCACCTGCCTCTTAGTTGTTACAATACTGTTGCGTGTGTGCTCGAGCTCCTAGCTAGAGCCTTGACAGCTGCCCACTCTGAACGTGAGAGTGTGTAAATCAACATGAAAAGGAACTACCCTAGCTACCATCTAAAATGGCCTTATATTATTGGCAATTTCTAACGCTATATACCTATTTATTAGGCTTGGTAGTACATAGGCTACAACTTAGTTGGTGCAGAGACTATTTAAGGCAATTGCAGTGCTATAATATTACCTCGACATGCAGGTGAAGGCTAGACTACATGCATATCAGGGGCTGATCCCTGGGAGACACCCAGTTCAAGATGCACATGTATAATGGTACATAGCAGACAAGCTGACCATTGCTATATAGCCAGCCACCATGCTTATACGGCTATGGCCTGGGTAGGCTACCACCCCCTCAGTCACCTTCCTTGTAAAGTTAATCTCTGGTTCAGCACCTGCATAATATTTGCAGTTGATGACCACAAAGTTATGTGTTTGCTGTGTGCAAGAGTGAGGTGGGATGGTGTGGCTCTCTTTAAGGAAATGGAGTAGATTGGGTGTAGCTCACTTGTTGCTGGCTACACCCAGACTCCACTTGTTATTAATTGGAGTGTTTATGTCTCTCATTAAACCTTGTTTAGCGTTTGGAGCGATGTTATCATCGCTGTTTGATGGCAGAAGAGTGCTTGGTGTTAATGGTGTTGGCATGGCTTTCATTTGCCACATTAAAGCAAATTTCTCTTATAATTTCTTCACATTATTAAATGGGATGGACTAAGTAGCTTAAAAGTTTAGGAGATAAAAAAAACGGAGATTGAACGACCCTGCCAGGATTCGAACCTGGAATCCCCTGATCCGTAGTCAGATGCCTTATCCGTTGGGCCACAGGGCCTCCGATGGTAACACTGACGCCCAAGATACATTAATCTTTGATTGCTTACATGTTAATAAGAAAACTTCAAAGTTGGTGGACTATTAATGCCCAATCCTTGATCGCGTCTCTGTCAAGCTCAGAACTTCCACTTGTGTAGACAACAAATTGTCAACATTGTCGGCATGTAGCTAGTACACGACGGTCTGTTTGCCATGACTCACTTCCAAAGGTTCATGGATGTGGTTGGCTCCATCATACAAATCCTTACAACCTATATCCTGTAAATATAATAATATACTATACGTCAGACCTTCATCCTATAAAAGGATTCTCAAAGTATACGAAAGATTGGCAACCTACGTACAAGAGGCTACTAGTGTGTGATTTCAGCTATGACATACTATTGAGGACGCCTCCTTTTTTCAGGTAGAACCTTTTTAGTCAAACTCGTATGCGAAGGAGTTTCACTTCATGCTACAGATGTACAGTCCGTAACATAGTATACAGTATATATGTGTGTACACTTGCTAAGCTTCTGTTTGTACTGAAGCCACATTGATTCAATTACTGATGATGAGGTGACGTACAGTAAATAGTTGTCAATTGCATTCCACTAGCTATAATATACAATGCCATGCTGCTGCACTCCTGCATCATGCCATGCATGTGTATGTATGTGTATGTATAGCTCAGCCTCTCCGGATCTGTAGCTTAGCCCCCCCACAATGAGAAACCCCTTAGCTGATCAAGTGACAACACACACACATGCACATGCACACACCTGATCATTCTTACACTCACTGTAATGTGATATTTAATTGCAGTTGGTTGAACGATTCGATCATTGTTTTCTTCGTGCATGCACTTGCAGGTACTGCGGCCTCAAATGCGATCCGAGCTGCGATGGATCAGTTTATGCTGGACTCCTGCATCAGATTCATTCCTAAAACTTCGATAAACTACGACTATCTCTACTTCTTCTCAGGAAATGGGTAGGCATTTAATATTAACTACTCTCTGTAACAAACTTAAGAGTGAAGCAAGCCTGTAAAATATATCACATTAATATCTGCAAAGTTAGAAAATAGAGGCAAAGTATTATTAAAATCTTTAATGATATTCACCTTTTGCCAATTAAAATATCTGGAACAAATGATTGCCTCTCCTACGGAACTTCAAAAGTCCCAAAATATGAGGCAGTATCAACAATCACACATGTATAATGCAAATTAGCCATGCAGTGTAGCATCTGACGGTTATGACAGCAGCAATAAACCTGTGTAAACCAGTTAGCTAAATTATCCACTGGAGTATACATAGGCCCAGCCAGATTTCTGCTCCGGCCAGTTGTCAGGTTTCTACAATATAAAATTATGTAATAGCTGACTGTAGCCACCAGGATCGAGGTTATCTCTGCAATTTCCTTTGTACCAGACCAAAATTAGTGTGCATCATCAAGTCACTGTATTGTCTATGGTTCAGATTTTGAAGGGTGTGTCCATAGTGAAATTGCATTACATCAGTGGGCGCAATTTCTATAGATACAAGCATGCAAGATGTGCTAGATACTAGGTAGCTAGAGTCTCACAGATGCTTCATACATACTGAAAATAGATGATGAAAGGGTACAACAATTAAGGCCTTTGGTGTGGGATCATTGGCTGGAGAATAGGTACATGTAGTCTATAGCTGAGTCTCCACAACCTACAGGATGTGGTGGACACACTCTCATGCTGTTTACTATAGCTGTGATAGTAAACTTGAAAGTGTATGCACTTAATTAGCGGCCCAATTTAGAGGTCTCCAGGACGTAGCTTCACCAAAAAATATCCCTAGGGGTAATGATAGCATAATAATAATATTAGAGCATATTCTTCGTGCTAAGGCAGGCACTTGCCATTTCAAAATAGTTTGAGCCCACAAGTAACAAATACTCTATTGGTTAGCAGAATTATAAAAGTGAAAGCAGTTTTGGCCCTAGCTGCAACTTAGTTAATCCTTCCATGCAGATTCAATTTTAATTAAAAACCCACTTTATTTATAGATTTGAGTGCAAATTAAAATATGGATGCTTAATAATAATATAATGTTTTATCTATCTTCAGTTGCTACTCATCGATTGGTAGAAGAGGAGGGAGACAGAATATCTCCATTGGCTCCACGTGTGTGAGTAAAGGTGTTGTGATGCACGAGATATTCCACGCCCTCGGCAGATGGCATGAGCAGAGCAGACCTGACAGAGATCGATACATCGCCATCAACGCACAAAACATCAATCCAGGTTAGAGCAACATCAAGACTTAGTACTCATTTTTTAAACTAACTCAAATTATATTCAAGGATTATGATCCATTATGGATGCATACAATTAAGCTGGGTATATACCTCTGAATACTTCTATGGCTGGTACATGTTACTGTAGCTCTAGCTTTATAACTTCAGGGTTTTATGACAGTCACTATTGCATCACCAATCATTCTCCACCTTGCATTGTTATGTTGAGTTATTCCTAGCATAGTACATGGCTACTATATAATATATAGCCTTATTATTATCACTTCTGTCCTTAGGATGTTTTGTGCTTGTAGCTGGCGACACAACTATCGTTAATTATTTTGATAAAGGTTTTGACCGGAGCCAGGAGTCTGTAGTTGAGTTGGCTCCAGTGACACGTCAACATGCTGCATGCTTCATGTACCTATGCAATAATTATTGCATTGCTCAAAGGCTGATGTCTTCAGTGTACACATTATATATACACTTGGCACAGTCTCATGTGGAGTCCGAACCATGCAGCATAGCAGTAATTAATCATTCTTGTAAATAGATGCCTATGATATTAAAGGGTGGTGTCCCTTTTTGTGGCAATAAATTAATCTTCTATGCATGCATAAATTAACTCTCTACAAAATCGTCTTGATTCTCCAGATTTTACAAGAAATTTTCAGCTAGTGGATGAGTCCATGAGCACAACAAACGATGTGTCCTACGACTACGACTCCATCATGCACTATGACGCCTATGCATTCTCTCGCAACGACCGGCCGACCATCGAGCCTCTGGACGACTTAATCTCATTGGACAGACTCGGACAGCGGACCCACTTGTCGAAACTTGATCTCGACCACATCAAAGAGCTCTACTGTCAAGGTATATGGAGTTACATAACTAATATAACCCTCTTGGTATCATTAAACGATCGTATAGTGTGAAGCTATTGTACAGTGTAACCTGAAGCTAGTGTGGTGTTTCTTATCATTAGCTGGAAAGACAAACAACTGTTGTGATTTTGTGTTAAATTCAGTGCACAACTTATCGCTGTTGCTGTAGCCAGCCAGTGTAGGTTTCCTGTCCATTAGATGGAGAGACACACCAGCCTATTAATTAGTGTAGGCATGGTGACAATCTCTGGTTTCTGTAATTGAAAATTGGTATGGGTTTACACGCGGCAGAGAAAGATGTATAATTTATCAAGCTGGAAACTGATTATGCGAATGATTGACAGGACATAGGTATAGGACACGCCTATCAGATGGTAAAGTAATCAGAATTTTGCCATAGTTGCTACAGTAAGCTATTGTCAATTACCATTAGTGAAGATGGTTGAGTAGGTGGTTGTGGTGAGCTAATGAATTAGAGCTACTTCACAAATCCAATTAAGGCACCTGTAGCTATTTGCAACCCACACTCCACAAATTCCTTTGGCAACCAACCCGTACACAAAGTCCCACTGAAACTGAGAAGCTTAGAGTGTATATAAACACTCAATCATGACAACATTCATACATGATAGCTTTACCCATTAGCATTCAGTTGTTCCGGACGTGCATCAGATGATCTTGAGCACGTACCATGTCCAATTAATTTGATTATAACCTGATTAATGATTAATTATACTGTCGTGCTGCAGATCGAATGCCCGCTAATGAGTGGAGCACTTGGAGCTCATGGGGTGAGTGTAGTAGCACGTGTGGAGGAGGAAAGCAGACCAGGACGAGAACGTGCATTGGAGGTGATCAGTGTCCAGGCAGTGGCTCTGAGTCGAGAAACTGCAGCATGGAACTGTGTCCTATAAGTAAGTAGTCTGTACATGCTCAGGATATTGGAAGGACAATGCTGACAATTACTGATAAATGTGGCATCTCCTGAATATGATTGAAAAAGTCAAGAATTTAATTGAGTTGAGGATTCAATCCGTAGATTTTGATCATTTGCTTCCCCAGGCCCGTCCTTCCTCACGCATGAGCTCGATAATGTATGTGATTCCATTGGGACTTGATTATTGAGTGTCATTAATTATCTGTCAGTTGCAGCTGTTCCTAGCTGGGGTCCCTGGTCAGAGTGGTCTGGCTGCAGCCACACATGCGGTGGGGGGAACAGACTCAGACTCAGGAGCTGCTTGGATGGCGACTTCTGCGAGGGAAACAGCACCGATTATGAGGAGTGCAACACTCAGGAATGCCCTTCAAGTAAGCATTATTATTGCAACAATTAGCTAAAAATCATTTCTGACCGAGATCATGGTGAGATATAGGGTGCATATAATTATAGATGACAAAAAGTTATATATTCATTGAGAATCATGCTTGGAGATGCATTTGTAACATGGTTGTAGCAGCTTGATCTTCTACGTATTGCAGAATGGGGCGAATGGAGCATTTGGAGTGAGTGCAGTAAGAGTTGTGATGAAGGTGTTAGATATCGCAGGAGAGAGTGTCTCCCAGGCCTCCACTGCACTGGTCCTGTGAAGGAGGAGGAGCCATGCAACATCAACGTCACTTGTGGTACGTATAATTCTAAGCCCATCACTGTGTTGAAACCACCTAGCTTTTTTGTCAAAATTAATGATAATACCAGTAAGATTATTCACAATGTTAGATCACAGTAAATTGATCCATGAAAGTCGAGTTTGATGAAAGTGGCTTCATCACAATAATGCAGCATTGCTATACACAATGTCATGATAATATTGTGCTGTTGTGATCAGTGACCTTTTCTTGTTGGTACAGAGGAGTGGTCTGGCTGCAGTAGGGAGTGTGGAGGTGGTGTGCAGTGGAGACTAGACTCCAGCGGAGAGATCATCAATAGAACCTGCAATGAACAGCATTGTCACAATGAAACTTGCCTTCAAGGTGGGCAAAACCACATTAAGATCACAGCTTTCTTACACAGCAGTAGCTAATATAATGTTTTAAAATGCTACTTCAAAATCATGGCTATCTGTTGATTTCAGGTGTGAGGCACATTGGTTGCTACAGACTCTCTCACTCGAGATTAAAGATGTATGAGAAGATGACTAGAGATCTCTCTGACAGCCCCACCAGTAGAACAGAGCCGGTGAGAAAGTGTGGCACTGCCTCGCTGGACCAAGGCAACACCTACTTCTCCCTTGGTGAGGGAATATGCTTCAGCGGCTCCAATCAAATATCAGATTACATCGGAGGAGGGGAGTCTCAGTCGTGCAGCGGTGGACGAGGCAACTATTTTGGAGGGCAGTTTGTGATCGATGTCTATCACATAGACGATGCGATTGCTTTCCAAGACTCTTCCACTGCCTGTGTGGCTTGTGGTAAGGACTATTGCTCTGAGCCAGATCTGCAGTCAAACTGGAGACTAATGTGCTCAGTATCGAGCACTCACCACATACTACCAACTGTGTCTGTCATTTTATTTCTTGTCCTCTGTCTATTGTTATTGTGATTGTATTGTTGCCATGGTATTGTGTCTTGTCTATAGTGTCAAATGGAATTGTTTTGTGTTTGTTATAAATTGCTGTATTTGTATTAAATTGTAAGATTATCACTACACAATATTGAAAATTATAATTGACTGCTCACTTTCACAGCTACATCAGCGGTTCTAAGAAAATGTGGAAATGGTCATCAACATAGCTAGTGCATAGCCAATGAACATGCGCGCGCATGTGCAGTGGAGGTACAATCATGTGATTTGTATTTTGTGGGCGAGGTCGACGTAATATCTATGGCTCTAGGTAGTCCAAAGGGCCTGGGGACGAGGCTAGGCTCTAGAGTGCTGGTGAGATGATGCTGCTTGTTCATTAGCGAAATTGATGATAAATCTGTGAGTGTAACTTGTGTTTCTGTTGCTTGCTTGGACCAAATTAAAATACGGAAGCAGTATTGAATTTGTATTGTCGATAGGGGTGGATATGATATTTAATATACGCCCCCATCAAGTTGGTTAATTATAGCCCCCTGTTTGTGAGGAAGCCTATTAGTATTGCCAATTAAAGAGAGAAGTTGAACCCTCCAAGATTTGCAATAAGATGTTGAGACATAATTTTGCCCCCATAATTCATTAATATCATCCTCGCTGTATAATATACCATCTAGATTTTAGACTTTAATACCCATCTAATCTGTTTTGTCCCACAAAATTTATTAAAATGGCATAAACTCAGATCCCTTAGAACAAATTTAGTCTTGTGCCCAGCCCCCTTCATGCACACGCGAGAAAGGGTCTGGTCAAAAGGGTCGCACTGCCTTGTCCTCGAGGTACGTATATTGCGGCCCAATCAGGTCACAGAACCATAGTCACATGACATTAGTGGAATGTAATTATGCGTGGTCCGTACATATGCGCATGCGCTTGGTATTGCACACAGTACGGAAGTGGCATGTAGTTAGTTTCTATTTTACACACACCGGAATTGTCAATTATTGCATTCCAACCAGACGTGTTAGTGCAACCCTTTTGACCAGACCCTTTCTCGCACGTGCATGAAGGGGGCTGGGCACGAGACTAGAACAAATTATGGCTCTCCATGGGGGTATATCACTATTATCTGGAATACCTCAATGGTAAAGTTAGTACGCAATTTGTAGATATTGATGGGATATTGTAGTGAAGAGGCAATTTTAATGATATTTTGTGGGTAAAATCATGGTGGGGGGGGGCACTTTTAAGATGAAGTGCTGTGTCAACTTGACAGCTGATCACACCAAGCTTTGCCCTTAACCCTTAATTTGACTGTCGATAAACTGCACATGTGCAAATGTTGTGGACTGTATCTTGACCACGGTTGTGGCTCAGGACACAGCGCTGCTTACAGGAGTGTTCCCTCCCTCCTCCTTATTCTAGCAATTCTGTCTTGTGGGGTTGCTGCCTCTAGTCTTGGTGGGGAGGAGTGATTGTACTGGGGGAACTGCAGGAGTGTTCCTAAACAGAGCTCAAACTTCATTAGCTGAAGTGGACTGTTGTAATATGACCGGCCCTTTTCCGAGTGTGTGTGGGTTAGTACTCTGTTAATGTACGGGGTAACCAGGGCCGGGTTGGCCCGGGCTGTGTATTTCCCTACAGGTATAAGTTAGTGAGCAGAAGTGAGTGCCGGCCATTTTTACGATGTCATACAATATATATTACCGTACCCGTTAATTTCTAATTAAGTCACCTCTCTATTAAACAGAGTCCTACCTTAAGGTAACTAATTTTTGCGGGTACTAACGTTTGATATTTCTGCGGTTTTGCACAAAATCGCAAAATTTTGTACGCACAAACATTAGTTATTGTGCACGGAATCGGTAAGGGGTCGACAGCGTGGCATCAACCAACTATCGACCCCGTACCGATTCCGCATGTGAATCGCAAATTTTAGTACGCGCAAAACGCAGTTTAATCTCAATCCGCAGAAAAATGTACCTGCAAAAAATAGTTACCTTAAGGTAATCTTCACACTTTATACTATGTGCCATTTGGCCATGCATGCTGATATTACTTTTCCAGGCACGTTCTAATTAGAGCGGTACCAGTATACTTTAATACAGTTGATCAACTATAACTTGAAAGTACTGACTATACCATATAAAGTACTGGAAGCCACGTTTTCCACACTTTTGTTTTAATATTATAACGTGTTTCTCTAAAAGATGCACCCCCTGGACCAGAATGTTAATATTCGTGCTCTAATTATGTGCCGGCCACCCAAGGTCGATCAGTAATTATTTTTTAGTGGCACATTAATTAGAATGGATACAGTAAATTTTTTATGTTAATTGTGTGAACCGTGGCATCCCTGCATGATGGGAGAGGGTGCAGTCAGATTATGGGGTTCAGTAATAATTATTAATTTTGGAATGTTTAAAACTACATGCAGTGACCACTGGGAAAGACAACATGAGTCTACACACACGTTTCACTGTGTATAGTAGAGAAGAGTTCTTGTCAGAGCTGAAAGACCATAGACTGAGGGTGAGTGTCAGGTGTATGTGTTTGATATCAGCATAGCTATTGAGTAGAGGTTGAGATGTTTATGTGTACTGGTATGTTTCTCCTTAAGACTGCATATGGATATGGGAAGAGGGTGTTTGTGAGGCGGTCCGGGGATTGTGTAGTTTATACATACCAGTTCCATGTACCATGTGGATCATGTAAACATGTGCTGTGTTTCTTGTTTCCACTTTTGCAGGAAGCATGTGAGGGAGATCCAAAGTGGAACCAGTTTTATGTAAGTTATCGATCATGTACACTGTCACCTCATGACATCAAGAATATACCAACTGTCATAGAGCAAAGTCAGTCATAGCATAGGCCACTAAGAGCATGAGTGACTGCTGCTTCATGGCAGAAAGTAGAGCAATGTTTGTGGTAGCCTCATCTCCAGGCTCCTTCTGTCTAGTTCTAAAAATAGTAGTAGGGAGTTTCATCATGTGTTTGTAAGCTGGAGATGAGGCTACATGTACATGCATGTGTAGCTGTATGATCTGACTCTTCCTCTTTATTGCAGGATGAGCAGCATCGCCAAGATGTAAGTCATTCGATACTGTAACTCAAATTATGGACATTGTATACATGCATAAAAATTTCCTTAACCTATGATCACTTCACTCTCATCCTCCTCTCTTCTTTCCTTCCTTCTGTCATGTGCTCCTGATTGTGCCTGTATCATCTCATTGTTCACAGGAGGAGTGGAACAGATTGGATAAGGTATGTACTAAGTTTGTTATGAGTTAGTGTAAGTGCTGAGGCTGCATGTTGTGTACTGTGTTTAATCAAGGCTGTATTGACCCACCCCCAAATACACCCTTGATTTAATGAATGACAAGTGTAGAAATTAGTGAAGGGTCTAGCTGGCTAGACCAGTCATGAGTGAGAGTGGGTGGGTGTGGTCTCAGAAGTACTGATGTTAATTTTCTACAGGAAATTGTTAATAAGCTGAATGAAACAAATGCAGAGTCTAAACAATTGGAGCTAAGACAACAAGTGGCACACTCAAAGGGGGTAAGAGAGAGAAGCATGAGTCAGTGAGAATGGGAGATAGTGTATGCCATGTAGTGGGCAGTGGTAGTAGGTACTGGCAGTGGGGAGTGAACACGAGAGGCTGGCTTCAATAATTCCCTGGTGATATAAAGGATGAAGTGTACATCTTAGCTGTATCAGTCATGATTACTTGCTGAGGGTGGTAATTAAGGTCATCAGTATTGCCTGTGTTTACACTCTTCCAATTATGTGAATGTGAATAATGTGATCATCCCCTACCTCCTACTACTAATAGGAGATGGCATGGTACCAGCGAGAACTAAGAGAAAGTGAACTGGTGAGTACTGGTGTGTGTGGGAGGTGGAACATGGTGTGAATGTAGTAGTTGTGAACAAAGCTCACTAATAATTTATTGCATGTCCACTCCATTCATCCTTCAACTGTGAGTAGTTTAGCTTTAATATTATTAGGCCACTGTTTGTTGTAAAAGTGTTTCTGGTCACATCAGAGCTCACTTAGCCATGGGGGCGGTGGTTATCATTATTCATTATTTTACCTCAGCATATCCTGTACAATTTGAACATTTCCTGGACAAACCACAGACAGGATGGTGATATTAATTTTGGTTTTTGAACTGAGCATGCACAGTGCCAAATAATGACAATAATGGCCAAAACAGGAGGCCTCCAAAATAGCATGCGGGCGGGTGACCAGAAACACGTTTACAACTAACACTGGCCTTAGCTATCATAAAAGTAAATTACTGAAACGCACTGCAAGTGGTACATGATGTCAAATTGAAGGTTTGTATGAGTGTGAGCATGAGGCAACCAGTGTTATAGTAGAAAGCCAATGTCGGGGGCATAGCCAGGGTTTTAGGTAAGGGGTGCTGGATTATGGAGTACGCGCACGAAGTGTGCGTGCAAAATTTTAAGCCACGTCCACTTATTAACCGTCAAGGTCGAAGTTTAAATTGTCAAAGAGAACGCATTCTGAATGTAGCTAGCAGGCTAGCTCAAGGATTTCGGCCAAATCTTGGGATGAGATAAGTTTCTAACTGTCTTCTAAGCTGTTTTTACCTCGTGCACATTTTTTTTTTAGCGAAGTAGGTCCCTCTAGGGACCTAAGAATGCAGGGCGAAAGCTCTTGCAAACTTACCAATACTTCTCACCTTAGTTTTCTTTTATTTAATGTTAGAAGTTTACTTCCTAAAATCGATGAGCTCAGGATCATATGTGCCTCTAGTAACCCTGATGTAGTCTGTGTTGTGGAAACATGGTTATGTGATAGTATATCAGATTGTGAATTGTCCATCCCTGGTTATTGTATCACCCGGTTTGACAGAAACAGGCATGGTGGTGGGCTAGCTTTTTATATCAAGTCACATTTATTTACTGAAGTTTTGTTAAGTTGTCCTAATGATCTTGAATTTGCTTTACTTTCAGTTGTTAACCCAGGTTTTTCTTATAAAGTGCATGTAGGCCTTTTCTATCGTCCCCCCAGTGCACCTACAGACACTCTAGACTTATTATTTTCTTCATTACTGGATGCAAATGTACATAGTTTTACTAATTTTGTGTTAATGGGGGACTTTAATATTAATTTTTATAACCCATCCCATCCTTTATTCTCTAATTTGTGTAATATTTTAGATTATTTTTCACTCTCATAAGTAGTATCAGAACCCACCCATACCAGCCCTCAAGGAAACGCATCTCTTATTGATTTAGCCTTGATTTCTGACGCATCCAAGTTAATATCTTGTTCAGTTGTTCCACCTCTAGGTACATCAGATCATAATGGAGTGCAGCTATCATTGAAATGGAGATCCACCAATCGTATGAAAGCAGCAAAAAGGAAGATCTGGCGGTATGGCTTGGCTGACTTTGAAACAGCAAATCTCTTCTAGAAGCCACTGACTTTGTTGCTCTCATAGATTGCGATATTGACCAAGCCTGGAGCAATTGGAAATATAATTTTTTATCTGTGATGGAGCAGTGTATACCACACAAAATGATACAGAAGAAGCGCAACTTACCTTGGCTTAATGCAGAATTAACGAAATCTATGCGTGCTAGGAACCTGGCCTACAAGTGTGCTAAGCGAAGCCGGAAGCAGAACCATTGGCAAACGTATCGGATGAAACGCAATGAAGTGGCAAACAAGATGAAACGTGCAAAAAGAAACTACTTCAATACTTTGAACTCAGCTGACCAAAAGGCATTCTGGAAGGCGACCAAATTCATTAAGAAAGAAACCAGGATCCCTTTCCTCAGGAATTGCAATGGGGACATTATCTCAGATGATGAAGAGAAGGCAGCCATCCTAAATAATTTCTTCTCACAATGTTTTAATACTAGCATCCCTGTGCTCTCTGATGATGACATGTCCACCTTTGTTGATAATGACGCTGATGAACATGCTGAATTGTTGTGTACAGAGGAAGAAGTTCTTGATATGCTGCGAAATCTTGATACATCTAAAGCAGCAGGGCCAGATGGGATATCAGCAACTATGCTGAAAGCTACAGCTGAATCAATTGCCAAGGGAATCACAGCACTGTTCAACAAATCCATTGAATCCGGTAAAGTACCAAAGGAGTGGAAAATATCTGCTGTTGTTCCAGTTCCAAAAGGTGACAATTCAAGTCAACCCAGTAACTACAGGCCTATATCACTCTTATCTATACTTAGTAAGCTTCTGGAAAGACATATGCACAAAATGATTTACAAATACTTGGAATCCACTGTCCCGCTAGCCTTACAGCAGTGGGGTTTCCGCCCCAAGCGATCTACTGTATCTGCTCTACTTGATGTTACCAATCATTGGTTTCAATCTTTGGATAAGGGCAAAGAAATATGTGCGGTTTTTTTCGACCTGCGCAAAGCTTTCGACTCTGTTCCACACCGAATACTACTACAGAAAATACGATCAACTGGTATTAATCAACAGGTCTCAAATTGGTTGTTCTCATATTTACACGATAGAAAACAGTACGTTGTGCTTGATGGAAAAGAGTCTGCACCGGTTCCTGTATTGTCTGGAGTTCCACAGGGATCTGTCCTCGGCCCCCTTTTGTTTTTATTATACATTAACGATGCAACAGATGAGCAGTTAAATTGCGGAAGTCTCACTACCCTTTATGCTGATGATATGCTTCTATACAGGGAGATCAGCTGCCCAGATGACTATGCTAAGATACAAAGTGATATACCGTGTTTATGCTAATAGAACGCATGATCCAATTACCGCAAGAAAATTCAATTCCAGGAATTTTCTGCATTCTATTAGAACGGAAGCGACTGTCTGTAATTATTTTCTATGAATCCAATTAGCGCAATAGTGCTAAGGTGAGGCTATTGCGCATGCTCAAACCGCGTGCTGCACGGTTAAACCACACCTGCTTGCGTTCTGGATATCTCGCTCTGTCTCGGAACCAAATCGTAAGTGTCGTTCGTCGTTCATGAGGGTACTAAACTACACTCGGGACTGACCTTAGTTGGAACTGCACTAAGTCCAGCAGCCAGGGCCTCAGGCTGCGATCAGCACGATTCAGTGGCATCGTTAACCATGCGGCGCGGCTGTCAGAAGGCCTTTCTCAGGCTACCCTCGTGATGATCGGGGCCAGGGGCACCATCGATAGCCACTATTCGTCGTTGCTCAAAGTTATGCTAATTGTTTTATTACAACGCAACATCTAATTAACGCAAGAAAATTCACTTCCTGGAATTGTTTTGACTCTAATTGTGCGCAAATCAGATTTGAAATTATTTTTTTTGCTTGCGTTCTATTAGCATAAACACGGTAAATACCCTTTCTACCTGGGTCGACAAGAATAATCTAACATTGAATGGAAGCAAATGCAAGTACATGATAATATCTCGACTTAAGTGTAACTCGGTGGCAGCTCCTATCCTAACTCTCCACAACAAGGCTATTGAAAAAGTATCCTCGTATAAGTATCTAGGTATCATCACTACAAATGACCTATTGTGGTCTGCCCATGCATATTGAACGGATAAGGAGTAAAGCGAATAAGATCATTGGCCTTGTTTACCGTCAGTTTTATAGCTGGTCTTCACAACAAACTCTACTTAGGCTATACACTTCATTAGTAAGGCCGCATTTAGAATATGCAACGCAGGTTTGGAACCCGTATTTGATGAAAGATATCCAAAAATTAGAGAACGTACAGAAGTTCGCACTAATCTTAAGGTATGCTGCAAGTGATGGGACTTAACCTATGCTGAAGCCCTGGAGCAAACGGCACTCCCAGATCTCAAGGCACGTAGGACTCACTTAAATCTATGTTATTTTTATAAGCTAATTAATGTTTTTTTTGAGTTTCCCAATTCCCCGCTAACTGCTCGCCAGTTAAACTACCCTACTCGTAGTGGTAGAACTAATTTGTACTATCAACCTTATGCACATTCTAATTCATTTCTGCACTCTTTTTTCCCGCAAACTATTTCATTATGGAATTCCTTACCTTTTTCTATTGCTTCTGCTCCTACTTTTAATTGTTACAAACGTCTATTATTGTCTTATGTTTAGTCGCTATGCTCTGTCAACTTGTCTCTTGTAATTTTTGTTTTGTTTTTGTTTACTTGGTTACATGTTTATATGATAGTGTATATTGCACTTATACATGTATCCCATGCTAATGCATAAAGATATTATAGAGAAAAAAAAAGGGGTAAAGTAATCGGTCGTGTCGTCGTTGTCGTTGTTGTTGTCGTCATTGTCCTTAGCAGAAAAATCGCCATATCTCGAGGTCTAGGCACCTGAGCGACTAGTAAGCACAATGAATCAGTCGAATTTGACGAAAAATGGGCTTCAGTGTGTTGAATTCGAATCGAAGGATATGGTCCACGAGCGTCACAAATAGTGCCTTTTTATTAGCCTTTGTAACCACGCCCATCGACTGTGCCCACTCAATGCATTATGTATACAGGCCTTGTGCTTTCTGCTCATGCACATAAATTGAATATTATGGACTGGTAAAGGTCGTCAATAATGCTAATGGCACACGTTTAGCTGCAGATCTATATATTGCGCAATGTGCGCGTGGGGTATGTGCTCTAAGAGCTCTAGTTTTTGTAGTAGATCATAGTTTGGAGTAGCCAAGGGGGTGCTGGATGAGGCTGTTTTATGGACTATGTGAACTAGGCATGACTAGGCCAACAGCAGAGGGGATCATGGGGGTGCTCGAGCCCCCTGAGCACCCCCCTCTACGCCACTAAATGTACAGTTGTGTATTCCCACCTCATTTATCTCTGCACTGACATCTCAAAGTGGATGTGTGTTCATTTTATAGGAGAAATCTCAACTTGAAGATGACCTGAAAGTAGCCACCAGCCACCAGGAGAGGGAGAGGATACAACAGAGACTGGAGGAGGTGGATGGGGAGATTCACAGCAGTAGGATGGAGTTGGGTATCCTTTCGTGGGAGGTCAATCGACATGGAGAGGAACTCAAGCAGCTGGAGTCAACAATAAAAGAAGAAGGTTTGTTTGTGTTGAGTGGTGTCTTGTCGTGTCAGTGAGTACAGTAAATAATTGTGAAGATTCCATTGTTAAATAATTTGCACATGTACTGTATAGCCGGAAAATTTGGCGGTCTATATTACAACCACCAAATTAAAATTTCCTACTCGCATATATACATATGGCGATCCCGTACCGAACCGCCAAATTTAAATCCGTCAATATTCTTGTAATAAACGATTTGGGGCTCAACCGCCAAATTTAATTCCCGCCAATATTTCCGGCTATACGGTAATAATGCAAATGATGGTGATACAAAGCTATTATAATTTTTTACAATATAATATTATATTATATTATTTGCACCACTATTAATGATGCTCTTGGTGATGTCGTGATATTTTACTCCACTTAGCAACTACGTCAATCTTTTGATATTTTGGGCGTACATAATTTTCACATGTTGGTTACAAGACTTGTGGGGTTGAGGTTAGCTTTTGGTATGTACTGTGGTTGCCTGTGACACAAAGTCCCATTCCAGTACTAGATGCACGTACATGTATCCTGTCCTAGTAGACTACTAACTGCTGGCTGCTTTTCTGCACTATATACATACATCCAGAGAGCCAACAGTTGCTTGATGAAGCCTTAAAGCAAGGTTATCTGTTAATGAGATTCATGATCTGCCTAATGGTGGGGCCACCTGGAGTGGGCAAGACTTGTCTGAAGCACCTCTTGCTTGGAAAGCACCCTCCCCATCCTTGTGAGCGCTGTAGCACCATCTGTGCCGAGCATCCAGTCAAGATCCGATCGATATCTTCGTCCAAGATCCAGACAATGCTTGGTAGATGGAGGGAGGTTAGTCCCGAGCAGCTGCTGCCATCGATAGGCAGATTCATCCGTAGAAATGCCAAGAAGCATGGAGTGGCTATGCGCAATGAGCTCAAAGAGTACCTTGAGCAGCTAGAGTTATCTTCCATTGATACAGATAGTGAAAGTGTAGCCTCTAGCTTATCGTTAGTTTCTAGTGGTGACGATCTGACATCAGAAGATAGCCATTCATCGCAATCTAGTATCGAAGATACCACTACTTTGCCATCTGTTGATGAGTCTAGTGAGGCAGCTGCTTTGAAAGCGACCATTGAGTCAGTCTTTGCCACATTAGAGAAGGTGATTGCAGGGGAAGAGCTTAGCAAGGAAGAGGTGGAAGAGCTTTTTAGTTCCGATTGGGTCTTGTTCACCGATTGCGGAGGCCAGCCTCAGTTTCACGAGCTCCTTCCTCTCTTCATTCAGGAAATCACGTCTCTTATAGTTGTATCTCGTCTCTCTGACAGGTTGGATGACTGTCTTCCTGACGAGTACTACCAGCAAGGGGAGCTAGTTGGTAAGAAGTCAGCCACTCACCTCACAACAGCAGAGCAGGTCAGGTGTCTTACCCGTTCGTTGATGTCTCGTGCAACTGAAGGCAGTTGTCCAGATATCATTATGGTCGGCACTCATCGTGACAGGGCTAGCGACTGCCCTGAGAGTATAGAGCAGAAAAATGAGAAGCTTCTTGAGATATTTGGGCCTGAGCTCGAGGAGCACCTAGTGTTTTACGAAGGCGTAAAGGGTTTGCTCTTTCCTCTCAACACTCTCTGTCCTGAAGAGCAGGATAAATCAACAGCTGGGTCAATTCAGACAAGAGTTGAGACGTCAAGATTAGTCAAGGAGGTGAAGGTTCCCATCTGGTGGTTCGTCCTAGAGCTTCTTATGCAAGGGCTGGCTAAGAATCTCGGGAAAAGGGTGCTTAGAAGGGGCCTATGTGTTAGCATCGCTCATGCTCTTGGCTTCACGGAGAGAGCTTTAGAAGCTGCTCTCAAGTTCTTTGACAAGCTCAATATCATCAAATATTCCCCTGCTCTTCCTGAGGTGGTCTTTGTAGATTCCCAGGTCCCTCTCGACAACATCTCTGATCTAGTACAGGAGGGATACTTGCTACGATATGGCAAGCCTTCTTCTTCACGGAGGGGCAACTGGATGCGCTTTTGCTACGAAGGTGTGGTCACCCTAGAGTTCATGGATAGCACTTGCAAGCATTTTGAGAAGGGTATCTTTGAGTCTCCACAGCTTCTAGAGCTGCTCAAAGATCAGCTAGCGGTAGTTCCTCTTGAGCCTTTGTCAGACATCAATCACCCCGAACTTGCGGAAGCAGATGAGTTTTTCATGCCAGCTCTCTTGGATATCTTATCCCGAGAAGAGCTAGAGAAACATCGAGTCTTCTCCTCAGAAGCTGCTCCTCTTCTTTTTCGATTTTCTCACGGTTGTAGACGTGCTGGAGTCTTTTGCTGTCTTGTAGTCCACCTGATGAAGGAGAGCAAGTGGAGCATTCAGTATCGAAACAAGAAGCTCATTCTGGTCGCTCGCAATTGTGTGAGCTTTCGAGTTACCAGCGATGACGGCAGGTCTTGTATTGTCACCTTGATCGATGGTTTCTACTTCTTTGAGGCCCACATTGCAGCGGATACCCCACTTTCTCTTTGCCAAAAGGTGTGCCCCACCATTCGAAGGGAGATCCTTGCTGGAATCAGGGCTGCTTGTGAGAAGCTACGCTACATCAACGACCAACCCCAGCTTGCCGTGTTCTGTCCTTCCTGCACCAAAGAAGCCCCAGCCCCTTCTGATGGTGACCGTCGCCATGCTGCAGCACTGGGAGAGAGTGGCTGTGAGTGTATTGAGACATCACGACATGCAACTCTCACTGATAGACACACTATCTGGTTAGCAGAAGAAGGTCAAGGTAAGACACAGCTGGATGCTTAGGAGATTAGAGGTTTTCACAATGTTTGTCTTACTCACAGAGGTGTGTGCTTCTTCAGCAGCAGGAGTTTCTTCCACATTGCAAACAAGGCGGCCCACTGAAGGCATGCAAACACCATATTGTGTGTAATAGAAATATACGTAGTGCATACATTTTAACATTAAATTTATATATCCCTAGCTGCTACTGGTATTTCATCTATAGCTGATATGCCCTTAGCTCAGCTAATTCAAGCTCTTTCTAATCAGCAACCTGGTGCATGTAAGTTACCATGCAAGGAAGTAGCTGAGTGAATGCTCTTTCTCTCTTTCCGATATAGCTACAAGTGCTGCTTTTATCTCGGCTGGTAGAGAACAATTAGGACATGATTCTCAGCATCCGTCATCATCTGGTGAGTTTAATAGCAGGAATAGAAATAATAGCTACCTTCACTAAATCTCAAATAATATAGCCTCACATTTGCCCCACATTCCGGAGTACCAGTCCATATCAAGTGGAGCAGCAGAAGACATCTCTGATAACAGTAAGAAGGAGAAATGCCTAGACCCTTGTTGAGGATCACTTTAATTTCCAAATTTACCCCCTCCCTCCCCTCATGCATTTAAATTGCCTCTGAAGACACAAAATGTTGGTATAATAATTTATTATAGTAACACCCACTATGTCATTAAATGTACCATTTTATCCCCACCGGATATGATTTACACATTCCTCAAAAGGGATGTATCTTAATTCTATTCACTCATTCATCTACAGCCAAGCCCACGTCTGCTAATTTGACATTGATCAAGTGGAGGAATAAGAGAGGAGAGGTGAAGAAGTTCCGGCTTAAGAGCTCCATCATGCACAAGTGGAGAAAGGTCGGCAACTTGGTTGTTCCCAGGCAGCAGCTTGATGTGTGGGCTAAGAGACTGGACGATGAGGAGTGTTCAGAAAAAGTTCTACACGCATGGCTGGATCAATCCCCCCGTCGCTACCCTGCCACCTGGGAGGGTCTCTATGAGCTCCTTGATGACAGTGAACTCGGTCAAGTGGCCATTGAACTCAAGCAAGCTGTGGACAATGCCATCTAGATCACATACCATTTCAAGGTATATAACTGTTCTCTACCATGCATAGAATGTGTAGTCACATGCATGATACGGTATACTGCAGGCTTCAACTTACATGCAAATTTGACGACCCTGTACCTTTAGTTAAAACCCTACACAGTAAATCATGTCATAATTTAATCACATCATGATCATGAAACAAGAAAAACAAAACAGTATATACAATACAATTGCAATTGAGTACACACATGTTGAGTGTATGCTTATTAATGAATGTGCAAGATCGAATTTTATGTCATGAACACAAAATTTAATTATCTCCTATAACAATGGTTGCTACTAAAAGTGAAAACCTTTAGCATAATGTCATCACTAAAAAAATCAACAAAATTAACAGTTGGGTTGTCCAGTTATAAAATGTCATGGTATAATAGGCACAATAACGTGCCATGCCAGTTAGCTCAGTAACAGAAAATCAAGTATCATGACATTGTAAATGTCTCCATCTCAAACTGGCTCATAATGTCCATCTGATGAGTCATGTCTATTTGCTGCTTCATCTGAAGGGGAGGGGGAGAGGGGGAGAGGGAAAGAGCGAGAGAGAGAGGAGGAGGAGAAGGAAGAGAAACAAAGAGTTAAATTTTTATTGAGAAGTCACTCATTAGAAGAGCCCTTTTAATCTTTACTTACAGCCTCTCTTCTCCTCCTCTGCTCCTCTCTCATCTTCTCCCTGGCCACCTTTGACTCTTCTTCCTTTTTAGCAGCTAACAGCTCATCGTTCTTGAGCCGCTCACTGTACAGTAAGACAAAGCAACAAGCACAATCACTGTTAGACTCCTCATAGCAGAACTAAGCAAGAATGAGAGAAATTGCCAGGACATGGGCCCACCCCCACCCAAAAAAAAAAAAAAAACCCACACAAACATACCATAACTACGTACTGAATATACATCCATGTTGCCTACCTGCTGTTTTCCTCTTTCTTCCTCTGTCTCTCTATCTCTGCTTGCTTAATCTGCTGTCTCCTCGTCTCCTCCTGCTGCTTGGCCTGTTTCTCCTGTAGAATACCACCACCAATGGTTGCAAGGTTTGGCCATAATCATGAACAATTAAAGCTACATGCATTCAAGTACCCCTGATAGTTTTGAACTTCTAAGTATGTGTAGAATCCCCTTTTTAAGCTTGGACAAGAATTAAAATCTTTATGTAACCTACCCTTTCTGATTTCTCCAATGCTTGCTTTTTGAACAGCTGAAAGCTCTTATTTGCCGACGGAATAGGCACCCTCTTTGGTGGCCCCTCCCCCTCCTTGGGACTGCCAAGGTCCAGCCGGGGGCTAGAGGGTGTGCCAGGGGGAGGAGGGGTGGGTCTCTTGGCGACGGCCGCAGATGGGGCGTGGTGCTGATGAGGAGGTCCGGGGGCAGAGGACGACGAGGATGCTGTGAGGGAGGAGAGAATAGAGGCGGCCGACTGCTTCTGGATGGTCTGCTTAGGGGCAGTCACTGGTGAGGGGACACTTGGGGGAGACTTGACAGTATACCCTGTGATAGAAATGTGATGTACATGTAACTAGGACTATTCTTTTTGGGGGGGGGGGGGGGGGGGGGGTTAATGTGTATATAGAGTACATTGGACGTAATAGCAGTACACATGTACAATGTCCTGAATGAATGTTTTGAATGCATACCACTGTCAAGTCCTTGTGTCTTGTTGTGAGGTGAAGGGGTACCCTATGTTAACAAAGATAGTACTAGTCATGTGACTTGTATATCCTGTATCATGCATGCGGCTCATTAGGCCACCCCTGCACTATACTGTCATAATACATGCACCATGCACACAATATCACATGATTCTAGGGGAAGGTCATGTGACTCATTTGGCCACACCTTCCAACCACACCCCCATTACATAATACATGCGTGCATAAGACAATCAAATACATCATTGGCAAACCTTATTGGAATGTGATTTGCGCTTGCTGGTCGACTTGTGCACAGTGTTATCTAAATAGAGAAAACAGAAAAAAAAGAAAAATGTAGTTAACTTTTTGTGGTGCAACAAGTTTCATTTTCTCTATTTAGAGCACACCATGCACAAGGCTACCAGCAGAAGTGCATGAGGAAATCACAGAAAGAGACAATAAATAAATCAAGTGAGTCAGATGATCAATTTATTTTTTATAAGATAACAGATCATGGAGAATCAAATAAATAAGAAAACGAGACATGATCGATAAATAATAATTGTGACCCTAAATGACAGCACCATTGTGTGAAAGGTCTTAAAGTTCACAGTGATGCTTAAAATCAGCAGCTTGTTTTTTTCCAGCACGACTTTCAAATTTGCAGCTAAATGGGCTGGACTTCAACAATATGAAAAAAAATCAACTACCAATGATCAAAAAATGCATGAATAAAATTAACATCCCCTGAGAAAATCCTTTTTTTTTTTTACATGTGGTACACGTACAGTACATGAGTGTACGATTAGTAACATGTAGATAAGCTGCAATGTCCAATATATTATGCTCAAGAATACAGCAACTCTGCACTATACAATGAATGACTATGCTGTATATATTTGCATGTAGACACTTATGACACAGCTACAAGGAGAAAGCATCTCCAAACTAAGAGAGAGAGAGAGAGCGAGAAAGAGGAAGGGAGAGAGAGGGAGCTAAGGGGACTAGTGACTCATTTTCCACCTTGTTCTGAGTCGCTGGACGAACTAGTGCTTGAGCCCGAGCCAGATGAACTTGAATCATCATCGTCCGATTCATCAGAACTTGAGCTACTGCTTGCACTGAGTCGGGAGGACTTGGGCTCCAGGCTGGAGGTAGGGAGGCCACCAGCGGCTGAGGGAGAATAATAACACAATAAAATTTATGAGAGAACACAACAAAAATGGAGAGAGGGAGGGAGGAAATGGAGGGAATGTGTGGTAGAGGAAGGGAGGGGTATGGTAACTTAGTGCATGTACCTTTCTTTGATTTTTGTTTCGATTTTCCCAGCTTCCCGCTAACGTCTTGCAGCCGTTTTTCTAGTTCAGCCTTCTTCTTGGCCGTCTCTGCTGCTGGGTTGCTAGACTTTTGCACTGTGGGCAAGAAAAATGATAAACATGAAACTGGTGCCATATGTATATATAAGACGGTAGTTTTGGCCTAATTGGGTGTTATCAGTACTGTGTAGCATTAGATGGGCCTTCCACCTCAGCATTTCTTGGTGAAACTCACTGGATGGTCTTTTCTGCTTCTTGAGCACATGGCTAATATATTTCTCCAAGTCTCTCAGTGTTGAAGGCTTCAGCGTCTCAAAGTCGATCTCTATCTCGTTCGGTGAGCTGTCCTTCAACTCTGGCTCTCTCATCTGAATGATGTGCACCACCTCCCCGAGCTTCTTGCCGGGCAGCTTGTTGATGTTGAGGCTGAGCTGGCGTTTCTCGTCGTAGGTCATCGGCTTGGCATCTTCTTCGTCGCTGCTGGGGTAACCACTCAGTGGACGCTTCTTGGGTGGGGGCCTGTGCATGTGTGTACATGTTTAGAGGACATAGCATATGCTGGGAATGTATACAAAAAATATGTATATCATTCCAAGTATAAGTGAAAGTAGTGGTAATGATCTTATGGATCAAGACGTACACACACACTTGCTTGAAAACTATTATACACACCTTATGGATCATGACTGCCATGTATAACTACATCATAGGCTACACAACTGTACAAATAGGAACTTGTACTAGGACATCAATTGTTGAATACTGTATCACCAAGTATGTCAGTAATGTAGCATCGTATGGAAGCATGGGATGATGCAATCCCCATACCCCATAATGATGGACTCACTTGCTGGAAGTCTTCTTTGTTGACTGGACTTGAGGAACCGATGATGACTGTTGCTGCTGTGGTGGTGGCTGCTGTTGTTGTGATTGTTTGTTACTGGCTGGCTTCTTAGCTGGCTTGCTCGACGATGCCTTCTTTTTGGGTTTCTTTTTGAGGTCTTCCTGAGGCTGGAAGAGAGGGTCTCCCAGCATCTCCTCCAGCGCTGCCTTCTGCTTCTTCTTGGTTGACATGCTACCACCGCTGGTCAGCGCTTGGAGCTGCTGATGCACCTTCATCACCTGAAAAGGTGAAAAAAAGGGCTGTGGTCAAAATGGATTGAAGTTCTCTGAGCACTTCCCTCTTTCTTCTCTCCCTCCCTACTCTCTCTATCTCTCCCCCCTCCCTCCCTTTCTTTCTCTCTGTCATCTTGCAATAATTGACTATCGTACTTTACTATTTTACACCCCAGTATTCTTGCCTGTTTCTGTAGGTAGCTGAGCTGGTGAGCCCTCTTGGCCTCGCTGTCCGAGTCCTCTCCCCCGCTGCTGGTCCCCTCCTCTCCGTCGCTGTCCTCCGTGTCCGATTCCTCTCCGGACGACTCGTCCGATGAGAGGCCACCCTTCTTGGAAGTGGGCGTCGGCTCAGGGGGAGGGGGAGGCTCCTCTGGCATCTTGGCAAACTTCATCTCAAATACCTCCTAATAATAAGAATGGATAAATCCTAACATTAATAAAATCTGCTAAATATCAGATAGCATAGGGAGCAAAATACTACTACTATAGGGCCAAGGGTGGGTGTACTAGATGGGAAAATCTTTTTTTTTTCTCAGCATGGTATTAATAACTACCAAAGCATGGTCTTTTCTTTATCTACCAGAAGAGATGTAGTGACAGACAAGAAGGAAGGGGTTCACTAGGGTATAATAAGTACACCACCAGTAACCATGGAAAGCTTGTAACTAAAGACAGAGCTACTAAAAATAGGAGTCTAAAAACAGACACTAGAGCAATATGAGTATATATAGACCAATGTAGGTATGATGTAATGCTTCTGTTTCTGATATAGACTTCCTCATGACATGCAAAACAACTCTACACAGAATCAATAACCTGGGTTTAATGTTTGCCCATAGAAGAGCACGCATTTGGGAAACTGCTGAGCTAAGCAGTTTGGAATGAATCGGTTCTAGGGCAACGCAAACCAGCAAGCTGGGAGTGCAAAATCCTAGTGATTTGATGTATTATTTTTGCCCCAGATAGGACTATAGCATTCATTCTAGTAGAAAAGCTCAGCAAAATGAACAACCTTTCAAGCCATTCTCCAAGAAAAGCTTCACCACTATTACTAATGCATCTACCTTGGGAAAATATCAATCCAGTACATAAGTTTATTTCAGTAAGGGCTAATGCTTTATAAGCTCTTGTTTCAAGTAATGTTTGTTTGCATTGATACGATAGTAGAAATGATAGAGAGCAGCCCCATACCTGCACTTTCATACACATCTTGACAACATCATGCTCTGGAGGGTTGTACTTGTAGCAGTTGGTAAACATCAACCGTACGTCAGTAGCAAACTCTGTAGCACTATGGTATTCACGATCCTCGAGCTTTTTCTGTGAAAGAGATAGAAATACCTCAATGGCTGATAGTATATCAACACTTTCTGAGAATTTCACTCTTCAAATAGTTACCTTTGCCCCTTCAATTAGAGATAATTAACAAGGTGAATAATATCACATTGATAGACACCCGAGGTACAAATGCATTACACAGGTGACAAAAACATGTACTCTTTAGCTAATGAGATGTTTTTCTTACTCTGATGCTGCCTAGATCCATAGGCTTCTTGATTATGGTGTGGTAGTCATGGAGACCTAAGGCTGTGGCATCAACAGGCTGGTAGAAAGGCCATGCATAAGCCTAAAGAGAGGTAGGGAGGGAGGGAGAAAGAGATAAAAGTATCATCTTTAGGCGATTGCATCAAGAGAGTGAAGCTTACATTGTGCTTCTTGGAGAAAAGTTCTTTTATTATGTTGGCACAGAATTTCAACTGAACAGAGAGAGGTTTCTGCTTTTTAGCCTGGAAGAAAGGAAGGAGATGAATTATTTAACGCTAAAAATGATAAATTCTATCACCAAATATTTCAACTATGCACCTCAAATCTCACCTGTGGTAGAGATTTTTCTCCGGGTAAGTCCATTCTCGGCCGTTTGACCTTTCTGGTGGACTCTCTTCTCTGGGGGACGAGGGGTAGCGGAGGGAGGGGATTCATGGGTGTGGCTGAATTGGGACTCGGTTGACCAGTTGAGGGGGTTGTGGTGTCTGCCTGACGCTTCACACCACGACGGGCCTACAGTGCACATAGTAACAAACTTCATAACCATAATTATTATACATAAAGTATTCACAAAAAAAGTGCTGTTTACTCCCAAAAGACGTTTTTCAAAAATCTGTTATAAAGTATCATTATGTGATGGGAAAAAGACATGGTGATAGCCTATTCACTCCCCAAAAATACAATGAATAGTATTTTCCCAACTCTTTGGACTGCTACATTATCATGATTAGATACCACACATTATTATGCCATACCTTGATGACTTGTTGCTGTGTGCCTGGTAGCTGAGCGGGTGTGGTGGAGCCGACAGCTTGCGAGGAGACGAGGGGGGAGGGCGTGGTCACTGCGGGCGGCAGGACGGTCATGGTGGAGTGAGGCGCCACTGGAGCGATCCGAGGCTTCTTGACTCCTGGTGCGCGACCCTTCTTGCCTTTCATGGGCAGTGTGACCTCCACCTCCTGGAGAGGAAGGGAGAGGGGGGAGGGACAGGAGAGAGTGAAAGAGAGGGGAGAGAGAGAGAGAGAAAGAGAGAGAGAGTGAGAGAGAGAGAGGGAGAAAAAGGGAGACAAACATGGTAATAGTGAAAGTGTTTTAAGTGAAGATGAAACACAAAACAAAATCTGTTGCACAGGCTATCTCAGCATCTCATGGTGCCCCCCAAAAAGCATTTGGATAAGCAGTTTCCCCACTTAAAAAATGATGGAGTTTGTACAAGTATGTGATTGATTACACAAGCGCTGGACGCTATCTTTGAATTCACGGCCCACTACCATAACATATCCACCCCCAAAAGCTGCGACCGGTGATCCAGTGAATATCATTACATTAAACGGCAACCCTATGGAATCCAAACACCCACAAAACCGTGGCCCGTGTTTATACTGCGACACATGTTATCTCGTCGTTGCAACAGAGACACAACAGACATACAGGTAGGTGTACCCTGTACAGTGATTATATTATTATACTGCACGTACTCCAATAGGGATAATGTATGTATTAGAATACATTTCCTTATTTAGATACATATTTACCAAGCAAAAAGAGGGAAACTGCACGAAAGAAAGCACTTTTGGTTTTAAATTTGAAAATCTTAACCATGGCTCCCCGCTATGGCACTCCATACGCTGTACAATACCCTAACGAACTATTGTTGCCCACCACCAGTGGCTGCCAAATATTTCATCGAGTCAGCATAACCCAATTAGGACCGGCCACATACACAAGTATTACAAGTACCCCACATACATTCCTATACACAATTCATGTATGTGTGTGGGATACAGCTACTGTACTGTAGAACTAACCTCCTTGGGCATTGTCAGCACCTTCTGCTCAAAGAGCCTCTCAAGAGTCTGGCCCATCATGGTAATGTCCTTCAGGGAAGGAGGAGGCAAGACAATTTAGCAGAATCCATAAAGATGTAATAAAAACAGCCAAAATCTCGAAACACAATCGTTGCATACAATAATAGGAACAAAAATGAAAATAGAATGGGGCAGTACCCAATGCTAACAGAGGGAATAAATTCATCTATAAGTACCATAGAGACACAACTATAGCAAACTAGCTTAAACACATAAAAGCATATAGATCTACGTAAGTATTATTTCTTCATAAGCAAACTGAACGTTAGGCTCTTCCGATCACTAGAACAAGCCTCATACTTCACTAACACCCACACATATGATACATCAACACATCTTCAAGTAGCTATCGCAAGTGCCTTCCATACGTACAGCAGTACAACAGCCACTGTATACATAGTATACGGCCTACGGGGGGACAGGCAGCTTACATCGCTAGGCTTGTTGTAGATGAAGCAGTTCTTGAACATGAGTCGAAAGTCGTCGACACACTCTTGGCCGCTGTGGTAGACATTGTTCTCTAGCTTTTTCTTGATAGTGCCCATGTCCATGGGGTGCTTGACAACTGAGAAGTAGTCCTGTATGTATCACAGTATGCATGCAGGTGTGTATAGCAATAACAAATAGCCCTGCTCGGGTATAAATGGTACATTAGTCACGGAATTTATACAGCACGCCTTGTTAAGTGTGATCATTCACCCGATACAAGTGGGTAAAGGACAGCACACGGTACAACAAAGGTCACTTGGTTCAAAATGCACAGGGGACCAGGGACTAGCTATAATATACACACCAGGCAATAAAAGTTAGCAAAAGGACATGCCAGCACTACAACTTAACAAAGGTCAGGGAATAATAGACAGCAGTTGAGATACACTACTTTCTAGGGCTGGCAGTTAGAAAGATTCCAAAATTAACACTATGTGTATACTCACGGGAATATTGAGAGTAACAGGATCGACTGGCTTGTGGAACGGCCAAGCGAACTGGTGTCTCCAAAGAACACGAAGGACACTTTTGAGCAGATACTGGAGCTGATTGGTCACTCTTCCCTGGCCCTTCCCGGGCAATTCATCCACTTCTGTTGTTGCCTTCTGCTAAGTAAGTTGTATACAAAATATAAAATGAAAACACATACCCTCTAGTACAGATATCCTTAAATTCCAGCACAGCTTATATAGACCTTATGAGAGTCATATGATCACAAAACAGCTGTACATATAACTATATAGGGAGTTCCTATAAATTTACACATTCTTGGGTGGCCAGTATTGTAGTAGTGGGCAGAGTAAACTGAAACCACGGAGGTTTTTGAAAGAAGCAGGGGAGGAAATTGGCGTCCAGTGATTTACCACAAGGGGACTGTCTCCCCTCTATCTACAGCATAGAACTCCAACAAATAGTGTGATACACAAATATGGGTTCAAGAAACTGAATAAAGCACCCACTAAAATTCAATCACAAGGGCACAAAAAACAGCCAAATATTGTTGTCAAAGGTGGTCACACACACTGACAAATGCCAACAATGCGAAATTCAACACCTCTGGAAACTAGTATTTTTCACACTAACTCCACAACAAGACCTTCATAAGCAATTTTGCACCCACTAACAACTCAACCTACAGGGGTTGAAGGTTGTTCCAAGTCTTCGTACTTGGTTGAAGCTTTTCTAGGTCTCTTTCCCAGCACAGTAGTCACGTCCTGATGGTTGACCGCAGTCGTTGTGCTTGCCGTGGTAGTAACTGCAGTCGTGTACGAAGTAGGCGTGGCCGTGACGGATCCCGTACCCGTCACGGTAGGTGGTACGTTCACTTTGCTAATTGTCTGGGTTGTCACGAAACTGCCCCCATTCGTTGTCGGCTGGACAATAGTGCCTGCACTTCCACCGTTCTCACTTGGGGGTAAACACTGCGTTACAGTGTCTGGACTTCGTCGAGTTGGGCTTGTATTGGTAAGACCAGTCGTGGAGACGGCCTCTGTCTTGATCTTTGGGGCTTTACTGGCTTGTAGCTGAGCTGCTATTCGTTCAATGGCTGACATTCGTGGTGGTTTAACGTCGAGCGACGGTACTTTCGATACGTGTTCAGTTCTGACTTGTAGCGAGGGCACGGTTGTTACGCCACCAGTTTCGACTGTTAGGGATGGAGCAGTACTGCCATTGTTCACTGCTACCGTAGGGGGAGGGTTGGTTGTTAGGGGGGAGTTGTTTTCCACCAGGGGGGAGAGTCTGGTGATGGATGCCGTAGTTACTTGCAGGGAGGAGACAGTTTGAGGCGGCATGCTCTGAACCATGAGGGTGGTGGTTCTGACACTGCTGCTATGAACACAAGAGGAACAAATGAGATCAACACCCAAAAAAGGTCACGTACACTACATGCATGTAGCCAAAGAAGCGGGCGCGCGCGCGCAAAAAGTACACACACCCACGCTAATTAGGGTCTTTTTTTGTTCGGCAAGCTTTTAAGCTTTTGTGCGCGTTTTTCTCCTTGACCGCCTATACCCGAAAGCTTCCAAGCTTTAAAATGGCTTATAGCAGTGTGTTCTGCGTGTTTTAAAGGCAGGCGGCGACGAGTATAAACAGCAAGAGTGTGTATAAAATCGCGTGAACAAGACACGCTACCGACAAAGTGAGTCGGACCCTTCTGTTACACAAATAACAGGCAAGAGGAGGTAAGGTTAAGGTCTGGAGTGGCTTATAGTGAGTTCAGTGAATTCAAGGACCACGACAGAGCTCTCTTTGTGGCACCTGTAGCACTAACTCCCCACGTGGTACTTGGCTCGCACCACAGCTTTCGCCACTGGGGTCAGTTATTTTGTGCACCAAGTTACACCGCCATCTCTCTAGAAATACTCTCGCTTCACGGTCACATACCCTTCTGCGTTGAGAGCAGAGGTGGACCCAGCAGTTTCTACGAGGGGATGGCTTTCCACGCTCGAGCTCTGAAATGGATCCATGACTCTCTTCTCCCACGAAAACTTCGGCGAAACTCTGACAGATCGCGACTCTCGTGCAAATGGCCATTTTTATAGAAGCAGCGCGGCCGCGCACAGGAAATCACGTGGCCACTTATCAACGTCAGCGCAATCTGATTGGTCGGTTATTTAGTCAGGTGACTGGTCAAACCGGTCAAACAGGTTTGCGGTTGTAGGATTACCCGCCAAAAGTCATCCCGCCGAATTATCCAATTATCCGCATTAGTAATTTTGAAAAATTGCAAAGAACTAAAACAGCACGCGCATGTATAATGTGGCTAGTGCTGCTAGCTAGCTAACTACAAGCAAGTTGATCAGGCTGGCTTGAACTAGTAAAGGAATGTCCGAAATCAAGGTAGTTCCGCTTGGTAAGTTAGAATACATAGCTACACGAACTATTTCGACACGAGAATATATTTTTAGCCTTTGCGGGAGAACCCGCAAAGCTAAAGCCATCACTGTATTAAAAGCTACCTACATGCAGCTTGTACTAGTGTTTCTATCTGTCATGTTCCATGATTCAATTCTCTCCTATTAACTTGCACGCACTGAACTTTCTGCTGACTGGTCGTGATGTCACTACTGTTCTCTACCGTTGTGTGTACGTATTGACAGGTGCAGGCCAAGGTATGCGCTGCATGTGGCCAGCATGTGCTTGGCTACCATACTAGGAGCGTTAACTTTGCAGAATTTGGGTTTCCAAGGTCTAAATTATTGCAAGCCTGTGTGTACTACGCAATACTGATGGGTTACCCAGTCAATGCTCAGACTACTATACTACTGCCAACCTTGTACACAACTTTGTACTTCAGGTTGAAAAGTGTATGCATGGGAAAAATTAAATAATATCTGCACTCTAATAGAAGGTTGTCCAAACTCTTACTTGTTTCAATATACTTAAATTTTAATCGATATTGTTGATATTTCTTTCAGATGTTGGACGGAGCTGTATATTGGTGTCGTTTGCCGGCAAGAACATTATGCTGGACTGCGGTATGCACATGGGCTTCAACGATGATGTAAGACTCAAAGAAATTTTTAAAAATTCTTAAGGACACACTTGAAATCAAGTCACTATATACACTCCCAACAACACTTTACTCTGAGCATCATGCATACTTGATGCTGCATAAGAGTTACAAATTCTACATCTAATTATTAAAGAAAGGTTTCACTGTATACATACAAGAAGCTATGGCTTTTAGACTCCAGATAAAGCTGTGCCCATTGGTGATAGATGTATTATATATAAATGTTATGCATTCAACTCATACAGAGAAGGTTTCCTGATTTCTCGTACATCACTGAGTCTGGACGATCGCTGACGGAGCACGTGGACTGCCTCATAATCAGTCACTTTCACCTGGACCACTGTGGAGCACTGCCCTACTTCACCGAGATGTGCGGCTACGACGGACCCATCTTTATGACTCACCCAACCAAGGCTATCTGCCCAATACTACTGGTAAATACAAACCAGAAAATAGTGCTGGATTATCAACTTTAACGTTCATTGTACAATTTGCCAACATTTTGACTATACATGCTCTAGTCATATTCAGGGTATAATTTGTACGCTGAGCATTAAGTTATCCACAAAGAATCTTCATACACAGCTACTGCAATTGGAAATGATATCACTGAAAATTTGTCTGGATTTGAGTTTTTCTTCTTGTAGGAGGATTATCGGAAGATTACGGTGGAGAGAAAGGGGGAGCAAAACTTCTTTACATCACAGATGATCAAGGACTGTATGAGAAAAGTGACTACTGTGAACCTGCATCAGACAGTCAAGGTACGCCCACAGCAATGCATACTTTTGAAGCTGCTCCGTGAAAGAAGTGACAGTTAGTGTGTAATGTGAAGCTAATTTGTAGAATTTACACTTTCCTATTGAGTAATGTGGGAGGCGGTAGCTTACCCAATTACCTTTGAATCCCACTATAATTATGTACCTATGAAATGCTGAACTATAATGCAATTTTACTGTAGCAGGGACGATGCCATTATAGACTACTTGACTGCAGTATACAATACTATACATAAGCAAATGTTCAGCAAAATTGGCCAATGCCCCCCATCCCCCCAATTCCCGCCCCCCCCCCCCCCCGACACATACAATATTGTTTGAAATTTCAGGTTGGTACAGAAGGTGACCTGGAGATCAAGGCCTACTACGCGGGACATGTCCTAGGAGCCGCCATGTTCTTGGTTCGCGTACGAGACCAGTCCATTGTCTATACAGTGAGTCCAGTACTGTAGCAAAGCACAAGTATGTGTATCCACTAGTTGCTCATGGCAACAAAGCTTTGATGAAAGGAGTGGGGGCATAATAGATTCTTTGTATCCTTTTTGTTGTCCAGGGCGACTACAATATGACACCGGATCGACATTTAGGGTTAGTTTGAGACATCTATGTAGATCCATACATGTAGAGTACTTGCTTGCACTGCACAGAGGATATTGCGTTATTGTTATGTTTTTTGTACTAACCAATCAGATCTGCGTGGATAGATAAGTGCCAACCAGATTTGCTGATAACCGAGTCAACCTATGCCACAACCATTCGAGATTCTAAAAGGTGAACTCCAGTCATTGATGCGCTTTATATGCACTGTATTCATTGCCATGTATGTGGTTCGGTCCCGTGGTGTAATGGTTAGCACCTTGGACTTTGAATCCAAAGATCCGAGTTCAAGTCTCGGCGGGACCTCATCTTTTTTTTTTTCCTCTCTCGCAAATGCTATGCATATCAACTATTTGTCTTTTTTTTCCTTTTACTCTATCCTTACTTTGCAGGTGCAGAGAGAGAGATTTTCTAAAAAAGATTCATGAATGCATGGAGAGAGATGGAAAAGTAAGAGATTTGTATACTAGGATGAATCATAACATCACCCTTTCCTTGTAGGCACTGATACCAGTATTTGCTCTTGGAAGAGCCCAGGAGCTCTGTATCCTTCTGGAGACATTCTGGTGAGAGAAAATTTGACTAAGATTAGAGATACACAGTTCTATCCATCAAAATCATGCTCAGGGACAGAATGAACTTGAAGCATCCGATCTACTTTTCCACTGGACTAACAGAGAAAGTAAGTCCTCACCCTCTGTCATCATGGAGTCACAGCTGTAACATAGCCTATCTGTCTCAAGGGGGCTTTGGGATTGAAGCTGTCCCCCCCCCCCCCCCCCCCCCCCCCAAAAAAGAAAAAAGCTAAGTATCCTTCCTCCTATGTTAGGCTAACCACTACTACAAGCTGTTCATCACGTGGACCAATCAAAAGATCAGAAGCACCTTCGTACAGAGAAACATGTTTGAATTCAAGCACATCAAAGTGAGTGATTTAACATTCCAATACAATAAGTCGTACATAACTTTCTACCGCTCTAGTATGTCCGTATGACGTGCTATTTGTGTGTAGCAAAGAAAAGCAAATGTATGTCTACGATCACAGATTGATGAGATATCCAGTGTTCTTTCTTGTAGCCATTTGATCGATCGTACATTGACAATCCTGGGCCGATGGTGGTGTTTGCCACTCCTGGCATGCTCCACGCTGGTCTTTCACTTCAGATCTTCAAAAAGTGGGCAGAAGATGAGAAAAACATGGTACACAGTGTCTTCTCAGCATAGCATGTACTTTTAAAACTAATTGGGGTTTCATTCTACTTAGCTATTCTAGATGCATTATTGAGTAGTCTTGGAGATTTAAAGGGCTAACAGTATACTTACATGTACCATGCATTGGCACAATCTCATATTCCTGTGGATTTTCAAGTTAAGAGTTAGCAAAAAAAAAGGATTATTAAACAAGACACTCTATACTAAAGGGATGTGGGAGAGGCATCGTGTGGGCGATGTGCCTGTGGTTAAAAGAGCTACCTGTAGCTAGCTAGAGGGGGAGGGAGGGAGGGAGATTCGAGGTTTGTTCCTTTTCATGTTTTGTCTGCAGTTGATCATGCCCGGTTACTGTGTGGCGGGCACCATTGGCCACAAGGTGCTATCTGGAGCCAAGAAGATTGAGATTGACAAGAAAATGGTCAACGTCAGATTATCAGTGCAGTACATGTCTTTCAGGTGCACTAATAATAGAGTTTGTTGATTAAATGCATGTGTCCGTCTGAATTATACTGTTTATCAAGTTTTCATTTTTATTGTGATTTTTTTTTCCTTTCAGTGCCCATGCCGATGCTAAGGGAATAATGCAACTCATTAGACAAGTGAGTCATGTGACTAGCTCATGGTCAGGTATCTATGAGCAATCAATAGTATAATAATATACATACAACTAGGCCCATGCTTAAGATAGTTTTGTATACTGCTTTATGTATGAAATTAGGATCTTCCTCATTTTAGAGACAGAGGATTCATTATAATAGTAGCTTTTGATTTCATTCATTCATTGATGCATAACAACATTTATGTGGTATCAGACCAAAAACTGATTTTCATGTCGCTCATCATTTCCATGCAGGCTGACCCCAAGAACGTGATGCTAGTGCACGGTGAGGCAACAAAGATGGAGTTCTTGAAACAGAAGGTGATGCAGGAGTTTGGGATCAACTGCTTCATGCCGCCCAACGGGGAGATGGTCACCATCCAGACTCCGCCCATTATCCCTGCTGATATCTCACGCCTCCTACTCAAAAGAACACTACAACAGTGCTACAGTAAGTATATCACTACTATCAATAGTATGAATATATAATAATACTATGTATTATGTTACTATTTATTTAGCTGCTGATACTAAGAGGATATGCCCCGCCCCCAATACAGCACCCGTTACTGGACTACTGGTCATGAAAAATGAAGTGAGATATTAAGTAGAGTGCAAAAATAAAAATAGGCCCATTTTTGATGAATTCATGCAAATTTTTCACCCACATACTAACATCACTAGCAGCAGTATCATGAAAATACCCAGTTTCCATGTACTGGTTGTTGTATAGAACTTTGACGGTTATTTTAAGGCAAATTATTGTCTGATACTTTTCAGGCTCTTCAGCTGCTGGATCCCTCTGAGGCCCAAACTGAGCTGGGGCTGGTACCTCACGACCTCCGCTACAGCTCCACCCTCTCCCTGGACTCGAGGACACGCCCACCAATGGAATTCACCGACGCCCTCTTCCAAGTGGTACAGAAACTTCTTCCCGACCACCGAGTTGTCATGGCAACTGACCGAGACTACCACCTGTCCATAGACGGGAGCTCCATCACCATAGATGTCACGACCTTTGAACCCCTCCAGGAGATTCTTATCTCGTGGAGTGTGAAGGTAATCTGTAGTTAACAATTCACTTCTTGCCTCAAGTTGAAGTAAAATTGATTCATGAAGCTATATTATATTGTAGCCTTTGGTGTCCCGACTATGTTACTAAAATTAATGACTCTTTTTAATTTGGTGATCTATACCGAATTCATCAAATTGCCAAAATTAATCAAAAACCTCACCAAAATTTCCCCTTAGACAGTAATTTTAGTTTAGATAGTTTTCATTATCAATATCTATCAATCTGATGCATGCATAAAAATGCAGGACGAACGATTGGGAGATTTCATATTTTCTACTCTACAAAGAAACCTCAGTCGACTATTGTAACACGTACTGCCAACAACATTGATTCAATCCTTACTAACTAATAATCTTTTTCTCATGCATCGAATTTTCCCTCTTTCTATATAATATGACATTGTGTACAGTGTAATTGTGTCTGGTGTAATCACTCAAAATAATTAATTTAATGGCCAAAAAAGAAGTAAAAAGATATTTTCTGTTGCTAAGAAGTCAACAGTATATGAAAGGAAAGCATATTTTCTTCAAACAGAAAATAACCCTATTGCTAACGACAACAACACAATGGTTTATATAGTATCTTGGACAAAAACTAAAGGCAAAAAAGTGTCTACATGTGTAGCTACCACTTTCAGTGTTCTTGCTGGGAGAGCAGTTCTACCTCTTCTTGTACCTCGCCGGTCTCGATTAGCGAAGACTTCCCCCCGGGTCTCCCATTGATCCCCCCGACGCCTTCCCCCTCGCTCTCGGACCCCCCTCCAAGCATCAGAAGGGAGGAGCCTTGGTTGGCCTGTGCACTGCCCGCAGACGACCACATCTGACCTGTGGGAGTGGGTGAGAGAAAGAAAGAGAGAGAACATTCTTTAGCTCACGCTCAGATTGAATGACAATTCAATCGGCTATAATATTATAGCAAGCACAAAGATTCTACACAACTGCTATTTTGAACTATAATTCTCGCATGGTGCTAAGTATATAGGCACTGGCGCTAGCCACTGACCCTCAAGCGAAGCTATAATTACCGTATAGCCGGAAATATTGGTGGGCATTAAATTTGGCGGTTGAGCCCAAAATCGCTATTGCAAGAATATTGGTGGATTTAAATTTGGCGGTTCGGTACGGGATCGCGATACATATATATGTGAGTAGGAAATTTTGGCGGATTTTAATTTGGTGGTTGTAGTATAGACCGCCAAACCGCCAAATTTTCCGGCTATACGGTATGTTTGACCAATCATCGAGACTCACTGATGGCGGATGTGTAGACTGTTTCTTCGGTAGTTTCTGCTAGTTCCTCCTCTGACGGCTGACTCAGCTCAACGGCCGGGTGGTCATCGCTGAGACCTGCACCCTCACCAGTCATGGGGTTGGAACCTGTGAGCACTGATGACGCATCATCAACCTAAAATAATATACAGAGTAGTAGCTGTTAACTGAAGAGCTATCAACATCATCAGGGGGTGGATAGGGTGGCTAGCCACCCCCCCCCCCCCCCTTCACCAATTCTCAAAATTGGAGACATCCACCATTACCAATCAGTCACCCCACCCTTGCACCAGTATAGTTAACTATGGGTAGCCACCCTATCGGCCACCTTCCGTGCAAATTTTCGGATCAGCACCTGATCATGTACGGCACGTAGTCCCCAATCAGGGAAAGTGTATATACTGACCTGTAGAGCATGGGTAGTCTGAGTGCCATCACTCTTGCTGGTAGTAGGAATCTGTGACTCTCCACCGCTGGCCCCACCCCCAACCGAATCTGCCGAGTCAGCACTTCCTGTTCCGGCCGTCGACCCCCCGCTGGCGGTTGTGCTGGTATTGGACGAGGAGGCCTCGTTGGCTATGTGTTGAAGAAGGAGGGCCTGAAGCTGCTGTAGCTGCTGCAACTGTTGAAGGTGGGTCTGCAGTGAAAACAGGCAGGAAGGTTGATTTATTTATGTCACTGTAGCGAGATAAGCCCTTGATAATACCAATGTACTCCTAATGAGCTCAATTCAGCTAATTAAGAACATACTCTGGCCTACATGTACCATTGCTCCAATTTTATTTGAAAACAGTAAGATTGTCCCTGCCCCCCCCCCCCCCCCCCCCCATGAGGAGAATTGTTATACTGTCCCAAACTTACTTGTTGGGACTGTGCGTCTGTCTCCTGCTGTTGCTGCTGATTCAGCAATTGTTGCTGTTGCTGAAGTAGCAGTAGCGCCTGGAGCTGGGTCAGCTGTGCCTGCTGAAGTTGCTGTTGAGTCTGCGTCTGCTGACCCGCTGAGCTGGCACCCGCCGAGGAACCGGCCCCTCCCACCGTCGCGGTGGTCACTGCTGAAGCTCCACCCCCTCCTCCGTTGGCCTCGCCCCCTACCACACCTCCTCCCCCTTCTGTACCAGCTGCTGCATCTTTAGTAGTAGTGGTAGTTACCCCGCTCACCGCTGCACTCTGTTGTTGCTGCTGCTGCTGCTGTTGGATTTGCTGAAGCAGCGCTACCTGGGTATTCACTGTCGTTTGTTGTCGAAAAAGTGCATCGTCTTCGCTGGCGCTCACCGCAGCTGCGGTGGCACTCGCCTGGTTCAGAAGCATACTGGTGGCGGAAGCGAGGGCATTACCAGACCCCATGCTCTGTAGGTGGATCAGAAGGGACTGACAAAAGCCGTCGAGGGCGTTTGGTCCGGTATGAATCATTTTGTTCTGAATCACCCAAGTTGTGAGATCGTTGGCCCATTCTCTCTGGCTCATGTTGATGTCAAGTCCTCCCAGTGTGCTCTTTCCCCCCAGGCCCTGGGTTTGCATCCGCTGGATGTATTCGATGGACATCTCCAGGATTTCGGCCTTGTCGAGTTTTTTGCTGCCATACTGACGGCAGTCCGGGACCAGGCTTTTGAGCTGGTCTAGGCAGCTGTTGATGCGATCTCGTCGCTTCTTTTCAATGGTCTTGTGAGAGTCAAGGTAGTTCTAGAATATTGCAAAAGAGCACAATAAAGATTGTGAGTGTGTGTGTGTTTATGAAAGAGTGAGGATGTGATTGAATACATACTATTGTGAAGGCAGGGTTTTATCTGGCCCAAAATTTGGGGGGCGGGGGGGGGGGCAGGGAGGGAACAAGTGAAGTATGCTAGAAGAATGGGTTGCCAGTGCTGGAAGCTAAAGCATAAAATTGATATTAGTGTTCCCTGAAACCATTTAAGCAACACTTTATGAATTCACTTAACTTTCTGTAAATTTGGCTGAAAGGCAACAAGCTAGGTACAATAATAATGTACTATGGCAAAGTAAACGCTAGAAAATTATGATACACATACATGTATAGAAGTTCTGTCTATATTAATAGTTAAACAAAGAGGGAAACAATAGCATTGCTGCCTATATACAACATTACGTCACTGAACGCATACTATTACATGCACGCAAGTAAGGACACGGTTACGTCAACTGGGATTATGCCCCATTACACACGCACAGAAGCACACTCACAAAGAGGAAGCAGGTGTGTCATGAACTTACTCGTGACTTCTTTCGTGGGACATCAGGTGACGGCTGGGAGGCAGCTGCACCAGTGTTGATGGGGAGGGAGTCTATTGGAACAGATGTAGTACCAGTACCTATTGTGGTCATCAGGCTCTCCGTTGTACTGTGTGTAGTGTGTACAAGAGGAGAGAGAGAGAGAGATAGAGGGGGGAGGGGGGGGGGGGGAGAGAGTCATCACTTTCACACAAATGAAAAATGACTAGATACCCAACTGATGCCAAACGAAAAGGAAAACCCATCAATCTAATTATGGCTTAACCACAGGATTCCCCCTTCACTCTCCCAAACCCCCAACTTTCACTTTGCCAACCAAGACAACAAACTGCTGCTACAGGTACATGTAACGTACAGTGCCGCTTCGGGGTGGCTCCTCTTCGATCCAACGAGCATCTGCTGTGTGGCTCCGGGAGAGGGAGGCCCAACGGGGATTGTAATGATAGGAGTACCGTGAGCCAAGAGCGCCTGGTCCAGTGCTTGCCCCTCCATCTGAACCTATAATATTATGTATTTAAAGCAAAATTAATAAGAAATTCCACTTGGAATAAATTATTATCAGGGATTGATACAGGCTTTTTTTTCTTCGTAGAGGGGGAATTCTAGTACGTGGTAGCATACCCAAACTAGGGGGGTCTGGGGGCATGCTCCCCCAAAATTTATGATCTCGGAGGCTGTTTCTGGTGGCTTCTGAGATCCCTCAACCATGTACACAAGCAAAAAATTATTGTGCTATCACACTCTATAGTATAATACTCGGTAATTTTAGGGGGGGGGGCCTCTGTGTTAATCCGTGACTAGGAGAAAAATTTGAAGAATCAGCACAAAATGAGATTCACTGAGGGTACGTGATAACAGGAAAAGGTTACAATTTGACTCCCTTAATCCCCAGTATTAATGCCGTATGCATAATAAGAATAAAATTAATAACAATAGGGGCATCTGTATTGGGAATACTGCTTGTGTAGATAACGCATACACGTAGCATGTATGTTGTTATAACTATTCATAGCCTGCCGTTTTGAATAAAAGGGGGAGGGTCACATCGTGGATTCACAATAGCCCCATTCGATCGAAGAATCAGGCTACATCAACATGTACGATGCAAACTATTGAGAATCAATGCCTCTACATTAAAAGCAGACAGTCCACTTCTAGCACTTCCTACTTGCATACTGAAACATAGTGTGTTTTTGGTAAAAATTTATAGCAATATGTATATATACCTCGGAGGTGGGAACGAGTATCTCCTGGGGATTTGCCACACCGGCAATGTGCTGATCCATTAGAGTAGCAGCCGCCGACGAACTGCCAAGGTTGACGGCATCTTCTCCGCCAGCAATCACTTCCACCGTCTCCACGCCGTCCACTACGCTAGCTTCGCTCGTATTCACATCCAGCTCCATAACTTCTCAGTGTTTCGATCACAACTAGCGAGCTGTGTTGTAAAATTTGGCGATAGTAAATCGATGCGTAGCCCCTGTGGTTGCTTTTTAGCGCGAATTTTTTCTTAGATTCCTAGCTAGTTCTCTCTCCCGACCTGCCGATTGCTCGGAAGCTATCCACGATCCAGCAACGTGTCCCACGGCGGCACTGCACAAAGGGCAGCAGCGGGTGCCCGCGCCGCTTAGCTTCTTGGCTTCTTACGCAGTCCACCGTCTCTTCTAACCTCTCGACCAACGATAGAGGATGTTTGCCGCCACTTCTCAAACGCTAATCTGTCTCCTGACCTCACGTGGAATCATGTGCAAGAAGAAGGCAGCCATTTTTCTGATTCAAAGTTGACCAAAGTGGAAGTGAAGCGCTAAAAATGAGGCAACACCCCACGGATGTGGTGTTCTAAATATGCGAAAATTATTGTGAATTTTTTCTAAATCCCTCACAAAGCGCGGGAATTGGAAACTAGAGCGAAACTTTTATAGTCTCGGAGCAGCAACTTCATTTCATCAAACGGAGGAATTCCCATCATGGACGAGTAAATATGTGCACTAGAGTAGTCGTCTCTTTCAACTTCTCTACAGGTAGATCTTTGTATACCAAATATTTGATTAATTTTCAGGGGCATGGCCGAGACTGGCGACCAGCTGCTGGAAGAAAAACAAGTCTCAACCAGAGAATTACTCAACAGAAGCGCCCAAGATCTCATAGAAGAAGTTAATGCCAAGCGAAAGAGGGATACAACGTTGCTTGCAGGTACGACCGAGCGCCTTGTTTGGTATGCAGCTACTGCGCATGCGCAATGTGTTTCTCTACAGATTTCAAGAGAGCTATGGAACGGCAGTGCAGTAATACCTGCAACGGTGTTGAAACAGCAATGTATAACATTTACGAGATGACAAACAAGTCAGTGGAGGAGAAATTACAGGAACTTTCCACTGTTTTGGAGCGAATTGGTATAAGCAGTTGGGCCACTCCAAATCATACCATTTCTGGTTCCCTGCCTGCATGCTTTTGTTAATAATCTTTATTAGCTTTGTATGTGATACATGAATAGGCCTATGTTATGATAAAAGCAGCTAGTATTCCAATGGACACAATCAGTGGCGTAGCTAGAGCTAGGAGTCTGGAAGGGCACAAATTAAATATGGTAAATGGTCACTTGTAGCGCTAAGTTTGACTACATCCCAAATTAACATTGCTGAATCTCAATCTTTAGCCTACAATCTGGATTATTTCTGCCCTATTCTCATAGAATTAAATGGCTGACACAATCAACGGTTAAGTAGTAAGCATTACTGGAACAAAGTTGGTCGGGCCTGGCCCTACTAGGCCCACCCCTGGCTATGCCACTGGACACAATGGAGTGGTTTGCTTATTATTGGTGCCGATTTTATTATATCTCCCTACCCCCCCCCCCCCCCCCCCCCCACGCACACACACACCACGGTCCTTAGAAGGGACAGAGATATGAACTTGGAGTGGTCTAATATTATTATAAGCAATGCATGCAAAAATTCACAACAGTGTTTTATCACAATCATTCTATCATTATAGCCAAGCTGGAAGTTGAACTGGAAGATTTCAAAACTGCCCTGTCTGCCCTTTACACCGACGTACACAGTCAGGATTAGCTAGGCAGCATATTATTCATTCACAGACATCACAGGATCAAGGAACGTGTTGAACAAAATAATGTGGTTTTGACCGACAACAAATAGTTACCGCATATGCATGGTTAATCTGTAATCAGCAGACGTACAGTATGGAATAGATTGTGTAAATATGGAATTTAACCTTTACACCACACTTGTTGACAATTAACATCTCATGTATCAATAATATTACTGTAGTGTTGGACATAAATTGATGCCATCAATATCCCATAATAAATAAGTACAATACTGATTAGTGCATGCATGGAGAGATTACAAAGGCTCAAAGAACTGGTCGGAAGAAGTACACATGATCGTTAATGTCACCAACTGCCAGTAGATAGTCACGTGGAGAAAATTTGGTACATATGCTCGCGTTTTCAGGCATATCAATGGTCGAAAATACACTGAAGTTGTCCGTTGATGACGACCAAAGCGAATCAAATGACAAAATACTTGACTGCTTGACTTCTTTCGGCTTCCAATCAAATGGTAGATTTAGTTCCTTTGAAAAGCCCAATAACCTTACACACTTTTTGCTGGGTGAAGCAATGAGACGTCCACAACTACTAAACGATAGTCGCTTCTCCCTTAGAGGGTTGTACCGCTCCTCTTCACAAGAGTAAATCAATTTCTCCTGGACTACGTCCGATCCAAACGATGCAACACACTCGTGGGAATAATACAGCGCGGCAGTGTCGCTTATTTCTTGCAATGAGTATGCACAGGTCCACTCATTTTTCTCCATGGTGCGTGGTACCTGTCTCATCGTTGAAATTCGTGCCACAAGAAGTGGCTGGCTGTTGTGAAATTCAACGTGACTGACTTTCATTACTTTGGACGGATAGTTCGGAACGGCGTCACTTGCACCTATGACCCTGAGGCGATTGCGCCGTTTCAAGGCAGAGTTCGGCATAAACCATGAGAGTTGCAGCATGATGCTGTTGTCGAAACGGAAAAGATGAAGATCGGATTTCAAGTGATCAAGATCGAGATTGTCAATAATATAAAGTGTCCCATTTGAAGTGATAAAGGCCAATTTCTTACAAGTAGTGCTCATGCAGGCTAACGAAATATTCGGGCAATTCAGCAGGATACCACAGGGCTGTTCACTTTCCTCTTCGCTCACGGTGATACCACTTTGCTGCGCTGGCGCAGGCTTTGCACACTCAGCAAGCTTCCAATAGCGAAGCTGATCATCACTGGAAGATGTTGCCAAGATATCTTTATCGCTGTCATAACTAATGCTTCGGATGACTTTGGTATGGCCAACCAGGGAACAGACAGCCTCCTTGGAATTTCTCACGTCCCAAAGCATCAGCGAGCCGTTGGCAGAACCTAAAACAAATTTATTTCTTCCTGCAAAGCAGACACGTGTGATTGCATCCGGGCTAGCTTTTCGAACGACCATTTCTGGACGAGTGGTAAGTGGATCAAATATATAAACGTCGGAACAAGTGGAGCCAGCTACTAGGAAACGCCCGTCGTACGAGAAAGCAAGGTCAGAGATGAAACCACTCTGTAGTACCTCATTTGAACTTTGCAATGGAATACCATCATCACTATCAGATAGGGGAGGTTTTGTCCAGTGCTTGTCAAGGGTTAATTTTGAATGCAAAAGGCGCGAAAAAGTCCAAAATTTATTATAAGGTGAGTCAAATACTGGCCAATTTTTCTCTGATTGCGTGAGACTGTAAATGCTTCTGTGCCGGCCGCTGTAGTGTGCCATAACCTGGATGTTTACAGTGGGGCTGCAAAGATAATACAATAAGTTCAGAAATTTAATGCAATTTTGGTGTATCAAATTAAGCTAGCTACTCCACCCTATCATAATAACAGCAGACAACTACATTTTAACAATTTCAGGGGCTCCGCGCCAAAAAAATTTAACACTACATCCTCAAAATTTCATTAAACTTTAGCTAAATTGGGTACACCCGAGATAATTGCACTACGAGGCCGTATAGCTATTAGCTAGCTATAATTGAACCGCGTTCACGCAACTCACCAGCTTTTCTATGGTTGTTATACACAACGATCGATCACCAAACATCTCAACATACCCACGGACAAGACTCTTACTACAGCTTTGATCATTACACATACCGCCGTTCCGATCACGCTCCTGTACACAGCCCTGGCCCCGCGTGCAGTTGATGTGTGCCTTCAAACGAGGCAGCACTGAGTCAACTTTCGAGGATCGAGGCATTTAAAGCCTTATTATCGATCGAAATATCGCTCATTCTCCGTCACCATGCGAGTTGGCGAACAAAATGCGCGTGCTACAAACAATATTATGGACTATTGCATAACAAAGACCTTGACTTACATAATCCACCATCCAAGTTTGATCCACTCAGCACTATACTATAGCGCCTCTTGCGGTCAAGGTCAAAGATCAGTATTTATTTACGTACAGGCCGCACGCGCTGGCCAAGGGTACCTTGGTACGTGACAAGTTTTGCGCATGCGCAACGAACGACCACCACTTACTCCGCCCACAACAAGCTAGCCCAGCACACAGAGCTAGAGCTGATCATCTGATCATGTCTGAAATGGATTGGAAGCTGGTGATCTTGCAAAGGCTGCGCCAACGGCAGCAAAGAGAAAGCGGAGGTTTCACTGAGCTCATCAGCTCCTGTAAGTAAGATAAGGAACGTAAAAACGCCGAGCTTTTCACTAACAATGAGCATCTAATTTTATGTGTGTGTGTAGATGGGAAACTCCAGGAGCAAGTGGAGCTATTTAGGCGAGAAATCAACAGATTGGAGTACCAGAACGATCAAGTGTCGAAGGTAAGTGATCTAGAGAGAGAGAGACCTAACAAGATTATGAGTATAAAATTAATTATCTCCCCCCCCCTCTCTCTCTCTCTCTCTCTCTCTCTCTCTCTCTCTCTCTCTCTCTCTCTCTCTCTCTCTCTCTCTCTCTCTCTCTCTCTCTGTAATACACACACAGGAATTGGCTGAAGTGGTCAAAAGGTACGTGTGGAATACTTGTGTGTTTATTTGGCACTTAGTTATTAATCTCGTGGTGGTCACTGCAGTGGAGGGGGCGGAGCTGGAGGCGGAGCCAGCAGTACACTACTTAATAAGGCAAACAAAAAGGCGAGTGAACTAAACGCAGCCATCCATTTTTCACTTTAGCACGTAATCATGACACGATTTGTATATAGCTCTTGATTTAGTGTGAACTTTTCAGTTCTACAATCAGTTTCTCTCTCTCTCTCTCTCTGTCTGTCTGTATAGAATGAAGACTTGCAGAGCAAGGTGGAGGAGCTACAGAATAGAGTTCTGTCCATGTCTGATGACCTGAGGCAGAGCCAGACCAAGTGGGTCGACGCTACCAGGGAACTGAGGGAGTCTGAGGACAAGGTCAAGAAGAAGGAAGACAGGTCTCTCCCTTTCTCCCTCCCTCTCTCTCTCTCTCTCTTCCTCCCTCTGTTTTCATGAACTGTCCACTTAGAGACCAGGAAGGAAAGCAGGGAAGGGGGAGAGTGTATCATATAAACGGTCACTTCTCATTGATCCAAAATGCTCACAATGCTGCGTATATACCTCCTCTAGGATCAAGGACCTGCTAGAGGCCAATCGTAAGCTGGAGGAGAAGGTGACTGATCTCAACAGCCAGATGGCAAACTGCATTCAGACCAACAAACTCTTGATCGATGAGCACCAAGCGTTGCAGACGCTCTACAACGCACACGAGAGAAAGTTGAGGGAAAGCCAGACGGAGAACGATCAAATAGTAGGTTCACTCTCAACGCTGGTCCCATGGTTCATAGTTCTGCTAGAAATGAGTTGTTGTGGATTGGATGAGATGATCATTAATTTTTATAACACTCTGGTTGAATTTGTATACTAATTATTTGTTTTTTTCTGCTGCTTAGCGACGTGAGCTTTTGACCATCAAGGCTAAGGAGGCGGAACGACTCAACGAACAAACGGAGAGTATCAGGAGGTAAAAATTTATGCATCACGACACTTTTTGATGCATCTAATGTAGTCAAAACGTGTTTGCGTGATTTATAATGTTCATTCACTAATGGTGGAATTTGTTTCTTGGCTATCAGGAAGAGAGATGAGCAGCTGAAGGACGAGTTGCGTAAGGCGTCAGAAGAGAAAGAGCCTTTGCTTCGTCGGAGCAGCACCAAGGACGAGAAAAGCCCCCGGGGGAGGAGGGAGAGCTCAACGTCGTCGGACAAGATCCATGTCGAGGAGCCGATGGGACCGTCCATTTGCCCGGACTCAGTCTTCCAAACACTGGTAACTCGACTTTACCAAACGCTGATTTTTCATGATGCATACATAATAGCAAAGGTCTACTACATAAGGTCTGCTGCATAGAACTAGGCTACTAGCATTTTGCTGCCTGGTAGATGCCGTATCCGAAGACAACAGTCCTGGAGGTGGCATAATCAGAAGAAATCTGATATGTTCCCCAGTTCTCTATGTACACTATATGCACACTTGAAAAATTTTAAAGAATATATCAACCTTAGGGGCAGGGATCTATGTTCCCCCACCAGTTCAATTGATACATGTAATATGCAAAGATAAAGGCACGATAATATTGTTATTGAGTATATATTTTCCACCCGTTTGGACTAGGATGCTCACGATAATGAAGTGTGTGCCGTGGCTTTCAGTGCGGACGGCCACTACCTAGCCTCTGGTGGGGCAGACAAAAACATCAAAGTCTGGAGCTGGAGAAGCGCTCAAGGTAGATAAATAATATTTGTTTTGTTTCGTAGGGTGGAAAGATTGTGTTTTTATTCTTTGTTGCAGAGAAAATGGAGGCCAAGTGCACTCTCTATGGCAGTACAGCCAGCATCATGTCTGTTCAGTTTGACAACCATGTACGTTGATCTCTCTCTCTCTCTCTCTCTCTCTTCCTCTCTCTCCCCTCTCCCACCCCATTTCTCTCTCCGATTTCTCGCTCCTACTAACTAGAATCCCCCCCTCCCCAGGGAAAGTTGGTTTTGGCCGCTTCCAATGACTATGCTGCCAGGATATGGGCCACTCATGACCAGAAGATAAGGGTATGTATGATACAGAAATAACTTATTACAATTGATACATATACATCTGTGGATGTGTGTGCGTACGAGCGGGAGTGTGACCTGAAGGCATTCGACCTAGCTGAGCTAAAACCTTACCTTTCTTGGTATCCCTGCCGTGGACTTGTATATATTATATTATGTGACCAACTGTGAGAAAAAGGGACCATTTGGGACTTAAGTGTATCTGCTCTTTGTTGATGTCAATACACTGATACAAGTATCCTCACTACTACACTTGTAGAAAGCAAGTTGGACATTGTCGTGATAAAAACTGGTCTTTTTTCATACTAACATGAATGGTCCCTTTTCTCATAGCAAGTCACATAATTATTACGTATATGACGTATGTATGTATTCATCACCAAGACTTAGTGTCATCAGATGTAGTAGCTCCTATTTGCTCATTTGTCTCCAGCATACCCTCACCGGTCACAATAACAAAGTGATGGCTGCCAAGTTCCTGGACGACAATGCTAAAGTGGTGAGACCCTTACGATGCTGTGTGTGTGTAATATTATGCAATGTTTGTGTGTACAGTAGAGTATGTCTGTAACTGCTGTGGATCGTAGACAGGGGTGGATTGGTGCGTAGATTATGGGGGAATATAATATAATCTATTGTGGTGGGTTGGTGGTGATGGTGGTGGGTTGTGGGGGGGGGGGGGCTTTTTTGCATAGTGTACAGGGAAGTCATTGAAGTGAAGAGCGGCGACAGCGCTGCTCTTGAACCCCGTATTTACCTTTGATGAAGTTTCTTAAGCCACATGTATTCTTTTGATATTTACATGTAACCACAGCACCGCTCTTAGAAGTCTAGCACAGCTTCCAGCGAGTGACTTGCATGACATACTCTAATCACTCAACTAGTAGCTCTTTTTAACGTGAGTGCATGCCTAGATTAAAGACCGAATAGTTGTTAGGTGTGGAAAATCTAAGGAATGCAGTATATTATGATGCACTATTTCTCTCTCTCCCGTGAGTTTGTTGTGATGCACTATAACAACAATAATTGTTACTGCAGGTGACTGGGAGTCATGATAGAACGCTGAAGATATGGGATCTGCACCACAGAACTTGTAAGGAATTAAGGGGGATATCCCAGTGATACAAACTACTTTATTATATTATACAAAATATTTCCTTTGATCCAGTGTGCGTAATAATTATTAATGATTAATTTTTATACTGAGCTACTCAGGAGACGGGTTATTTGATTGATTGAGACGATTCAATCTTTCCATTCCCATTCCAGGTACCAGGACTCTGTTTGCCGGTTCCAGCTGCAACGACATAGTGGCTGGAAGGGGAATGGGAAACACAATCATCAGCGGCCACTTTGACAAGAGAATCAGATTCTGGGATCTCAGGTACGTACATGTGCACATGTGGTACTAGACTATACAGGCCCTGAGCTACGGACCAGCCAAATCAATGTTCTTTCTAGTATACAAAAGGTATGTTGGCCCCTTCAAGCCTTCAGTAAAAAAAAATCTTGTCTTTGGTGAAAGCTTGAGCTTTGATGTGGCTACAGGGTCCACCCAAACATCTTGAATTGTGCTTACACTGCAAATTTGCCATTCAATTTTGCTGTTATACTATATATATCCTTCAGTTTGGCTGCTATAGAATTGAGTAACTACCCTTTTCGTACCATTGTTTCCCTTCACAACCACCTACCTTTGAGACCAACACTGGCCAGTAGTATTAATTTTGGGGGAAAGTGACTATATTATATACAAGATTTTATAGGCTTTGTGAACCCCTGGTACAGGCGGTAGTGATATAATATTATCATGCTTATGGCACATGCACCTACATTGAATAGATTGGTATGTACGTGTGTAAGGTCATGTGCACCCCAGTCTATAACATCATGATGTTTATAGTTCATTTGCTCTTTCATGACCCCTCAGGCTATCCTTTGATCATCTAGCTACGCTCATCCCATGACCAATTATTCACTCATTCGCCTATAAAAAACCCTTAGTTGCTAGGCGATCGTTATTGCTCGGGTATGTGAAACAATGTAGGTGGTACTATAACTACACATTTACATGATTAAGGTAGATTGCTGGGTACTGGGTATATTATAGCGTGTTGCACACTTACAGTGTAAGTGATTATACCCTATACTCATAACTACACATGTGTACGTGATTAGGGTACAGGGTATACAAGGTCATTTGGTCCCCTAATCTTCCTTGTTTACTATGCAGAACTGCCACTCCTAATGACATTGCTCTCCAAGGAAAGGTGACCTCTCTGGATCTATTTCCTGGTACGTAGGTGTGTGTAGCACAGCACATGCTTGCCACATTGTGCAACAATGCGTGCTAAAATACTATGTGGTTGCGTAACATCAAAGATACCCTTTATCGAACTGTCTGCGGTGCTTAGGGTAGTATAGGTATAGGAGGCGTAATCCGATAAGCCCTTGATAGCATCCCACTGCTTTATGACCTGTAGCGTACAAAAGATTGTTTTTTTCCCTTTTTTGTCTGTGGCATTCCCTCTTCTCGTTGCCGCCGCCGCCATGTGATTACATCGTGTTAAATCATCCCCCTTTTCTCTCTCTCTCTCCCTTTCTTTCTTATCGCAGAGCGCCATCTGCTCCTGTGCTGTACCAGGGACGACACCCTTCGTCTCATTGACCTTCGCCAGTACTCCATCACCACCACCTTCAGGTTGACCAACCAACCTCACCTACCCTATAATATTAAAAATTAAAAATCTAAGTTGCTCTGAGTTATTAACGTTTTTGTAATGTATTACATATATTATGGCATATCTGGGCCATCCCTACTTATAGAGTCTACCGACCCTATGATACGCACAGTGGAATCCCTCTAAACGGCCCCCACCCCTGATGACCAGCCACCCTGTCTATAAGCGGCCACTCACTTTGGTCCCACAACTCCTAGTTGCATCACCATACATAATATACTTATTATAGGGGGAAGATCTGAGATAAGGCCACCACCCCTCCCTAACCCCAAAATTAAATTCCCCAATGGTGGCTGCTATAGAGGGCTCCACTGCACCCCTTAATTGTTTTGCACTTCCACGATCACATAATAATTACATTATCCCTATCATCCTATTACCCTATGCAGCACCAGTGGGTTCCACGTGAGTGTAGACTGGACTAGAGCATGTTTCAGGTAACGTAAGGAGTCACAACTATTATGATCTTGATGATAATACATTGTCATCACTCTCCATTCTGCATGCGTGTATGTGTGTGTGCAAGGGGGGAGGAAGCCCCATACTGGGTACTATGATTACGCTTCGAGCATACAGAGCATTTATTAAGGGCCGGTAGTAGTAAGAGAGAGAATAGGCTGAATGCTCGATCTGTATCTAGTGAAGTATAAAATTCACCAGATCCCCCCTGCCCTGATCTGGTTTTGTTCCTGTATCATAGGCAAAGGAAATGTTAACTTATAAACATCCTAATCATGACGTTTTGTCCTGTGACTTGATTATTGCAGCCCTGATGGACAGTATGTTGCTGCTGGATCTTCAGATGGCACTGTGTACATATGGGAGACACTCACCGGCAAGATGAAGAGCAAAAAGGAGCATGCGTACGTCGATTATCTTATCTGATTCTTCCTGCTGCACTAGCATAGTGATTGTGTGCTTTTTGTTGCTCTCTCTCTCTCTCTCTCTCGCTTTCCCTCCCTCGCTCTCTCTCTCTCTCCCACAGTAAGGAGGTAGTTGCCTGTGCTTGGCATCCTAAAGGTCAGATGTTTGTGTCTGCTGACAGGAACAAGAAGGTGATGCTATGGAAGCGCTAACTTTTAAACAACCAAGCAAAGTGATTAATGTTGTGTGTGTAATAAGATACTATATAGCAAATAGTTTATAGCACTTGATTGCCATTATTAATTATTTTGACGAGATGCCAAAAAATTGGAAGTCGTTTTGAAATAGGTAAGGGTCGTCAATTGTCTGCGCACATATCACATTAATGGGGGGACCATCATAAGAATTTAATATCAACAACTATACATTAATAATTATTGGGAGTAAAAATAACAGAAAGTAATACATTACAATATCACGACATTGTACAAATAAAATTAATAATTGAGATAAACCACTTCACAAATCAATATCATCACCTGTTGTCCTGCAATCTCTACTGTCCTTAACAATGCTATCATCTATATCATTGGTGTCATTGGTGCTCACAGTCTTGGTGTGTACGAATCCGGAATCTGAATACCCAGTATTCTGATCGGGACCCACAATGACTGACGTGGGAATCGACCCCCCGCCAGGCGGACTCTCCTCCTCCTTGATGACATCATCTGGTTCTGGCGACTTCTTCCGTCCCAGTAGAGTCATGAACGGGTTACGTCTGATCCCGTGCGGTATAGGCCTCCATCTCGTTGCCGTGGGGGCATCCCCATTATTAATACTGCCAGAGCCAATAAAGCTGCTATCGAGGAGGGGTTCGCGATAGGCAGTGGCGTCAAGGGTAGTGTACCGTGGGATGATGGAGGAGTGGGTGGAGCCTTCAAGGCTGCGAATGCGATCGTCTTCGTCGGCGTCGGTTTTGATCTGCTTCACGCTGTCCTTGAGGAGGTAGCCACAATCCCTAAAGGAGGGTATGAGCCGATCGCTCACAAACTCAGAAAGAGTCATTCCTCGCCGCTTCAAGATCTGCTCAAAGACCAGCAAGAGGATACCAAGGAAGATGGTCACCACGACTAACGTGGTGCTGATCGCTCTAAGCGGATCGACGAAGAGATAGAGCTCTGGCTGCGTCACGATTGTCGTCAGGAGGACCATCCACGTGACGAGAAAACCGAAATAGTTATCAACGGAATTCTGGTAGGGCCAGGTGAGAAGAAACACGAGGAGAATAATGGAGACGGTGATGAGGAGACCGAAGTGTCTCGAGACGTAATCCTGGATGAAGACTCCCACAATTACGAGAACGAGACGTCGTAAAATGCTCAAAAGTACCCACCATCTTCGACGGTCTTTGTAAGGACTACAGTAGACATCCACAATCGGTTTAAACTTTGGGAAATAGGTGAGGACGATTAACATGAAGGGGAACGGCGTGATGAAAACGATGACCAGAAAGAACGAAATCACGGCCCATGGCAAGTGTGCCCCCTTGAAACACATGATGGAAGCATCGTGCACGAGTACATAGTCTCGTGTTCCGTTCTCGGTTGGACCAATCAGGCGACAGTGCAGTAGCTCGTACGACGTAATGGCGATGTTGATGTACGATATGAGAAGCAGGAGCCACAGCGCTTGAAGGAAGGAATGGCGTCCAAAGTACTTTGCGCAACTCTTGATGCAGGTGAGGAGAAGGACGAGAAAGAGAAGGATTAGGATATAGAAAGGAGCGACATACTGGAAGGCCAGCCGGGAGAGACCGTCGAGATGTGGAGTGATGCACATGTTGAAGGTGAAGTCGGGATTGAAGAAAGCCAGGAACATGAAGTCTTCATAGTCTGTGCGGCCAGAGAGGATCACCATGGTAGCCTGCATGAGGTAAAAGATTATTAAATAATTTGTGAAAAAGTTAACCTCAGAAGCTGAACTCTTATCATAAAATACCTAATGATAAGCTCACACACACACACACACACACACACACACACACACACACACACTACACATGAAACTGCATGGTAGCACACACAAATGATCTACATTATGAGGTGGACGTACTTGTATGAAGAAGAGTAGGGAGTCCAGTGTTGGGGAGACACCGAGGTTGAAGGCCACGGCGCAAGCAACCAGCCCAAGGCCAAAGAAGAGAGTGAAGATCAAGGCAAGCCACGGATGGTAGCTATACGCCCGGTCACTGCAGTCTCGACACACCTGCATCATGAAAATGATACAAAATGCAAAATTCAAACATTATGATTATACACATACCAAGATGTGTATTGCTTCTTTGCATGCACATTTTAGTGCTAAGAAATAATATTATGTATTAATGTCTGGTTGCATGGTGTTTCACAGCCTAGCTAGCTACGCATTATTATATTATAATACTGGTTGTTAATCTTTCCTAGAATACTATTCTTTGAGAGTTGATTATTCTTACCGTTGAGTATAGTGTCACTGCAAAGCCTGGCTTGCACTGTCCACAGAGGGGGCCTTGCCTGTTCTCGACGCACGGAAACTCCACATTAGCCACGAACCACGAGTCCCGAAGGTCCCCTCGACAGTACCCTCGGGAGCACACCTCAATCGAAAACTCACCCTGTCGCTCGAAGTCGACTAGCTCTGAGACGTTTGTACTATTAAAGCAATAGACAGGGGCACCCCCTCCTGGAATGAGGCCAATAGCGTACGGAATGACGTCGACTGGATCGAAATTTCCGGAACTGTTTCCCTGAGCGATTTCGGCCCTCTGACGACTCTCGTGAACATATGACGTAAAATCGCTCTCCACTGCTGTAGCATTGGGTGGAATTCTCGGACAAGCGACGATATTTGGAGGATACAGAGATGGGTTCGATCTGGAGGTTTCCATGGGGATAAGCCCCGCCCATAGGAGGCTGTTGAGTTCGATGGTGTAGCCATCGATACACTGGTGAGAATAGGAGAAAACTCGAGAGGAAAATCTGACGGGAGCATCGGGGCTCGAGAAACAATGACAGGCCAGCGGCTGGTTGGTGGGGATCCGCTGAGTCACACTGAAGTTGGTCAATATCCACTGGTTGACCTGGGAGGGTGTGAGTGTATGTTTGAGTATGTGGATTATCTAATATTATTATTGTGATTTATGCATGACATTGTGATATTATACTAGAGTTAGAATTGTCTTAAGTTTGACAAGCATTGTATAAGCTTGCTAGATCATGTTTTGACAGCTTCCTATATTCACGACTCTGTCTCAGTCACCTGATATGCACTATACACAATAAGTACATATTAGTCACTGAAATTCCTACACAAAATTATTATGAACTATATAATAATAATAATATTATGCACTTTTCATATGGCTACACTGCAGCGGCATGGTTATATACTCACTTCATCGATGGTGGAAGCTCCTGGGGGGTCGTAATAGCCGAGGGGACACTGAGCCAACTTGAACGGAATCAAAAGCTCAATCTTCTGGTCTGTGACTTGGGAATCGGACACGATCCTCAATTTCCCTTCCGTTCCGGGGAGACCGACTAGAGCGAGTCCAGACAGGGCTCTGTTGGGTGTGAAGTACACCCTATCAATGTACGCATACTGGAGCCCATTTAGCTGAATCAGCACTCCTGGCGGCTGGTCGAGTTCATAGTCCAACTCCATGTAGATGGTGCTCGAAATGTAGTTCAGAAATTGGTCGGCCAATTGGATAGTCAGATCGAACTGCTCCCCAGGGGCGGGGCTAAGGTGGAGGTTCGCGGGATCGGCCTCTGCACACTGTCGTCGTCGGAAATCTGGGGTTAAAGTCCACGTGGCCTCAATTCCGGCCCAGGGGTAGATGAGCTTGTCGACAGTCGGGTGAAATCCTGTACCAGGCCTGTAGATGTTACGTAGTTGGTCATTCATGCGCTGAAGACCACACTGGAGCTCGGACTGAAGATACACACTGGTAAAAAAAATGACAATAAGACATTAATTTTGGACGTTGACCCTCATTAATAATTTATTAGCCAGTCCAGCTATAATATTATTACCGGTATGTGTATGTGCATCTACATCGTTCACTGCCATTAATTTTGGAGACTTACGTTTCATTGAGTAGCGCGTGAGAGCAGTTCGGAAAGAGATAGGTGATTTTGCCGACTGTCTTATAGCAGCGAGTCGACGCCCCGTAGAAGAAGAGATTGGTGGGACCAGTCGAAGTGGTCTGGAGAACTAGCTCATTGTCGATCATCACCGTGCCGTCGTTCGGAATGGGGAGAAAGCGAGACGAGTCTTCAGGCAGGAAGTTGGCGGCAATGCAGCCACGCATGCTGAATGAGTGGATGGTGTGGCCCTCCGCTACAGCTCTGTTTCCAGAGAAGAGGAACCTGGTCACTGTCTGAAGGGAGAGAGAGAGAAAGCGAGGTAGAAAGGAGAAAGAGGAGAGAGAGGGAAGAAGGGAGAAAGAGAGAGGGGTGAGGAAGATAAGTGAACACAATTATTGCATATACATTTCTGGGTTAGAAAGACTTACTTCATTATGGACCACAGGCTGGAGCTCGTTTCCGAACGTCACAAAGCAGTTTCCAAACAAGTTCTGTGCTTGAGTGTGATTGTACTCGCTAGCTAAGTGAGCAGTACTTGCACTGTCGGCATAAATTGCTCCACCAGCAAAAGAAGCTTTGTTGTCAAGGAAACTGCCCTGAGTCACTCCAGACATGTCAACCTAGAGAGAATGAGCAGAAGGGAGAGAGAGAGAGCAGGAGGGAGAGAGAGAGAAAGAGAGAGAGAACGAGAATGAGATTCAAATCCTAGCATCTGGCCGTACCATGCTATATAATCATTAGCACAGTAACAATATTCATTTCGATTCAAGTCACAAAAAATGCTCATGAATGCATGTACTGCAAGTAACCCAGCACTGCTTGGTGGCAGCATGGATGAATACACTCAAAGAAAAGGTCAATTTCAGCTATGTGGTGCCAACCTTGTAACCAAGAAAAAGCATCTTTGAACCTATGTGTGGGGGAGTGTTGTTATACTAGGCAAGATATTGAACCATACCTACCAACCGTCCCTACTTTGGAGGGACAGTCCCTATTTTTGGTGCACTGTCCCGCTTTTTCTTTGCTTAAAATAAGTTTTGTCCCTATTTTTGTGACTTTTTTGTGCACTTTTTTCCTAACAAACTTGGTAATTTTGGCTATTTTTGCCAAGTTTCTCAGTAATGTCCCACTTTCAGGCCAAAAATCCCACTTTTTCAAAGATTTTGTCCCACTTTCAGGTTTTGATAGGTTGGCAGGTATATTGAACCGAGTTATTATTATTATCACAGCTCAGCAAGATACGATGAAATCCTGTCACTCTTTGCATTTTGACTCACCCTTGAGCCTTCCTGTATGTTGATAGCAGCACCAACATCTGCCTTGTTCTTGACGAACAGTGCATCCCCACTCACATAGAGGAGGGAGTTTCGCAGCAGAACCGCACTGCCAGTGTTATCGTAGAACACACTGCATAGCATAAGACGAGAGAAAAGATCATGTATGGAATAAATAATTATCAATATTGAGACTCAGAGCCATGCATGTATCGGCACTGAACTGCATGCATCTGCGTGATCCCAGCTAGCTCCAAAAGGATTATAATGATAGTAAGAATCCACTAGTTGATGTGATAGCATATGTCACTGTTTTAGTTGGTGAACATATTCGGCAAAATGTGGTCGGTGACTTAGTTTCATTACATACAATACTTTACTACAAAACCATGCCATTTTTGACGAATACATTATTCCTAGGATCCACCATTAGCGTCAATAGCATGACATGATTATATAGTAGATATTCACCTGATTCCAGTGATATTGAAGAACATTCTGAGCAGAGTGACCACACCTTCCTTCAGCTGTGTGGCCTTATTCTTCGTAAAGGTGCAGTTAGTGAGATTAGCGGTAACCAACGGCAACGATACAGGGTCAAACAATCCGGCCTGATTCAGGAAAGACGGACTATTAAACACAAACACCCCAGCTCCTGAATAAGCCCGATTTCTCTCGAAATAATTTCGCGATATCTGCACAAGATTGTTCTCAGGGCTCTCCAGGTAGGCTACGAAAACGCCACCACCTTCGAAATCTGCGACATTATTCACGAACAAGCTGTCTTCGATTGCTAAGCTATTGTCCCTTGTGCCGCCGTAGAAATAGGCAGCTATACCTCCTCCATAGCGAACGTTATTCTCCTCAAAGATACAGTTTGAAAATCGTACGGAGTTTCCGCTAGAGAAGCTATCGAAATTCACCAACATATGGCTACCACCAGCGTTAATGTTTCCGCTCGATACTACGTTCTCTATCAGTGCAGTGCTGTTTGTGGACCCGGACAGAAACCGGATCCGCATTCCAATGCTATCCGAACGAGTACTGGAATAGCTGTCATCGGGTGGAGCTTCAATTGTGAAATTTGTAAAACTGCTGTTACGGACGACAATTTGAATGGGGGGCCAGAGACTCTGGCATTCAGCATCACTGCGGCCATTGTCTGCACAACCATGCGAGATGCTCAAGCCATAGGATTCCTTTGATCCAGGCTCGGTATTTCCAAAAAATAGAGAATCAGTGATCTCGATTGCACCATAGGCTCGCTGTGCTATCACACCCGTACTCTGCAATCTCGATACTGGAAACACACATCTTGATATTCGGATATCTGACGTGGAATCAAAAAATAGCGTAGATTTTCCGATAAACGACGTATCAAATCCCTCAATATTCTCGATACTGACATTCCTACACTGCCGGAATTCAAAAAAGGCTCTAGGTGCTCCCACAGAGTCCCGGCTTGTAATTACAACCCTCCCCAATCCAACAATTCTCAGATTAGTCCAGTTCATCAGACACACCGGGGGAACAAAGTGGTCCCCCTCGAGGAAGTACAACGTCGTAGAACTTCTGCCATCGTCGTCCCCAAGGGATATGTGGCAGCTGCCACGAGTCGAGCTATTGTCGAAGAGCGGGCTTTGGTCGATAATCAGCTGTAGACTTGCGCACGGGCGGTCGATGGAATGCCCGCAAGTTGCGATATCTGTTGAACCGTTGGTTGCTGCTATGTACCACACGACGTCTGTGGGTGTGGCACCTCGAAGCAAGGTAGCTGCAACTGCAACAAGCCACAGCAGAGACGAAGTGGAGAGTGGCAATCTATGAGGAGCAAGAGAACGAGACATCACTCTCTCTCTCTCTCTTTTTGTCAGCTGGTTCCTTCGATCCTCTTCTGTTTTCTGAAGGCTTAGTAGTGCTCACACGTTCTGATTGCACCACAAATATTTTTCCAGCACCAACTGCAACATGCATGCAGCGCATAGCGTGCAAGCGCTAATTAGGTTTGCATTGCGGCCTCGTGACTTCCGGCATAGTGTTACAACCAAGCAATGAATTTCGAAAAAAATTATGATTGCCATGCAAACATAGAGATAAAGAGAGAAGAAATAGATTATTGTGAGTCTTCTTTTTCCCAGAGTTTGAAAGTTCTGTCGTAGGAGGCTGTGGCATAGTATTGTTGATCTGCAGAGAAAGAAAGAGAAAGACAAAACGAAATCAATATCGACAACTTCATCGCGAATTATTAGCCACACTAACCAGGAGAGAGGTCGACGCACATTAGTTTTCCTTCGTGTCCGGCCAGCGTCTTGAGTGGAGTCCATCCGGGGTGAGCCCAGATCTTGGCCGTACAGTCGTATGATGATGTAAGAATGAAATCACCAGTACCAGCTAATGCATGTGAACAATTATTATAAAATTAATGATTGCACTAAATTGCCAGTACAGTAAAGGATCACCACAACTTCAGCAAGTTTTTCTCAATAATAATATCATTCCTCCACCCACCCAACCCCCAAATCGAATTTATTAGATAGAGTCCACCCCCTAGAATTGTACTAGCAATTATTCCCTAATCATTGTTATGGTACAGTAGAAACTGGCTCACGTTGAAATTTGAGCTGTGAGACAAGGTTGGAGTGAGCAGCGATTGTGTAGAGCTTGCTCTTTCTCCTCAAGTCCCACACATTCACTGTGTTATCATCACCTCCAGTGGCCACGTGGTAGCTGAGAGAGAGAGAGAAAGGAGAGAAGAAAGAAAAAGAAAGAGAAAGACATCTTAATAATCAGCAAAGAAGTAATAGAGAAATTTCCACATAATATAATTTCTGTTGTGCACATCATTGGGCATGGTGCTACAGTAGTCCTCACCCATTGGGAGAGAAATCCATGGACAGTACATTCTTGAGATGCCCGTCCAACAGCATGAGGCACTTCCCAGACCTCAGGTCCCACAAACGACCACACGCATCCATGCCACTGGGAGAGGGAAAAAAAAAACGAAGAAATACAATGTCACGCAATTGGTGAACTATTTTAGTATAATAATTATTAATGCTTTACCAAGAGCCTGCCAGTGAGCCATCAGGATGAAAGCATACATCATACACCGCGCGTGAGTGACCTTCCTGCAAAATTTAACAAAAATAGTACATTAGGATAATGACCAAATACTGACTCTGATATAAGCACAATGTTAAGTAGGACAGCAGAGGTTATATATAGCAGCAGGCACAGATTTACCTGATGCAGCACTTCAGTCTTTGTCTCCAGATCCCACAATCTCCACGAGTGATCAAAACTTAAGAATTAAAAGAAAAAAAGCAGTACACATACTTAAACCAATAGGAACATCCGCTCGACAACAGAAGAGAAAAGAATATGTACATGAATAGTGAAAGTGATAGCTACAATGACAATAAAGTTTGTCTCACCATGCTGTGCCGAGGAACCGGCCTGAAGGATGGTAGGCCAGTCGAGACACTCTCTGGTAGTGACCTTCCAGCTCAGCTAGCGGAGTGTCACTACAGAGCAAAAAAAATTGTTACTTTTTGTTTAGGAAAAAATAAAATGTGCTCAAAGTTGTATGTGGGGCCTATAATTTTACAGGGGCAACACACAATTGTGCAGTCTCACTTATATAAAAAAAAGTGCCCAAAGTTATAAATTATTATGTGGGGCCTCTAATAATTATAGGGACAAAACTGAATGCACGTCAGTAGAGGTATAGTAGCTACCTCTCCAGGTTCCAGAGACAGACCGAGCCATCGGCTGCACAGGAGGCGAGGGCAAGGGTCGAGGGAGGGAGGGAGATGGTCGCCTGAGGGTGAAACGCTATAGCACCTGCTCTCTCATTGTGACCTACCAAAAATTAATATGAAAACATTTTGTAATTATAGCACTTTAAAGCTATAGATAGTGACTAGACTATAGTAGATGCTTTAAGTAAAGAAATGCGATGTCCAAATACTTAATAGTTAGTGAAGGAATGCGCCGTAGCAGCTCACCTCTCAGCACTCTGACTAGCTCACAGTCAGGTATGGACCACAGCTTGCAGAGACCACTCCTGCAGGAAGAGATAATAATATAATATACCAGTAAATGGTTTTATTATTCAGTCAGACGCTACTGAATGACAGTGGTACATACCATGAAGCTGTAGCTAGCATCTTGGAGTTGGGGGAGAACTGACAGAATGAAATGGGTCGATCATCACCAATCTGACTGCAAGAGTTGGACAGTTGCTGGCGGGGGAGAGAGAGAGAGATTCAGCATCATATTTAATTTACATAATATTATTATATGTATGCTTATTATACCCTCAGCTTTTTGTGCAGATTTTGAATTCTAGCTGCCTTCTCTGGTCCAGGTCTCTGAGCTTCCTCTCGAGCTTTCTGTAGTCTAGCCTGGGCTCTGGGACAAGGAAAGAAAAAAAAACATTCAAAATACAAAATACAAGTGACACTTGAGCAGTTGCACTGTACTTTGATATAGAGTAGTCAGCAATCCAGTATCTTGCAGTGGTGAGTTCAGGAGGCCCTTCGTGATACCAAACCACGGGCCCTTCGTCATCATCAACGTCAGGAGCGGTGGCAGCAGCCGGAGGAGGAGCAGCTGCTAACATGGAGGGAAGGGAAGGCTTGTCCAGCTTCACACCTAACTCAACTGGGAGGGAGGGAAGGAGAGAGAGGAGGTAGAGAAAGAGAGAGAGAGAGATGAAACAGACGGCATAAAATTAGCAACATTATATGACTAATAGTGATAGAAATATTAAAATATTTTCAAACCAACCTAACTCAGCGAGGACTGATCTCAGCCGAACTCTCCTGTCCGCCGGACCCTCTCCAAACAGACCTGTATTAGTATATTCAGTATTCATGTAACTTGTACACATTGATGATGATACGGATGATATGGGACTCACATATTGGTTCCTTCAACTCTCTTAGTCTGCGCTTCACCTGAGCATCATCCGTAGGGACTATAATGGAGTTGGCCTGGGAGGTTGGGGGGGGGGGGGGGGGGGGAGATATTCAATATGGCCCTTGCAACAAGCATATATAAAACTTAATGACCTACTTTCTTTCGTCTCTCAAACTCGGCTAGAAGCTCGTTTTGTCTTTGATCTGGAACACGTTGAATCTCAACGCCATCCACTGCAAGTACACAGATGTACGTTCGTCTATCCATCATGAATATCATTAACATTCTTGTATGAAACCCACAAGTGGTATCGTACACCACGGGGTACATAAGAGCCCTGGTCACAGGCTGATCCTCATTAAAAGGGCTTTTGCCATCTGTGGCACAGGGCCTTGTGCCCTGCGGAATCGCAATCAAGAGATTTCGGAAGCATAATTTTTGGGACAGGGGGCAGTCAGATTCCCAGTGGAAGGACGCCCCCACAACATATGAATACAACTAATATAAAATATTGTTGCCATGCTAATTCAATAATCATGACATTTGCTGTTATAACATGGTGTGCGCAAAGTGCACTTGTGGAGGTCTAGGTACCTCTCTCTCTCTGGTTCGATTGAGTGCAAGAAGTGTCAGACTTGTATAGCACAACCATTCATAAGATGCATGCACAGATGACGATAATTAGTGAAATGCAAGCTTATTATAAGCACACCAATACAGTACTCGCATCTTTAGACAGTGCATTGGACAAGTGCAAGATGAACGCACGTTGTTAGAACGTGTATTCTAAATAATACGCACCATTCGCGATGTTGATGTTGCCTGCCCTGATCCCTGCAAGGACAGCCTCTGAGAGCCCTCCATTGCCTTTCAATCCACTTCCTCCGCCAGACGCAACCGAAAGATCGCTTTTCTTCTCGTCTCCGCTTCCGAAATGGACTCGAGCTTTCTTCGCAGGTGGTTCGTCAGCCATATTTTCTACAAGGTGTGATGTAATGGTGAATGACGTAGCATAGTGCGTAAACTTCCACGGTGTGCTTTAAATAGAGTAACATGCGACAACAAACCACATAGCAATAGATAGAGCAGCGATCATAAAGAGAGAATGCCGGAAGAAAGAGGCTATGGTAAATTCTGTGTCTTTCTATCGAGAAGCTTCGGAGCGGTTGCCTCAATAAGTGAGTTGATAGCCTATATTAAAATTAAAAAAACAGTACTTGAACCACTAAAATTAATATTATAAATTTTGGCATAGATTCTTGTGAAGGATACCTTTTAATGCCCTCAGGACATCATTAAAATAGCCTCAACACACTATACCCCAACTTATCAAGTCCTATCACCCCTTTGTATCGTAATTTTTCCATAATTTCATCTTTCTATTTTAATATAATAACTTGTATCCTTCAGAGATAGGGGATGTGTCCATGGTAACTAATAATCATCTTTTTTACTATCGTCCTCCATGCAGTTGTTCTCCTGTGTGGGTTCACGACCCTCATTCCCCTGCCCACCACTCTGGTGGGAGGCTATGGCCAATGCCTGGCAGCTGGGCTCATCCTCATGTGAGTCTCAGTCAAATATATTATATTATGTAGCATCGATATTGATAGACTGTAATAATACACGTACATGTAAGATACAGTGAATCTACAATAGTATTCGTAGTTGTAATCCACGATGGTATTCAAATAGCATTGATAAACTATAATAATGTATGGCATTGTTATAGAATCATTATTTTAATCATAGCTACTACTGTATGTCGTGATGGTATTGCAGAAGACATGCTAACTTCTGTGAGACATAATAATTAATGTTTGCCATGGTCAGGTGCTGTAATTATGTCGACATACCTCAGTGAGGCAATAATTATGTCATAGTTCAGGTTATAAATATAGCTGAATGCTGACTTGCTGAGCTGAGCTGAGCTGGCTGGCTATTGAGCTATGAATATGATCATAATTTCTTATCTGGTGCATACAGCCTCCCTCTGTATGAAAAATTAATAAATAATATTATTTTTGGCTAGTCATGGATAACAGCCACTAAAGTTTAAATTATTTCGTCATGTATGTAGCTTATCAGCGGTTGTGATGTTCTTCCTGGAGGTGACAGTGTTAGGAGTGTGTGTTGATAAATTGTCATTTCTGCTCAAAGTCACCAAATACATGAAGAACTGGATGAGATCAGTGCTATACATCCTGTAGGTCAATATTATTAGGAGGTGTTTACATTGATTCATCTTCATAATATTATTATTGTATAATATTGTTAATGATTTTGGTGGTGTTTCTCTTTCATCCACTCATGCGTACAGACTAGCATTTGTTCCCCTTATACTGGTTTGTATATCAGCGTCAACTCTGGTTGCGCTAGTGATGTTGTTCATGGTAGGAGCCATCAACTTCCTCCTCACCATAGGAACAAAGTAAGACTGTACCTTCATAAAATTAATAGGTATCTTCAAGTTACCCCCCCCCCCCTCTCTCTCTCTCTCTCTCCCTCCTTTCTCTCTCTCTCTCTCTCTCATCCCTCCATTTCGTCTCTTCTTTCTCTCAGAGGTGATCATTCAGAGACCTACATGCAGATGAAACTGTCAGATCTGGGGCAGTTTGAAGCAGCTGCCACTGAGGATGGAGCCACCTCAGACCCAGAGGAGACCTCTAGACTGACAGACACAGAGGAAAAATCAGAACCCAAATAGCAAATTTAACCACAGTGTCAGTGTATAATAATTATTATTACCACAACCAATTGTATGTTTAATTATTGGGTTCATACAGTCACATTCACCATTGCCATTCTCCACACAGATTTAAAAAAGAATATTAATGAGATTGTAGAAACAAGCATAAAGTTATATGCACTTATCATAATATATTCGAAAAAAATTGTAACCCCATCCTCCCGTCGACCTTCCGAACTCTAGGCTGGAACGTTGGTCAGGGTACACTGCAGACTACTGCAGCCAGTTAGGCTTCTGTGTCACAGCCACAGGGGACCGAAGTCAGCCTATGGTGGATTACCAGGCTTTGTCCAGGATGGTGGGTATTCAAGGGAGGAACCTGGGCGACCCCTAAGCCATATATGCCCAGGACCATGTGCAGTTTTCAGCTGCAGGTGCCAGAGGGGGTACCCTGACACCGTCTAGCCCCGATAGTCCCTACCGAAAAATGCTATTTATTGAGCTGGGACAGGGGGTAGCAAAACGCGTATGGGTTTCACGTTGGAATGTACGGACCGTGACGTAATTAATTAAAAGCTATGAATATCATTAACTATACCGCGGCGCGCGCCAAAGTGTATCTCGGCAACGGAATGAGCTATGAAGCTGGAACAAAAACCAAAATGTAGCTCATGAGCAGATGAAAGCAGCTGTCAATAAAGTAGCTTGCTTAGGACCATGCACGATTCATGCTACTTTAAATCTAGGCTATGCCATAGTATGTAATTAGCAAGTCAATCCACATGATAATAATAATGTTCATAAAATTTAATTCATAATAATAATGTGTTCTCCATTATTGCACTATTAAACAGTCTATGCACACAATGGTAAAGTATACAGAATGATTGTGGTGGAGGAAAAAAAGAGCAAATAATATAATACATACCGTACGTCCAGTATAACACATAATAACACATTTCACATAAATCCAGTCATAACAGCTGTCAAAATTAATAACACATAATACAGTAAGTTGCTCTAACTCTGTGCAAAACATTAAATTGCTGTCCAATCTGCTGAATAGTCAAAACCACGAAATTGTTTCTGAAAAAAAGAGGAAATAATGTTAGAGAGAGAGAGAGAGAGAGAGAGAGAAGAGAGAAAGAAAGAAAGAGAGGAAGGGAGAGAGGAGGAGAGGGAGAGGGAGAGGGAGGGAAAGAGAGTGCTAGCTCACCTGCTCCTTGGATCGCAGTGGCCTTGGATTCTTAGGTGGCGTTAAAATTGGCTCTTCTCCAGTAAACTCTTCATCAAAGTTACTGATATCCAGTCGAGATCTCTGCAATTAATACACAACAACATGAAGGGATATATATCTCGATGCAAGGAGTGGATTTCTGCATAGCCTTAAACTCACCAGTACTGGTCGGAAAGGTGGCTTTAGCTCTCTCCTATATAATTTGTCCCATTCAATTTTCTGAAAAAGAATCAGGGGGAAAAAATAATAATAGCATCTAAAGCGTATTGGGTGGCACTCCAATAGTATAGAAAATAAAAAGTAGATGAGATCCGAAGGAACTAAGTGGGAGACATCAACTCACTCGGAAGAAAGGTTGTTTCTTGATATCTGCAGCATCTCTCTCGCTGGCTCCTAACCGCTTCTCTGGGTTTCTCCGCAACAACTAAACCAGTGCAAAAAGGACGGCTTTCAATGATATTCAGATAAAAGAGTGCAACAGTGCATAATGCATACCTTTCTCATGATTGAGATTGCCTCTGATGAGAGGAACCTTGGGTATCTGACATCATCGTTGACAATCGAATCAAACACCTCCTCCTCATCTTCACCGGGGAAGGGAGACTGCAGGGGTCAAAGTGCAAATCAATCCATGATAAATAGTATAAATATTGTACCTTTACACAAAATTAATTTAACCACATTAGGCTCAACTAAACACTTCCATGTACCACTGTGACTGTACCATTAATTTTGCTAGCCTTGTTCCTGAGTCACTCTCATTTTTCAAAAATTACACACAGAAAAATAGGAGTGGTCCAGAGATGAGGCTATGCTATAAAACAAGAGTGCCTATATTATTATTATACCTCTCCAACAAGCATTTCATAGATGAGTACCCCGAGTCCCCACCAGTCCACTGCTCGAGAGTAGGAGACGTCCGTCAGAACCTCAGGAGCGAGAAACTCCGGTGTACCACAGAACGTGCTGGTTCTAGTGCCGTGCCACATATTCTCCTTGCACAGACCAAAGTCGGCAATCTTGACAAAACCCTCTCTGTCCAGCAGAAGGTTATCCAGCTTCAAATCTCTACAAAATCAAAGCGGCATAAGCTTAAGTATTATGCAACTTTGTGTTTAGAGATTGGTTATACCTGTAGACAATGCCCTTTTCATGAAGGTACTGCAGCCCCAGTACTACGCACGCCGTGTAGAAGCTGTATCATAAACAGAAATGACAATTTTGAAACTAGAATGACTTTTTTAAATATAGAATTGCTGGCTCAGCTATTTACCAAGCTCTGGGCTCCTTGAAGATATCCTGATGAATGTGCATCATCAAATCACCTCCGCAAGCATACTCCATCACAAAACAAACATGTTGCTATATTAAAAAAACAACAACAAATTTTAACACTTATCTCCTCCCTCCCTCTCTCTCTCTCTCTCTCTCTCTCTCTCTCTCTCCACTTTCCCTCCTTCAATCCTCTTGCTCTGCCACACACTGTATATACCCGGTACATGTACATACCTCAGTTTGGAAGCAGGAGTGCAGGTTGACCAGGAATGGATGTCGAATGTCGTTGACAGTCTCAAATATCCTCTTCTCTGACATCAAGCTGTCCACCTCGTCTCTGGCTATGATGTCTCCCTTCTTCAGTACCTTGATGGCAACTAGGTCCTTCGACTTCTTATCCTCAGCCATCAGCACCTACACATGTATAGCATAGTAAAATTTAATACCATAATTAGGAATTTTTCCCCAATTTTCACCAATGTCTGGCTCAATACAAAGTATGAGCTCTTGGCGAAACTTTATCCACCAAATTTTGTCCCATACAGTAGTAATCGCTAACAAAGCTAAGATGTCAGAAATGAGAATTATACTATAGATACACATACTGCATATCAAGGGCTAATATGCACCCCCAAAACTCTACAGCATAGGCCATTTTTCTAGTATAGTATTACACACAATCTTTCAAACAAATCTGCATAATTATATCAACTCACTTTTCCAAAGTGGCCCCTTCCTAGCACAGCGATGTACTCGTAGTCGTGCAGACCCTTGAGGTGTGGCACCACGCTCATCGGAGGCGGCTCTGGGAAGCCACTCCTACCGTAAGACATGGCCTGGTCGGCCGATAGACGACGGCTAGCCTTAGGGTGGGAGGGCGGTGGAGGGTGGACGTGGGAAGGAGGAGGTGGGTGTGGCGTCATACTGGCCTTGGCTCCGCCCACTGAGCCAAATGGTGGAGACTGGAGTTGAGGAATCTGTAGTGTATGTGTATGTGTGTGTAATAATATGTGATCTCTTAAAAATTAATAATAATTACTATGCACATTTGTATTGAACAAAATATGCACAATAGTCCATTGTAGTCTTGAGCTCTCTTGCTTTATGGATATGGATTTGCTCAAATAAGTATTTTATTTCGGCAAGACTTACCGCAGGAGGGTGGTTTAATCGAGCAGGTGGAGGTACAGCTGCCCTCAGGGGAGGCATCATAGACTCACTGCTAGGGTAGGACGGATGCTCCTGTCAAGCAAAATAATACAAGAAGAATATATAAAACGTCAGATAGCAATTAAACTTGTACAAAAATTGCAGGATTGTGCGTCTACTCACTGTTCCATGTTCCATCTCTATATCGCATGCATAACATCACTAGCCTTGTCCCCAGGCCCTTACCAGCTGTTCACATAAAATTTGTATTATCGTCTGCTCAATATGACAGATTTTTCAGTGATAAAATTGAAAAGCTGGGAAGGGACTGGGGATGAAGTTATAATGTCACACTCAAGACTTCACAAATGGCTCATAATATTATGTACTAATAACAGCACACAGCACACACCTGGTGCTCTAGCTTGCGATAGTGCAGGGCTTGCTGCTGCTTGCTGTGATATAGGGAGGCAATAGTACCGCGATCGACGGCATCTACTCCCCCCACTCCATCTCCCACCACCACCACCTTCCCCCCATCACCAACAACTCTAGCACTATTACTCAAACCACCGTCAACTTGCTGACATGGCTTTTTTTCACCACCCCAGCCCAACGACTCAAATAGATCCAAAATATACTGCCCCTCCGTACCCACCATTGGGTCCAAGCGGTGATGTCCTGAAGGCACTGAGGATGATGTCACCATTCTATGCGAGGGGGGAAGCTGGGATGTCCCCGGAGGGGATTTTGGCGGGGGGCTACGAGTCCGGTTCCAAGTTGATTCAGGAAAGACGTAGGTTGGAGGGGGCCCAATGGCGGACGAAGTTCGAGGAGAAGAAAGCGAACCTGCGCTTGACCTCCTGTGTTGTTCGATGTCGTCCATGCTGCTCACACTTCCTCCTAGGAACTCTCTCGGAGGGGGGATGATTGGCTCGTTCTGTCCCGACGGGTGAATCCCTGAAATTAAGTCCTCCTCGCTCAGTGGAATCGGAGGGGGGAGCTCTCCATTCATTGGCAATGAGCTATCCTTCATACTGTCCTTACGCACATCCTTAGTACTACGATCGCTGGATTGATTGAAATAAGAAGGCGGCGATAAACGTCCAAAAGTATCCGGAGTGATCGGCGATTTTGGGGTACTCCCACCCGACTGTGACGTAGAGGTCAAAGGTGAACTTGGCGGGGATTGGTCGTAGGAGGATGTGAGTTGCTTGTTTTTGCCGCTACGGTCTGCGGCGTGGTCCTGGGTGATGGCCATGGGGGACGCGGTGGCGTCGGTGTGAGGGCCGATGGTGGGTGCAGCGCGAGTGAGAAGTCTGGTCCAAGTCACAATGTCCGTGTTGATCTCAGTATGACGAAGAACCTTGCCACCTGTACAAGATACATCATAGAAAGGTATCAAGTATACCCAAACAGTTTGCCTTTTGAATGTACTACAGCTGACTTGTACCAATAAAAATGTCGCTATCTACATGTACCTCACACTACATGTATGACAAAAAGAAGCAATGTCTAAAACCACGAGAGAAATATTGCATCAACTAACGTCTGAATATTCTCCTTCCTCTCTTGAGCTTTGGCTGCCTCCTCTCCGTGCGTGGGATCTCGTAGGTAATCTCGGCCAACAGTATACCCTGAGGTTCCAGCGGCAAGCAGAAGGTAATGGAATTCGTGTCGAAGTAGTCCTCTAGTCGGAGATAGAGCAGGCCCGAGAGGGTTGTAAGGTCACCGTCGCGAGCACGGATGCAGATCTCAATCTCACGGCTTTGATGGAGGTCGATTTTTATCTCTTTCTCCCAGGCTCGGCTGCTAGGGGGACTCCACTTGGTCTGGTCAATCTCTTTGTTGTCCAGTGATACTACCGCACTGACTTCATAAGCTGGAGAGAGAGAGGAGAGAGAGGGAGGGAGAGAGAGAATTATCACAAGCAACGTACTGTAGGACGGGTTTTAATTGCGTAGTTTAATGATTGCGTTCTAGTCAAGCCAGGCCAAATTGCAAATCCAATAATTGTGATGGACGACCCCGTACCGTACTATAGTATACGTGAACGTTTATGTTTGCGAATCTATTAATTGCGAAACGTAGAATAACTCGCAATTCGCAATTAATAGATACTCGCAATTAAAACCCGACCTACGGTATACTATATAGTATAAGGATGAGCATACTAAAGCACAAAATTAGATAACCAACTCACTTGAAGGGTCATCAATGTGGTCCAGACTGTGCTGCTTAGTGAGGGCAGCGGCTGCCTGTTTACTCCTCCCGTGCCGGCTCCCTCGTCTGATCCCCCACGTTCCACTCCCGGAGGACCCACCCGGCCCAGGATCCTCTTCCGACGAAGCAGCCGCCGCGGCTGCCGCTTTCTCTGCATTCTCGCGCCGGCTCGGCGTGGGAAGGGTCATGAAAGCCCTTAGACTATGACCGGCAGAGTAAGTCCTAGGTGGACTGCAAGGCTGTAGGTCGTTATCGATCGTGTTGATGGTGGCACGAATCGTGGCAAAATCGAGCAGACCCTCAACTCCGAGTAGCTTGAGGTAGAAGGTGCCCGTGAGTTGGGCGGGTTTGGGCATCACCGGGGGAACGCTGACTTCACCGTTTTGCTCGGCCAGACGAGGGTATTCATCAAGACGGTTGTCCAAGGAGAGCTTAAGTAGGCGGAGTTTTTGAAGGCAGAGGTCTATGCTGCGGTGAGCCTGTGTCAGAGAGAGAGAGAGAGAGAGAGAGAGAGAGAAAATGTATGAAAGTAAAATATATGCAACAGTGGAATTTTCATAATACAAGCACATTCTCAATGTATGCAGGCATATACATGTACCTAAGCTTGTATAATATATTTCTGTACATGTATATTCATAATATGTATGCATACATGCACATTTCTATTAGCTATCAAACACACGTACCGATTGTGAGCTCTTGGCCTTTGGATTGGCCTTAATGATGCTCCTGGCTCCCTGCATGAGTCTAGTCTCTACATCAATCCTATACCGCAGCATGGACACTCTACCCTCTGGCAACTGGCTGGAAGTCGTCGACTTGGTAACCTTCTGACTTCGTTCATTCTCATCCCCTATATGCGAACTACTCATTACGTTCAAACGCATGATCTTCATCCGTAAAACTTCAACTTTTGTCTTGGAATCGCTCAACATCTGTTGTGCTTCGTTGAGAAGCTTTCGTTCGTGTTTGCTCTTTGGGTTGGTGTACATTGTGATCATGGTTTCTGCGCCAGATTTGACCCTCTGCTCGATGGCTAGCTGCTTCTCGAGATTCTGGATTTGAGCATTCTTTCTGTGTGCTGGTGGTGAGCCAGGGTCTTGGAGGGTCTGTGTATCTGCATATCATTTTGCATACACATGGCATCAATATTGCACACACACACACACTTGATACCTTTTAAGTTGCAGGTGCATGTATATGGTTAAAAAGCCATTGCATACAACTACTTTGACGACCTTTACCAATATTGATAGGTCTTGTTAGGTAATGGTCGTCAAAAATTACAGCCCCTAAACTAGCTTGTAAGCGTAACTACCAATATTACTATTAACAAAGAAAATTGCATTATCAGAGATAAAAACAGCACCCACACACAGGCCATTATAAAGGTATAGAACCACATGCACTACACACGCTCTTTAGCAACAAGTATTTGTGATACTTCTAAGCTGCTAGGATCAAAAATCAACACTGAAAGTGTGTTATGAGAAATATCAGGATTCTGCACATTACCACAGCCATCCGGATAAACAAACACACAATTCACAGTCCATGCTAAATTAAACACATGTACATGCATGCCTTCAGAAGACCCACATGTCCATACATGTACATCTTAACCAAAGGGAGAGTTCCCTAGTAAGTGCTCAACTCTACCTATATCTATCTGATGAACCATGCACAGGGAAAAGGCTACAGTTGTATAACATAGGTACATATATCTAGCCTTATAATATATGCTCAGGGTTCGTTCCAATTAGTGCTCACCATCATCATCCGGTACTTGCGCTTGCAGTGCAGACAGTTCACTGTGCAGTGCCTCGAGCTTCTCGTTGCAGTTCTTGAGTATGAGGGACACGGGGGCCTTGGATTTTCTGTCAAAAGCAGCTTTCATAAGTTTCTCAGCCCCCTCCTTGATCTTCAGCTCCTTGCGGATTTCCAATCGAATAGTTTCCTTGAGTGTCTCTAAATCGAGAACACTCACTTGGCCTGGTAGTACTTCTGTCATCTTGAAGCAAAAAAAAGTTTTCAGATTTGAAAAAAAAATTGCTAAATTCTTGCCGTAAGACTGCTGGCTTTATGCTTTCTCAAGAGTGAAAATGTCTTCAATATAGGTGGACGAAATACTGAGCTGTAGCTGTGACTTGTCTCCACGGTAATTGATGTCTTTCTCAGACCAAACAACGAGTCAGTGAAGTTTTGACAATCAGAGGATAATTGAGTCCAGGCCCACACCGTAAATAAGAGAGAGCAACCCACACACGCTTGTCAGCTTCTCTTGTCGAAAACTTCCTTTTTAAGAAACATTCACAGGTGCTTGAATCCACTCCAACACAATGCCTTTTAGTCCCTGAAAGCTGTAGAGTACTAGTTGGTCAATCACTAACGAGCAGGGGCTTCCTCCTCAGTATGCCAGTTGTTTCTGCAAGGGATAAATAAAGTGTCAAGAGAATGAATTTGAATCAAGTCATCAAACATGAGGGAATTGTGTGTGCAGCAGCTCAAGGTACTTCAAAACTGTTTACCAACTCTACATTGAAAACAAGATATGAAAGGTTTTGCTGCTTGGGCGACTGGGCTTTCTACAAACCGTGAAGCACGTTGGATTGTCACGCACAGGTACACGGGGGGGGGAAATTGAATATCACCGAAGACACATAACAGGCATTTTCATGATGTGCAAAGACAATGACATGAAGTTTTAATTGTGGTACATCCACGCACTAGTGAAGGCTAACACTATGTACCCTAACGTACAGTACGTATATTACTCCTTGGGTAAAACCCTGCAATTATTGTTGTCCTTTGCATTAAAAATGCTTTCACAGAGAAGAAGAGAGAGCTCAAGCACAAAAGCATAATCTCATCCCAAATACAAAATTATACCACACAAAGATATCAATCATTAGGAGGGGGTCACACCCTGCCATTATTGCCATGGCAATTATTGTTACAAGCAGCTTCATCCAACTACTATACATGTATGTCTCCACAAAAGTACAAATGTGCTCTGCCCCTCAAGCTTACATAAGCGATTGGGGGGAAACACACAGCAAAAGTACCACACACACCACGATAGCATGCTTTACTCAGGGGAGCTGTTTCTCTTTTTCTTCCCCAATTTCCATTTCTTATCCACCTACTGGCTTTCTCAAAGCACCCAAAGCACCCAAAGCACCACCCGATCTAGCCTCAGGAATGCCAGGGCTAAACCACAGATTAAGAGCGGGGCACACACTAATACATAAACACACACACTTTTGGCCACCACAATTGGTCCAACTGAGTATGGAATTGTGGTCCAATCCGAGTATGGAATGGAATGCAGGGTTTCGTGTCAAATTGTTGAAATTGACTAAAGGAGTGGTGGTGATCACCATGGCAACGTGGCTGGATATAGTGGTAGGTGGATAGCAGTGATTGGCATGAAGAGGGTTTCTGAAGGTATGCCTTGTCATGGGAGCACTGACCAGTGACCAGTACACAACCAAAATTTCAACCAAAATGGGTGTATACATTATCGCACTACTGTAGGCACATTGTACACATAAATTATATGCATATATATATACAATGTATATGCACACACACACACACGTGTAACAAATGGATATACACACAGTTAGTGGTTATATACACACACCTCACAAACTTGAACTTCAACCTTTACTGTAATTCTGTCATAATGCTAAGCCTACCACCTCCTACGCGCTCTTAAAATTGAAATGAAATATTAAATTACCAGATTATCAAATCAGAGCTTAAAAATAAATAATCATTATACAGTCATGTGCTTGTTTGATTCCTTCCATAACGTTAACAAACGATTATGCACGATGTCATGCGCAGCCAGTCAGGCATGCATGGATGTATACACATGTACATGCACATGCATGTACATGTATCCGTCTGTACAGGATATAATTAACATCACGTCCAGTGAAATACAATCCATTATCATCATGTTTCAGTTTGGTATCGGACAACCTTGAAATAAACCTTGTGTCATAGCGACGGCTAATCAGAAGTCTATAATTAGAACGTCTAAAAATAGAAATCAGCATAACACATGTATACATGCTATAATATGTATCAAAATAGCGTGCCATGGTACCAATACAAACATTATGCACATTGCTAAGGTCGGCAAAATGGTAGCTAAGGCAACAATCAAAACATAATGCATTACATCACCCATCACCTTTTGCAGATAATTAATACCATAGAGATTAATAATAACAAGTCCCTATTACGCAATATCCTCATTCACAAAAGCCCTATACCACCACCTCAAATTGGCATTACATATAATAATATGTACTGCAATAATGTACATTTGAGTAAGCTATAATATGAAGATACATTACAAGGATATTATATTAACATCATTTAACAGGAAGTTTGGGTAAAGTTTCATATACTGACTTCATTCTGGGAACTAACTAGTTCTACACAGGTATAATACAGATAGATTGGAGCATAAAGTCTGTACAAGCTAGGCTATTTATAATAAGTACACTCTATAAGAGGACCTACTTGTTCATTTTGTAGGGAATTATGGACAGCAGGAAGTTGGAACTACCAAGAAATGTCGAGTCTAGATGAAGTATGAATACAAAGGGCAGCCATGGAGCCTCCAGCCATGCCCCATCTCACAATACACAAAACCCTTCAGTTCCCCCACACATGCAGTCATCTATTTACATAGAACATTTAATTTACAATTCAGGAAATTATCATTAAAGTAAAGTAGATGACTGCAAGGTCACACATTGAGCACCTACATAAGCATCTAGAGAATAGATAATAAATATTGTCAAAATGAATAAAGGCGCTGTATTTCAGAGGTACAACATGCCCCAGCAAGATGATTTTGACAGGTTTTGAACTGGCTAATATTATTTAGTATGTGTGTGTGTGCATGTGTGTCACACCTGAGCAGAGCTGACTAAGAAATTGGAATTGGAGTAGAGAGAGATTGTTTAAGACGAACGCAAATGGACAGCAGATTAAGTTTCAGAATGCATAGTACGTTCACACAAGGTGAACTGCGTTAACAGGACTAATGGAGCATTTTACTGTCCATCCATCAATCAATGATATTACCATCCATCAACCAATGATAGGGTTACAGTACATGTACATTCTATGTAATGTTTATGGGTGCACTCTACACTAGCAACACCACACACACACACACACACACACACACACACACAATTTTAGAAATTATTGCAAATTTTGCAAGAGTAGGGGAGAAGGAGAGAGAAAGGGAGGGGGGAAAGAGGGAGAGAGAGAGAGGGGGGGGAGAGAAAGAGAGAGAGAGCAATGCTATTTTGACTTCGTGGGGTTCAAATTTTGAAACATGATAACATGTCAATAATACATCCTGGTATTGAGAGTAAGGGTATTCACCCACTGGTACGGTGAGACCACCACATGTGGGCCAGACATCATCTAATAGACAAACTCACCAATAAAGCAATAGAAACTACAAGCATGATGATGTGAAGCTACATGTATTTTCAGAATTACATAAACATACATACACACCTACTTAGCTCTAACAAAAGATTTAATGTGACATAAACATGTATGCAGACAAGTATGCAGAGAAATATGCAAACGTTTTCATGACTAAATCAAAAGGAATGCACATCATAATATTTTGCTCTCCACTTCCCCCCCCCCCCCTCCTCTCTCCCTCTCTCTTCCTCTCTCTCTCTCCCTTCCTCCCTCTCTCCCTCCCTCTCTCTCTCTCTCAGAGGACCACCACATAAGGGCGTCCCAAGGCAAGGCAAGGCAAAAAGCTGGCCACAATCCCCCCACGGCACACACCACCAGACAAGGCAATCTTAGAAGAGCACCAAGAAACAAACACATACCATAGATTGGCCACATCAGACAAGCCAGCTGGAGCCCTGACACATTCCGTGCATACCAACACACAGGACCGTGGTCACAACTGTCCACCACAGGGGACCAATAACACAGGCATACATAGAACTATACCACATGTACGAGACTATCCAGGGGGAGGGGGCATAATAGGATGTAACCGTGTGTATTGTATATGGTTGTATGGAGGTGTTTGAATGTTTGAATGACGAGAGATTTGTGATGATGTTGGTAGTCCCGAGGGATTTGTACACGTGTGTAGAGGGTAATTGGGTCAGTGATTTGCACGCAAAGAATGGGCGTACTACACACCCGTACGTACATCAAAATACAAATACATATGTACGATACCTCACAAATTTTCCTCTCTCTCTCTCTCTCTTTCTTTCTTTCTGTCTCTCTGTCTCTTCCTCCCTCACAGAATGTACTCTTTCACACACACATACATTGTAGTGGGCACACGCACACACTTACACAGACAAGCCACACACATACTCACACACACACTTCAAGACAGCTGTGGTGATGTTCACTTACAAGTGCATCACTGAAAGTGGTACTATAACCTTACAATTTCCCACAACACAGCAAAAGTCACATAGCTTAACATGTACAGTAACACAGTACAGACACACACATATTATCGGGACTTACATGATGCTGACCCTTTGAAAGGAGGATACAAGCAAATCGAGGTGTTCTACAAAGGACAGGCTTTCCATAAAGATTTATTTTTTCTAATATTACTCTCTAGCACTCAAAGAGCCTTAGGGGCACCTACATGTACCTATCCTTCTAAATACTGGACATCTCCTTCAAAGCTGTAGACATGCTTTGGAGATGTTATGAAGGGTACACAAGTAAACCACAATGACCAAGCCAGGATTGTCAACATACACGCTATACAATGTACAATGTACGTGTAGATAATTATTATCTCAAAGCAAAGGAAAAATTGAAGAATCACAGGAAAGCAGACTTACGTGTGTACCCACATACGCATGATTCGCGTGGGCTGAAGAGTCAAATAATTGACATAATTATGCAAATGTAGGGCCTAAAAAGAACCATACTTGTGCAAAGTGTGGGCAAGAAAGACACACACACAATGACATACGCAAGTATGCATCACTCAATACTAAAGCAACATGAGTTAGTGGTTTTGGAGTTTGGACTGGGCTGTCTGAATGTTGCCCGCTGGTAATCGAGTTTACCCTTGGCATGGAAGCTACCCTTCTCCATTTTAGGGCAGCAACGAAAGAAAAAAAAACAGCGATAGAGAGAGAGATAGATAGATAGAGGGAGGGGGGGGGAGGAAGGGCCTTGATCAATGTAGCTTTCGAGCATAACAATAACAACACAGGTGCTTCCCAAATTAGGAACGTTCTGACAAGCCAGTTTGGCAAACTGACCGTATCTGGGAGCCAGCTGACCCACATTATAAAAATCCAATGTCCAGGCATACAATATCTATGAGTAGCTAGCATGCAACCTACCTACATGTAGGCTTACAAAAAAGGCCTTCCAATTTCAGTTCAAAAGCTTGGCCTACAGGCCAGAACTAGCCAATTAGTAACAAAAGATCATGACATCACCCAATTTGCCTGGCCCCGTTAGTCTCTGAGAAGATAGTTTTCTTCTCTGGATATGTACTCTGAAACGACCATAAGGTGTTGTTGGTTGTTAGGCGGGAGGGGGACCCAGCCTTAAGTAGCTACACACTTTGCTATTCAGGTGAAGGAATGATCTCATAGTGATGTCAACTTATCCATAATCAGCTAACAGCAGGTGTAGGGTACTACTATAGGGGTGGGGGGTGGTGGGGGGGGGGGGGTGCTCAGAATAATAATATATTACAAATATTGGGACACTGAGGAAAGGAAGCCAAGGATATTAATTATTGAACATAATAGCATACTATATAGTAGAGCAGCTTTCAATCTGGATGGTTAATTTAATTTTAGAGTGTGCAGCTTCCACTTCAAGGGATACTGCACAGTGTCGTGGTTAAACCTTATAACTGCGTTTCTAGGGGATACATAGTAGCAGAAATTACACCTACATCATAATTATTATAGTGCCCTCCATAAAAGAGAGTTGTCCTAATTTTTTTGGGGAGTGGAGTGTGCCATTTAGAGGGGTTCCACCACATTAGTCCACTGTAAGTTAGACCAATGTTGATGGAGTGTGGTCTAATTGAATTAGCGGCCCTCTGTGAGTGACTAGTGAGCTCATCTCTCTGTGGACACTTTCTTGGAAAAACTATTAGACAATAAAAATTCAATGATTAGCCTACAGCCCTTTTATATCTACCCAGGTGGCATGTATGCATGTGCCTAGTGTGCATATGTGTAGAGCGTGTGTGTGTTATATATAATTATATACCGTAGTCCTCCAGGTAAGCGCCCATGGGCACTTAAACATACATTAACTCATAATTTTGGCCCACATGGGTGCTTACCCGGGATCAAAATTCCATACATTTGTTATAGAAGCTGCTACAAGACCCCTTGAAATGTGTTACATGGGCGCTTACCTGGGAATGGGCGCCTGCCCGGGACACTATGGTACATGTATGGGGTATGTAAAATGTGTGTGCATGTGATATGTGAATACATACATGTATGTCACCCTACCCTACGAACAAGGAGAACGTGCCCCTATCATTAGTATTCAATTATTAACCTCCCCGACTAGACTGTACGGGAAGCTTTATAATCTCATCATACTATGGAACCACCTCAGGATATTGACAGTCAGCTACCAGGACATAGTCTTCATTCCTTCGTCAGCTTCAAGCCCTTACGTGCTAACCGGTGCAAAACTCGCACACAAAAGGGCCCTAACAATGCAATGCCCAGGATGTTATAGTAGTGTTAATTACTATACTTGACATACATGCCATGGGGAGTCATTCAGCACTTGCTCAAACGATGGATTTGTTAGCAAATTTGTACCTGAAAGCTTAAAAGGGATGTCCCTGCTAATTACTCATTATTGATGGATACCGTGCATAATTATGGCACTGGGTGTTTGCGCTTCACTGTAGGGATATTTGGTCAACCCAGAATGAGGAAATTGTACAGCCCTTCAAAACTACACTTTTGTTGCTCATTTCTTGCCAAGCTTACAATAACGGAAGAGAGCTTAGACAATGAGGCCACAACCATAGTACATCTTTCAATTCTTACACATACACTAGTTCTCTCATCATCCCAAGTAGCTCCCTGCTGCTCAAACTTTACACATGAAAATGAAAACCTGGGAGGGCCTGGTAGCTCATTATCTGCCATAGACAGCCATTGTTACAATATTTTATCACAACGCAAACCAGATCGCCATGTATAGTGTACTAACATACGAACATGACAAGGTACATGTAGTACATGTCCTATATAGCGGTGGTTAGGTAAGCTAATCCTAAGGGTTTCTGGTTGCTTTCCTGACCAGGGGACAAAAGAGGTCAAGTATCAGGCAAAGGCTCTCCTACAGTCAGGGTCACCATAGTGATGCAGGGGATATGATGATCATAGCTTCTATGAATACAGTTGCTAGGGTAGATAATATAGCAAATATTGTAAGTATGGTAGTGGTGATAGATTGTTTGAAGGGGGAGGGAGGGAGGGAGGGAGGGAGAGAGAGAGATCGGTGCATTTAATAAAGCTCAACCCAATCACTTAGTCCGGTACTTAAAGATGATAAAATAATTAATTTCATGTTGTGGGGCTTGGCCTTCAAAGTTTTGGTACAAGTATCAGTGACACTAGCCCAGCCTTGACACACGCCGAGGTACAAAGAAGAAATTTCTTGAGTGCACCAGATGCTTTTACGCAGCTGATAGGCAAATTTGTGTGGAATGCTGTTAACATTCTGGGACTAGTGTTTGTAATGGTGTCAAAAAACAAGTGCTTTTAATAACTGCTACCTTTGGTGTCCCAGAAGTGATGGCCTTGGCTCTCTCTCTCTCTCTCTCTCTCTCTCTCTCTCTCTCTCTCTCTCTCTCTCTCTCTCTCTCTCTCTCTCTCTCTCTCTCTCTCTCTCTCTCTCTCTCTCTCTCCCAAATTATTATACTCAATATACACACAAACACATGAGGACACATGTGGTCACTTGGCAGTGAGCTGACAATCATACGAAAATCCACCAAGTGCATCCACGCACAATCCCATATCACATTACATATATAAGCATAGTACAACCCCCATAATACATACGTACATACATGCAAAGTAGTAGGCACCCAATTTGCATTCAGCTGGTTTTACCCATTTCACTGTCATGTCTATGGCCCACACTATACATGTACATGCATCACACTCGAGACTGGGTTGCCTGCTCCACTGCCTATAGCTCCTTTTGTCACTAAGCCTATTCAGGTGCGATGACCTTTAACAGACAGGGAAGGTTAGCTAGCTCAGGTGTTCTCAACACTGAAGCACTCCGTGCCTTGAGTGAGCTCCATACACGAGCCTAGTATACCTACACATCACTGACTTCCAAGGCACAATAGCCTCACACATGCCCACTCGTAGTCACATGTGCTATATATATCAATCAAATCGATCATATGACCAGCGTAGGTGTGTATTATTATAAAATATTATCATATCCAGCTTTCGACTGTACAAGTAGCGCTTGACTATGTACACATGTATATACAGTGGAGGCTAGTCTCCCAGTGGGCTAAAAGAGTATCAGTGATAAGAGTCAGTAGCTGAAACAGATAGATGAGGCCTATTATGAATGCATAATTTGTAGGGAGTTTGGGACACTTGCTTGGTGGCTGCAATAAATGACCACTATATATATGACATTGTACATGTACATGTTCTACTGTATTGTATTATTATGGTGAGAAAAGGGCAGAGAAAAGTTTTGCCTAGGGTGGATCTGTGGGCCATGTTTTTGGCTTTTAAGAGACAGACACATGTAACATGCAAGGGCTCCCCCTCCCTTCGTGAAGCTATTAGCAATGCATACATGTACATGTGGCAAAAAATCCATTCATCTGACACCTCTTCATACTAAAGTATCCCCAACTAAAAGTAAAAATTTATATTAATCTCCATAACATTAACAACACAAGAGGTTGTTGCTATGTACATGTAGGACCATGGCACGGTGTCCCAATTAATAAGGTGTCCGCATTTCAGAGGCGTCCCCTTTTAGACGGATTCCACTGTCTGCAAGGCTTCTGTTTCTAATACTATGGAAGGTACACTTATACACACAGCACAGGCATTGTGTGCATATTATGTATTGCTATGGATCATAATAATAATATGCATTTGTATTGGGCATTTCTAATGTGTGAATGCATGGGGGTGGCACAGGAGGTTGGCACACACAGAAGTTAAATCAGCTCTTATTATAACTCTCTTCTCTCTCCCTCTCTCTCCCTCCCTCTCTCTCTCTCTCTCTCTCTCTCTCTCTCTCTCTCTCTCTCCACTCATCCATTGTATAGATGTGATGACATGGAACGCTGAGCACAGCAGAGCGGGGCAAGTGTCTATAGTGAGCTTCAAAAGAATCTATTAAACAAAGCCAATGGTTGTAATTAATAGTGTGACTCCCACACTCTTCGCTTGTGTGACCCAGTCATCCATCAAAAACCAATAGACACACTGTAACTCGGTTTGGCTTATGAAATTAAATACATCACACGCGATATAAAACAAAAATTAGGTGATTTCATAATAAGCTAACTAGAGGGAAAATCACCTACACCCATGGATACCTCTGATAAAATTAATTGATACTCTCTTTTTAAATGAGTACACCACATTTTTTGAATGCACACGTATTGCATCAGTGGTAGATTGGGGGGTGGATGGGGGGGGAGGGCTAAAACTTTTCTCCTGGCGAAATTTTACCATCCTATCATCTCATACTCTTGGCCTGCCCATTAGAACCTACACGTAGGACTCTTGGCTACCCATCCAAGCGATTATCAACGCCATGCCCCAGCGCGATATTGTCTAGCCAGTGGGCAGCCAACCATTAAACACACTCAAAAATAACTCCTATTTTACCCCTCTAAATAAGCACATACGACAAATCACAGGAGAGTGTGGGCGACAGACTGAGCTATGGAGCAGTCCGTCCGATCGTTCGTGTGTGCATACATATTATATACATAGCACTCGAACAAGGCTTTCCAAATTCTTTGTATATACGCGTAGTATAGTCTGTGCCCATATAAGGAAGAGGCAAAAGGGCCCGTTGCACTGAGAGCTACAACGGATAATGGAGCTAGTTTCGTACGGAAGAAGCTTAGAAATGTCAAAAATGGGTATGAATGATAGTCTTAGCAGTCTTCCCAAATAAATACATGACATTGTGTATACCATGAGCAAGGCCTGGATCAATAGTGTCTAGGTTTTGATGATAAATTATTTTCTAAATCAAGTCTGACTGCATTTCAGATTGAAAGAAGGATGATATTGCAATGATATCTGCATAGCTGGGGTCACACATAGCTTCTATAACAATTTTGCAAAACGTTTCAGTTGGGGATCCTACATGGTATCAGGATCAAATGTATAGATCTGCAAAGATAGAGTTCCGCCGAAGCAGGTATTTGGGTATCGAGATTAGCACTATTTGTCAAATCGATAGATAATTTTGTATGATATTATTATGCATACTGTGTACATGTGTATACATGTGTGTATGTGCGACAAAAGTACTGAAAGTCCAGATTTGAAGTTTGTTTGTAGTGATGAATATTCATAACACGCACTCGATATTTGTGTACACAGGCCAAGTTGGGAACCACACACAAACAGACAGACAGACAGCTGACAAATAGAAATACATGCTGTCATGATCAGATACAAGTAACAGGCAGGAACAGAGCAAGAAAGCCTTGTAACCAGCGCAAGTCTTACACCTAGTATGCATGTATGTATAAACGTCACTTAGGGTCAAAAATACACCATCAGGTGCTCAATGGGACGCGATATTACACTAATGCATACACTTACGCACGCATGCACACACTTGTGCACAGATGCACGCAATGAATGAATATGTGCCTTAATTAGGATCACAAGGAGAGGACAAGCTTGCTTGAGAGATGGATAATCATTTTTGGCCAAGTATGAGAAGTGGCCATAACTGAGTTGCTTGAACATGTTTGACAGCAGATTGCTTACAAGGAAGACCGAGTGAAAATACAGCACCCATATATGTGAAGTTTGAAGGACACATTGTGATACTGATAGCACCACGAACGGATGCTAATTTATGCACCCCACTCTCAACTAAAGTTTTGAGGGAGGGAGAGAGAAAGAGAGAGAGAGAGAGAGAGAGAGGGAGGGAGGGAGGGAGGGAGAGAGGGGAAGAGAGAAAGAGAGAGGGAGGGAGGGAGAGAGGGGAGAAAAAAATTGAATGAGCATATATGTGTGGGCGTAGATCATGGACAAAGGGCAAACACACACAAAGGGTTCAACCGCTGACAAGTAGTAAATCAATCTAGCGACAAAGCACCCCACACAAACTAGGCCATACCATGACCGCTCCTTAGTCACCACATAATAATATTATAGAGCACATACCCCACATGTACTATGGTAATACACTGCAGTCAAAATATATACCACATCACCACATATAGAACACATACCACCACTCACGCACACACACGCACGTACTATGGCACTATATAAATTATATCTAATTGCCAGAATAGTCAAAATAATATTAAATATATCCGTGCTTCCTCTCGTAGCCATTAATGACATTCAGCCACACACACTCGCACATAAAGTGCACACTGTCCAATGCTGGGATGACTTCCTGTAGCTAATCAAAGACAGGAAGTGCCGTAATTAGGTTAAACTGTACGCAATTTAAAAAATAAAATCTACACTCGTCCTATATTGTTAAGATCTAGATTTCTTCCCCTTAGTAAGCCCTTATCCATAATTTACGTATACATAGAGTATAGTATGCTTTAAAATAATTATTGTTTCGAAGGTTTGGGGATCAGTTGGGAGAGATAGGCCTGCAGGAGGATTTACCCTCCAGTTCCCGGAATAGTATGCTATCCATGTGCAACTAATTTTATGCACAACAAGATTTGAATAACAATTTCAAGAAAATTAACATCGACAGGAAACAGCAGCAACTTCCATAAAAGGAATTACATCAAGCCCCTCATAATTGTGCAATTACATCACTGAGTGTTCTGTGGGATAAATGGATGATAAAAGGCTGGAAAGGGGAGAGAGAGAGGAGAGGGAGACGATATTTTATTCTGTGTTCATGGAAATGCCACAGATAGCATGAAATGCTACTATAATGACCACCAAACTGAAGTCACATTTTAGCATATTATATCATGGAAGCCAAGGCACTTTTTTAATAGAATTCCTAACCAAACGCTTGATGGAGGGAAGAGATTGGAGAGGGGAGAGAGGGAGAGAAGGGGGAACAGAGAGACTTGTATTCACAGAAATACCTCGGATAGTATACACGGAAAAAAAGCTACTGCAACAAACCACCCTTGCTGACTTCATTACCACCGACATGTTATTATGGAGAACATTTCTCAACCTCACTGGGAACATAGCTACATGTACATGTATCATGGAGAACATTTCTCAACCTCACTGGGAACATAGCTACATGTACATACAGACGTACACGACATATATAAGAATCGAAACACTTAAGGGATAAAATGTCATTATTGAGCCACAATTTCTCTCTGTTTATGTCCAGCAAATGCTATACAGTGGAACCCTTCAGGCTCTTTCTGGACACCTACCAGACACTGCTACTCCTGAATGAGGACACCTCCCATAATCAAGATACCTCGACGGTCTACACTATAGTCTCAAGGTATACTACGAATATTATTATACATGTATCTACATGTGTACATGTAGTAGCAACTGCTATGCTTATTGTGGGGGTGTGAGCCTAGATAAATTTTAGTTGGTGTGTGCATACAGACAGTTTTGATACGACCCTAAGTACGTAACAGCTTCATGTAGAAAGTACAATGCCCTCTCTCTCTCTCTCTACTAACTCTTCTGGTCATATGATGCACTATCACGTGTATGTATGTACGTATGTATGTAAAATACTGTATAATTATATAACGTGGCACCTGGCTAGCTAGCTACATAGAAGGTCTGCACATGTGGTGAGTGTGTGTATGGCTGTTCGTGTACATGTGTCCAGTGTCAGTGACAGTGCAAGTGAGTGATAATGTCAATTTGTGTGTGTGTGAGCGCATGGTAGGCAATAGCTTCTCAGAGAGTTCAATCAGGTAGGTATTTCTTGACTGTATTACTATCCTTAATAATTTTGTGTTCTAAATGAAGCTAAGTATGGTACCTCATAATTTATCCTGATTTTAGGGTTTAGGGTGAGTTATCCAATAGGCCCCACTGTATCATTGTGGTGTGACTACCAAGTTGCTCATAAGGGATACAGGGACCTACAGAGTTTATTATTAGGAAGCTATATTATGTATAAAGCTTGCAAAGGCTCTTCTTCTGCATAGGAAGGAAAGAGCATCCATCAAAGCCAATAATAAACGAGGAAAAGCACACGTGTTCATTGGAAGTGCCACACCCAGGACTAAATAATTAACACGCCCATCTCTCTTCCCGCCCCTGCTATAATGCAGCCTTAATTGCAACTAACTATTCAATAATAATCAGATACATAGTTAAATTACGTAGTTGCTTATTACACAAATAATGCTGTTGTGTCAGGATTCAGCCTATTCGCTTATGCCCATAGTGGCTCCTTTAAGCCTGAAGCTCCCCGGACAAACTATTGTATCTAAAACTATTCACTGTTTCCCTCAGTGACACTGTCTTGGCAGCTGTGACCCGTTTAAAATAAGGACGGTATCAATTATCAAAAGGACAAAAGCAGCAATTATCAGTAGAAGTCAAGCGTGTGCAACGCAAAGGCTAGAGTTTGGCCGGGCATGGAAGTACTGCAAGAACCAACCCATCCACACCCACTACCATAAGCAGGCATGGTGTGTATACTGAGGAATGGGACAAACAGACACACACACTCACACACACACACATACACGTAGGCACGCACATACATATAGGGTTCGGTTAGGGTGCAATTAATTAAAAGACCGGCAATTTTGTCGGAAATTATGAAAACAGCAAGTGGAATATAAGGATTAATTAGGGAACTTGAAGTTTAAAACACAAGCAAAGGTTTATATCCATCCATCCATGCATGTAGGCAGGTATATTGACAAACTATGCAAGGGGGGAATAAATACAGGATTTTCAAAAGTAGATTCTTTCAAAGGGGGGGGGGGGGGGGGGGGATCAGCCAGCAAAAACTCTAGGGAGGGGAAATCAAACTCGCTAATATTATGCCTGTATAAAATTAGCATCACAGTAATCGTATTTTATCACAGACACAGTGCAAGTGGTATGGAATCTTGAATGGTGCACAGAAAACTGCTCAATGAGTATCCCACATTATTTTGGGTAAGTGTCCATTTGTCTTTGAATTATCACAGGTGATTAGCCGACAAGCTGAGTGCTTCATGCTCTATATACTCATGGTATGCGCTTAAAGTCAGGGAGAAATTGTCCGATATATCAATTAATCAATCACAATCTCTCTCTCTCGCTCTCTCTCTCTCTCTCTCTCCCTCCCTCTCCCTTCTCCTTGCACAGTCAGCAAAGACTCTAAGCCTAAAGGCTGAATTTCCTCCTACGACAGAAACCAAAAATAATCCATCCACAATGCACAAACTTTCACAAGGATAAAACAGCCAACTCCCCCAATTAGCCACTTACCAACACACTCACACCAGCTGCATAATAATTAGACAACCCTATTAAATACCCTCCCACTAGCCACCCATGATTCATGAATAGAGCTGTCAAAAACTAATGTCCTATATATCTAAACGCCACCGCCTTGGCAAAGTATAAGTATTAGGGATCGCACACGACACAGTGTCCCAAGTAGCTAAATAGTACAGAAACAAATGTCAACTTACGAATTCTTCGTTGCTTTATAGTAGTCAGGCGGCTAGGTTCTCGATACAAGGAGACTGCACACACCTCTTATCTTCTTTTTTTGAAACAGAACAGGAAAGGTCGCTGTGTGTGTTGAGGATGAAGGGCACAGTTCACTCTCGCGCGGACTACTTGACGCACTGCCCGGCCGTGCCGCCCTCCTTATCAAATGAGACCTAGCCCCCGATAACTTAACTTGCTCTGTGCGAGAGAGAAATTTGAATTTTCGTCCGACTGTTTCTCTCGCTCGAGTTGACGTCTGTTGTACCTCGCGCGAGTCCTGCGACGATAGCTGGATTTTTGGTCGGCTTTTTCACTCCAACTAACTAACAATAGAATTGTTACTCGTAGGCACTTGGCAGCAGAGGAATGCTCATAACTTTACACACTGCACACAAAAGCCGCCCTAGCTACTCAGATATTGTTTGTATGGCATGCATGAATCCTTTATTTGTGATTATGACGTAATGTTCTTCTAATTAACCGAAATGTGATTTCAAAATTACACCATAACCAAAATCATCAAGCAGCTATTCACAGCTGGAGGATTGGAATCGGGAGCATGATCATATGCACAGCACGACTGAATATGGTGATATTGGGATTAAATGATAAGATGTGACATAAATGAATCCTGTTTTTTGATAAAGAGTATACACGTGACCAGCCAAGCAAAAAATAATAATCATCGATCTTCCACCTTGCGTTTTTTGCTCGCTGGACTCTCCTCGAGCTTTTCTTCCCCGTCCTTTGACCTTTTCTCTTCCTTCTTTGGGGTCTCCTTTTTCGGTGATTTTGAAAACCACTTCATTAGAGTGTTTTGTTTGCTTGACACTTTCTGACTGCAAGTAAGTTAATTAAGTGTATGCATACAATGTCAAGTATGGTCAGCGTACACACAAGCACACTTCAAACCACACAGCCACATGCAAGCATACCTTGTGTATCTAGTTAGCTAGATCGATGAAACAGCTATATACCTGGACTCATTTCCATGCAGGCCTTGAAATTTCAACATTGCACGTTCCCCCCCCCCCCCTTTTCTCATGCTAAAAAAATATCAGGGGGCCAGCCTGGGGATGAACCTAGAGCTACCCTAGTTAATTATTCCATGATCATCCCCTTTCATGATCTAATACGTGTAGCTTAAATATTGCATGTAATCTACGACTCCTCCACTGCCACTAGCTGAAATTTACCAACAAAACCTCGGCAACAACCAATATCAACATAAATGTATATATCTTGGCATACGTTGGATCTATCTTCATGATGCACTCGGGAGTCTTGTTCCTGACGTTATTCACGACATTGGACACGGGGTACCAGGCGAGACAGGTCGTGGGGTGGAGCAGGTGGATTACATCGTGAATGGTGAGGGAGGGGTCTAGCCACGCCCTTATAGCGTCTTCTCCGTCCAGGATGGCCGGCATTCGGTCGTGGATGTGAGCAAACGTAGAGTGCGCTTCCACGGTAATCACGGTGTACGTGTAGAGGGTCTCACCCTATGATGCAATGATAATAATGTCAATAATATAGTTATTACTATCAAGGGTAGAATCATCATATGCATTGTATATTATTATGAACTTATTAGAGAAGAGAGAGACTGAATGGTTAACTACCGTAGATCGCAAAATTTTTGCCGTTAGAAAAATTTCGTCGATGACCTTTTCCGATGAATATTAAACACGTGAAATTTTTGTGTAACATACGTCGACCTATACCTATTTTGGTCGCTAAAGTCTAGCGACGAAATTTAGACTACGCGAAAAATTTACAAGCAAAATATTTACCGGCGAAAATATCCCGATCTACAGTATAATACTAATACAACCAATAGCTTAATTGAATCATCGATAAACAGCTGCTCTCTTTCACTTGAGTATGATTATACCTCAAGATCATTTCTCCAAATTTCAAACAGTCCCGCCATAGTCAGCATTCGACCTTTGACCTGATCCAAATCCAACTCCTCACAATCACAAGATGCTGCCCCTCCCACGGCACCTGAAGCCACACCCACACTCTCCTCCTCCTCCCCCTCCCCCTCCCCCATCCCGGACCTCCCTTCAACATCCCCACTTTCCGCCGACTCAGCAGATACTTCAAGCATCTCTTCCGTAGGTCCACAGTTGGTGAAAAAGATAAAGTAGGGCTGTTTATGTGAGGAAGTTTTTCGATCCCACTCATAAAACCTACCAAGAGCACATACACGAACACACACACATACACGGATGACACAACATTTGGTGAAAGTGTATATACATATATATGTATATGTAAACGTGCAAAAAATGTGATTAAAATTTCGTTCTCAAATTACTCCTCACCCGTCGGCAAGCACAACACATCTCTGCCGCCTCTGAATGGCGGTCCGAAACGATGGCTTTTCGAGCATACCCTCAAATCGGCAATTGTTTAGGAGCGTGGGAGGTTTCTTGGGGTCACCCTTGTGCCAGCTGGGGACAAGACCCCACTTCATTGTCTGAAGAACTCGCTCATCGATATCGGTGGAGTCAGGGGGTCTGGGTGATGGTTCATCATCGCCGCCGCTGCTGGGGGTGGGGGTGGACTCTGAAATGGCTTTTTTGATGTGCTTTTGCTGGCTTGAAACAAGAACAGGCCTGCATGTACAAACATTGTACAAGGTATTATTTGATTATAGGAAGGGGTGTGTTAGGGAGAGCATGAAAATTTCTAGAGTGGGGAGGGACTGATAAAAAAAATAGAGAGGGGGTGTTAGGGGGCAGGGAGCAAAAAAATTCATGGGGAGGGGTAAGGGACGGGGGGAGGGCAGAAACAGTCTATTAACGTTTGGAACAACTGGTACATATCATATGTTCACATGGTATTTGCTTCAGTGCATACGTGTTTGATTGTGGGCTGACGTTGTAGGAGGGGTAGTATTTCTGTGAGTTGCACGAGACCCACTTTGGCTTCTTTGCCTTCTTCCGGCCCCTGGGGCGGTAGGCACACGCGTGCCTCACCCTTTCTGGATCTCGAGAGCTGGATGAGTATGGAAGATAAAATCACAGATACTCATCTCTGATATGATGTCCAGATCATGTCATGCATATTAAATTTTATTCACGTTGCTTACCAAGCACTTCGCCCGCACATCTTTTGCCTCCCAATTAATCTCTCACACGTGAGTTCAGCACTGCGCATGCGCATACCAGCTCCACCCCTTTTATATACGAGCTAGTTAACGGGTCAGCAGTTGACAAACTGACAACAATGTGGGCGAAGCCAAGAAGAGAAACCTTGCTTTCTGCAGGCCTCGTATTTGGAGCGTCCTTCTTCAGCTACCTCAGCTCCTTGGACGGTGATTTTGTCTTCGATGATCACAGGGGCATCCTCACGAACGATGATCTGGACGCGTCAAAGACCTCTCTCTTCGATCTGTTCCAGCATGATTTTTGGGGTGGACACATGTCGAGGGTGGAAAGCCACAAGTCCTACCGCCCCCTGACAGTGCTGACCTATCGCTATTTCAACTTTTATTTTAGCGAGCTGGGACCGTACAGCTACCATGTAGTCAATGTCCTACTGCACTGCACAGCATCTCTGCTGTTTCTGTGTCTCTGTGAGCTACTGATTGGAGGAAGGAGGACAGCAGCTGTGAATGTTTGGGGGCTGGCTCTGAGCTGGCCGACGTTTGCAGCACTACTGTTTGCAGTACACAGCATACACACTGAAGCAGTGAGTTATCGTAATAATAAAAATGAATTCAGATGATGGTCCCTTTCTCTCTATGTGTTATAATAATATCATGGGCTGATGCAATCAATAGCCTGGGGCACTGTAGTGTACTTGCATGCCTGCATGCAGCATACAGCACCAACATTATTATTAATGATTTACTAACATTACCAACATTACCATTGTTGCTGCCGTTGCCTACGGCAGCAACAAAGGTAATATTGGTAAAGTTGGTAAAATTGGTAAAGTTAGTAATTTTGGTGCCATAGGCGATGGCTGTGACAATGGTAAAGTTGGTAATATTTAATAGTGCTGTAGGTGACGGCAGCAACAAGGGTAATGTTGGTAAAATTGGTAAAGTTAGTAATTTTGATGCCGTAGGCAACGGCAGCGACAAGGGTAATGTTGGTAAAGTTAGTAAAATTGGTAAAATTAGTAATTTTGGTGCTGTAGGCAATGGCAGTGACAATGGTAATGTTGGTAAAGTTAGTAATGTTAGTGCCGTAGGTGACGGCAGCGACAAGGATAATGTTGGTAAAGTTGGTAAAATTGGTAAAATTAGTAATTTTAGTGCCGTAGGCGATGGCAGTGACAATGGTAATGTTGGTAAAGTTGGTAAAGTTAGTAATGTTAGTGCCGTAGGCGACGCCAGCGACGAGGGTAATGTTGGTAAAATTAGTAAAGTTAGTAATTTTGGTGCCGTAGGCGATGGCAGTGACAATGGTAATGTTGGTAATGTAGGTAAAGTTGGTAAAGTTACAACTGAGAACGATGTCACTTCAATGTTGGTGCCGTAGGCCAAAGCAGTGACAAGTTAGTAATATTGGTGCCATAGGCGACGGCAGTGACAAGGGTAATATTGGTGCTGTACATTACTAACTTGTCACTGCCGTCGCCTACAGCACCAACATCACTAAGATTTATACTATATTATCCTCCTCTTGAAGTAGTACTTTATCATAAGGGATCTGAACCATGACATACGTTGATAACACTCCCCCTAGAAGCAAAGTGCCCAAACCACCCAACTCTATTCCCTTGAAGATACTGAACAGTTTATGAGAATATTATCATACACTAATTGTGTAACTCACTCTCTGCCTCATTTCTATCCCAACGCAGGTTGCCAGTATTGTTGGTCGTGCTGAAGTTGTATCCTGCATATATTTCACACTTGCTCTCCTAACCTACTCCAAGTCCATGTCGTCTGGCTCAGGCCCAGCAATTACCTCCCTGAGCAGAACTAACTGGCCCTTACTGGTTCTCAGTCTTGTTTTCAGCACCTGTTCCCTGCTCAGCAAGGAACAAGGTGTAATGGTGATAGGGGTATGTGCAAGCTATGATGCATTCGTACATTGGGGCGAACTGTGGAGTGTCATCTACAGCAAGTTTGTGAGTAGCAGCAGTCATGCTAAGCAAGAAAAATTTAAAACTGATACAGATGTGGTTCAAGGTAGTGATAAATCAGATCAGACTAATCAAGGAATTTCTTCAACAAATAAAAGTACTCCTATCAACGGAATGACAGTAGGATTATCCAATGGCACTTCAAAGGTCAAATCTGGAATGGCATCACAATCTAAAGGCCAGAGAAGAGAGACAAATAGCACAAAAGCGGGATCAACTGCTTCTTTGACGGCAGTATTCATCAGAATAGGTTCGCTATAATGAGCAGCTTATATAGTACAAAAGTGATTTATTTGTTATTTCTTGCTGTACTTAGTTGTCCTGGCAGCCGCTGGATTTGCACTACTCCAGTTCCGTTTCTCAATGAACTATGGTTCAAGTCCAATATTCAAACCAGAGGAGATGAGGGCAGCATTCCACCCTAATAAAACTGTCAGGTATAGTAGTTTTTAACAGTGTGCACTATACCCTCATACCCAGGCATCCAGCATGCAAACATTGAAAATTGGACATAGGGTAATGTTGGTAAAGTTAGTAATGTTGGTGCCGTAGGCCACAGCAGTGACAAGTTAGTAAGGTTAGTGCCGTAGGTGACGGCAGCAACAAGGGTAATGTTGGTAATTAAAGTTGGTAAAGTTAGTAATGTTGGGTTGGTGCCGTAGGCCACGGCAGTGACAAGAGTAATGTTGGTAAAGTTGGTAATGTTGGTGCTATCAGAGGCTAGTCTAGCACTTAATTACACTGTGCTTGCTACATCTATGCAGAATACTGAGTTTGAGCAATCTCTACTGCTTCAATGCCTGGCTGCTCCTCTCTCCCTCCTCCCTCTGCTGTGATTGGACGCTCGGCTCCATTCCTCTAGTGACGTCATTCTCAGACATCAAAAACATTTGGTCTCTCATTCTTTACGTCAGTTTGGCTATACTAGCACTTCACGCTGTCTGCTCCAAGCGAGATAGACTTCCAGTTGGAATGGGACTGTCCCTACTACTATTGCCCTATTTTCCTGCATCTGGTGCACTCTTTAGAGTCGGCTTTGTAATAGCAGAAAGGTAGCACACTATCGTAACTAGTAAAAATTTGCAATTTAATTTATTGGTGGTAAATTTTTCTCTCCGTATTCAGGGTACTGTACATGCCTAGTCTTGGATACTGCATTATTGTAATTGTTGGAGTACGAAGACTGCACTCAATGTTCAGATTCAGTGTAAGCAATAAAATTCAATTTCTCATTCCCATCACACCAACTAACGGTTATCATTCCATTCCATTGATGTTTCATCAGTTGTGGAGGAAGCTAATTCAGTTCTGTTTGCTGAGCATGTTGGTAGTAATGGCCATCAAGACTTACACAAGGAGTAAAGTAAGTACCATATTATAAGTAACTGCTCTACTGAGATAACTTTATCTATAATACACTTTGATGTAGGATTGGAATTCAGATTTTGCTCTGTTTGAATCTGGTGTCAAAGTCAACCCAATGAATGTTAAGATACGTAACAACTATGGGATGGAGCTGAAGGCCATTGGTCGCATTGAAGAGGCCAGGAAACAGTATTTGGTGAGTATTATTATTATAATAATAATATTATGTGTTCAGCACCATGGTGTGTATTATTTTTGTCAGCACTCAATGATAATTTTGCCCCCACCCCCACCTTTTTTTTACAGAAAAGCCTTGAGATTGATCCAGACTACTACGAGGTGTACTTTAACCTTGGAAACCTGGTCTCAGACGAGGGGAACCACGCGGAAGCAGCTGCCCTGTATGCCCGGTCTGAGTCCCAATCCACATTCCGAGAATAAGTGATATTATCCATGCCATACTATAGGTACAAGACTGCAGTCAAATCGCCCCAGCTGTATGCCAAGACTTTGAACAATCTGGCCACCTCCTATTTCAGACTGAGTAAGCTAACACTGTAATCAACCATGTCATGATAGTCAATGGTGTCAGTAGTGGTGATTTGTGTTACCGGTATGATTATGTTATTATAATATTATTATAGGACGTCTGAAGGAGGCAGAGGAGCTGTATCTTGAGTCCATACAACTCACACCAGACCAAGCAACCACATACAACAATCTTGGTAAGTGCCACAAAACATAATAATAGTATGAGTTTCTCAACAGTGCTTGTGGGACTTAATTTTTTTGTCCTTTAATAGCGAGTTTGTATGGAGAGCTTGGGAGGCATCATGAATCAGAGGAGATGTTCAAGAAAGCAATGAAAATTAATCCCACCTATGCCGAAGCATATTTCAACTTAGGTAAACATCTATCATTAAACTATAATAATTATATATCCTATGCTGGCCAATGCTGAAAAAATGGGCTATTTTCATGCCTTGCTGTATTTCTTGAATTTAAAATTAATTACGAAATTTTTCACAGGGACTTTGTATGTCCAAATGGGTCGGCTAGACGAAGGAGAGAAGAACCTACTGCACGCACTGAAGTTGAACCCACACCACCATGGAGCAATGAACAACCTCAGGGTGGTAGAACATCAGAGAAAGACTAAAAATAAACAAAGATGAAACTCCACACTAGATTATTGCGCAATGTATTCATCTCTTCACAGCAATGATCGGCTCTCTTGGTTGAAGCATAACAAAAAATTAATATCATTATTTTGAATTTAGGGGGATGGCAATAATAATAATTATAGCTGATTCACTCATCTTTCACTTTATACAATCAAAGTTCTTAAAGTTTAGATGCGACCTTCCTCCTGAAGGTGGCAGCGATGAGACCGTGCGGAGAGTCAGAGGGAATCAGCAACTGTATATTTAAATTTAATAGTTCCAACATCATTGTGCTATACACTGAACGAATAGCCTACAGTCCCTCTAATTCTTATCATTATGGTGATATTAGACTTCCCACTGTCCAATGTGCATGACCCACCATCCACGCTCTAGGATACAAATGCATAAAATAAAGCTTTCCCATTCTTAAATGCTTCGAACGATTGAATCTGGGGAAGAGTTTGGTGATATTACAGATTCTTCCTCACCTCTCCTTGGTTGGGTAGCTGTAACTTGCTGAGGTCAGCGACGTAATAGTGGATGTTAGGCATCTGAATCTCCACTGCGTTGATCTTGGGAACACGGCTAAAAATCACCTGTGATGTGTCGTACATGGTCTTCTGCAAATTATCAGAGGGAGAAAGGGGGGAGGGGGAGGGGGGAGGGAGAGAGAATGATGATATGGACTATAGCTAGATCCAAATACAGACTTATCGCTAGTTACCATTTTTTTAGGTTGTGTAACTAATTATCATAAAAAATCAGCAATCATACCTGAACAGATGGTGAATAGGTACCAGCGTACGGAGGTCCAGCAAATACATCCAAGAGAGAGCTACGGACCATCTCCCTAACATAATAATAATAACAATGTAATATATAATTAAATGTTAGAATCTGTATCTACCATGTTCCATTGAAGTCCACTCCATACACATCTTCATCAAAGTCGTACTTTAGGTAGACTTTGCTGCAGAAGGCACGGTCCTTGGTGGTCGGCAGGGTGGTGAAGCGATCTCGTACAAAACCTTATCCACAATGATAAAACATTACGTAACAATAAAAAAGTATCACCGTCTGTAGGTTTTTCACTGAGAGAAATAATGCCAGATTGGTGTAACACGATCTAGCTCGTAGCTATCAATATCATGACGAACACCCAATCGAGAAGTTCATGGAAAAGTATTACCCTGTTATGTTTTTACCTTCAAATCCAGACTGAGTTGCTTTGAAGAGCTTTAGATCCTTAATCCCACCACTAACACTGGGGTTCCCTTCATAATATATTATAAGCAATCAGTATAATATAATTAACTAGGGTTTCACTCACTTCCTCTCAACTGCTCCACAGAACAGAATCTGATGGCACAGCTATCATGGTAGAATGCATGATAGTGTTCCACACCACCCTGTGTGTAGTACAATATATTAAAGTTAGCAATAGTAGAATTTTGTAATTATGGTACCAAGATATTAGATAGATGACTAACCTGTTTAATCCTAGTCCAAGGCTCCTGCTCAATGTATATCTTTGCACGGGCAACCTTACCAGAAATTCAATGAATATACAATCGTGGTAGTGAGGGGAAACATCAGGAGTATTAATTTTGAAAGCTCACCTGCTTGTACGTCTTCATGAAATGGTTTGTTAGAAGCAAACCAAACTGCTCTGGGGACTCAATCTGCAGGAAATCAAAGCAGAATGGGCGTGGTCACACATACCTGAGCCCCACCCATTCGAATCGTTCATTTATATTATGCTAGTGGAAAACGCACTTGATTTTGCTTCGCCAGCACCAATACGGTATTCTTTTGAGAATCGGTGGCCACGACATCTCTGTTATCTCCCTCCAAGTAGTCATAGTGACTAGACAGCTCCAGTCGAGTATTCACGCGTAGCTCCGTGATGAAGTATCTATCGCCTTCTTGCCTCACGCGCATCAATCGAACCCAATTCTTTCCGTATTCCGTCACAGACACTTCAGATTCTGCCATCTTCGTCTGTTCTTTCTCGTCGTGCACTCTTGCGAACTCTTGCAGTCTGATTCCCAGTTCCGCGATCTGGATCCGGGATCCGGAAATAGGGGCATATAGCGTCGCTAGGCAACGAGTGAAACTATTTTAATTATACGAAAGATGAAAAACGCGCCATTTTCAAGAATTGATCCATGAACCAAGGAAAATGAGCTCTAAACAGCCGACAGTTGAAGATTCATCGCCTCCACGTGACACTCAGGGATCTTTAGTCCACACAGAGGAAGGAGATCTCTTCAGTCTTCCTCAGGGTGAAGATGCAGGAGAGAAAACTATGGCTGTGGGGGATGGGCAGCAACCACTGGAGCAGGTGAATGATTATAATCCATGATCAAAGTCACTTGAGATATTAGTGTCTGTATTATGTTCCCCCCTTCTATTTCTCTCCTCCCCCCCCCTCCCAAATCTCTCTCCATCTGCAACCACAGTTTCAATTGGACTGGCAGGCCAAGCTCGAGGAGCTACAGAACCAGCACAAGCAAGAGAGCCTACAACAGCACAAGGAGCACATCGAGCAACTGAGATTACTCCAAGCCCAGATTATGAGTGAACTAAGGACTTCCACAAGCAGCGAACAAGCTGCTACCAGTTCAATAAGAGTCAGCGATTCACCTAGTCTTGGAGTATCTCACTCCACAGACCAGATACATGTAAGGGGATCGTCAAGTTCACCTTCATCTACGGTCGAGGAAGAACAGATTAGTAAGATAATAAAGGGGCTTACTCGTGTTCACTCCATGTCCGATCCACAGCTCTCTCTAACTGTAACCACATCCCAAACTTTATCATCATCTCCAGTGAAAGTTCACAGCGCCAACCACACCCCTATATCCAGCCCCCCTCGTATCGGTAACAAATCACTATGTCAGCCAAAAATGGACGGAGATAGAGAGCAGAGTAGCCAGAATCAGACGGAGAGAAATGATTCTTCAGATTTTTCAGCGGGTCATTCGTTTGGTTTCTACCAACCAAGTGCTCCTCCAACTAGTGCTAGTGCAACACTGGTTAGAACGAGTACCACGGAATCATTGAACCAGAGTTCTGCGGCTACAAGTATTGATGCTTCACCGATAAAGCTTGATGATGACAGAGTGAAATCAACAGTAATATCTGATATTGATGATGATGATGATGATCAACCTTTGAACAATATTGCGAGGATGCCCCCGCAATTAGGCGGAGGAAACAGAGGAGGAGGAGGTGTATTATCTAGCTCTACACATGTACTAACACCCTCTTCAGCAAACCCACCGCAGCGCAGATTGGCATGGACGGAACGAGAATCGAACAATCAAAAATTCAGCACTCCTGCACCTCCTTTTCTCTCAATTTCTGCCCCAGCTACGAAACCGACGGTCAAAACCTCGCCAGTATCGCAGACCTTAGTAGCACCGACCCCAGTATACCCAAAGGTACGACTTAGCCCCTTGCTCAGTAGTGCTTCGAGCGCACACAATAGTAATAGTAGTGTACGGCTGAGTCCAGGCAATGCAAATGTCACCCTTACAAGCCCGAGCAGTTTCAGTCGAGGTGCTAGCAGCAGTGGTGTTATGAATGAGAGTACATGTATGTCTCGAGCTACTCTCATGGATAAGCATAAGAAGCACATGGACGATCTTAAGCTCTACTATGAATCGGAACTGTCGCAACTTCGAAAGAAATTGGACAAAGTTGAATTGGAAAGAAACGATCCATCCACTCCTACGAGCGCCAGGAGGAGCCTGTCGCCAAGTTTCGCATCGACCCCGCGATCCCCCCGGCCCACTACCCCCAGACAAACCTTACAGATGTACTTTCCATCGAGTCTCACGAAAGGTCGAAGTTCAAGATCATCAACAGGTCCGTTGCATTATATTATGTACATGTATATTGTGCATAATTTGATAATGGTCAGGCTTAGAAGCAGACTGCACTTATCAGATGATTAGTATTAGGCTGAGTAATAATTGCATATAATAGTTTGCTTTTTGTGATACTATGATGGTTGGACTTAATACTTATAGAAGCAGACTGAGTTCATCCAAGATAATCAGTAGTAGACTAAATAATATTTTCTACCAATAATTACAGGGGAAGGTGCTAGCAGTGAGAGTAATAAAATTTTTTACCAATAATTACAGGGGAAGGTGCTAGCAGTGGGGGAGAGCGTAGCCCCTCCCCTGGCCCTGCAGCAGTAGCCTCTTCCATGGTGAATGAGTCAGAGCTGTGGATGCTGCAGAAGGAGAACACTAGGCTGAAGGGAGAGTGCTCCGAGCTGAGGGGACAGCTGGACCAGGGAAAGAGGGAGAGACGTGCACTCGAGGAGCAAGTCAAACGATTGAATGAGCACACTGTAAGTACAAATACTTGAGGCAGGGATTTATATACATGTACTATTATGATTCATTAGGAGGGGGAATCTCAAAATTCGAAACTAACCTGGAAATTCCTCTCCTTCCTTCCCCCCACCTCTCTCTCTCTCTCTCTCGGTCTCTCTCTCTTCCTCTTTCTACTCAATTTATCCAATTTCTCCTTTATGATGTTGTTAAATATGAAAATAACCATGCTATATGTATTGCAGTTGGACTGGCAGGGTAGGCTTGAGGCCTCAGAGAGGATGGTGTCAGTGCTCCAGGAGAGACTGGAGAACACCAGGTCCCAGCTCTACGACCAAGACCAGCTGGTGGAGCAGCTGAGGGCCGACCTACAGGTCACTGCAGAGGAGCTACAGTACTGGAAGGAGCAAAGGTCACAGGATCTGGAGAAGCTAGAACAGGTGGAATAATTAATATTCAATTTTTCGTGCCACTGATGGTTAATTATGCACTGCTGATTATTTGCTTCTCATTAAATGCATAGATTTTAGGGGTTTACCCCATAATTAATATTTTACTGTGGCCTATGATAGTTATAACGTTTTGAGGCTCACTTTTTACATTGCATCTCTTTCAGCTCTTCGATGAGTTTGAAGTTCTTCAGGGAGAGAACCAGGAGATGCGATTGGCTGGCTCCCAGCTCCACTCCCAGCTGGAGGAGGCCCACCAGGAATCACTCACCTACAAGACCTCTCTGGACAAGTACCAAGCACTTGAGTCACAGTACAAGAGGTACGGTAATATTATTATTATACAAAGATCATCTACCATTCTCAAGGCTAGGCATGGAATTGTGGTATGAGATAATTATTATATGGAAATAAACAAAGATCCTCTACTGACAACTTAACTGTTCAGTAATGCCATTGTGTGATTGCTATGACAAGTTAGTAATGTTAGTGCTGTAGGCGACAGCAGCGACAAGGGTAATGTTGGTAAAGTTGGTAATATTGGTGCCGTAGGCGACAACAGCAACAAGGGTAATGTTGGTAAAGTTAGTAATGTTGGTGCCATAAGCCACAGCAGTGACAACTTAGTAATATTAGTGCTGTAGGCGACAGCAGCGACAAGGGTATTATTGGTAAAGTTAGTAATGTTGGTGCCGTAGGCCACAACAGTGACAAGTTAGTAATGTTAGTGCTGTAGGTGACAGCAGCAGCAAGGGTAATGTTGGTAAAGTTAGTAATGTTGGTGCCATAGGCCACAGCAGCGATAAGGGTAATATTGGTAAAGTTAATAATGTTGGTACCATAGGCCACAGCAGTGACAAGTTAGTAATGTTAGTGCCGTAGGCGACAACAGCAACAAGGGTAATGTTGGTAAAGTTGGTAAAGTTAGTAATGTTGGTGCCATAGGCGACAGCAGCGACAAGGGTAATATTGGTAAAGTTGGTAAAGTTAGTAATGTTGGTGCCGTAGGCCACAGCAGTGACAAGTTAGTAATGTTAGTGCCGTAGGCGACAACAGCAACAAGGGTAATGTTGGTAAAGTTGGTAAAGTTAGTAATGTTGGTGCCATAGGCGACAGCAGCGACAAGGGTAATATTGGTAAAGTTGGTAAAGTTAGTAATGTTGGTGCCGTAGGCCACAGCAGTGACAAGTTAGTAATGTTAGTGCTGTAGGCGACAGCAGCGACAAGGGTAATGTTGGTAATATTGGTGCCGTAGGCCACAGTAGTGACAAGTTTGTATTACAGAATAATCACAATGCCATTGTATGATTGCTGTTGTTATACTCTGTCTCTTATGTCACCATAATATAGCACGATTCGAGAGCTCGAAGATGAAGTGCGTCACCTCCAGCATGTCAACAACAGACTACACAGCATGGGAACTCACTATCAGCTAGGGTAAGGCTGCTGGCAAACCAGCAACTGATAATCCTGTATTTACATGTAGAATATTATTATTGTGCTAGATTAATACAAAGTTTACTATCAGAGATCAATTTTTATAATAATAATAATTATTATATAGGGGCTATGATTCTCCTTATAATCCCGCCAATGATGAGAGGAAGGCACACCTTTCCCCGCGATCCACCATCCACACCCCATCATCATCCACATCGTCTCACCATCACCAGCCTCCCCCCTCCACCCCTCCCGGGACCGGGAGCTCAAGAAGAGATAATATAATGTCTACCACACCATCAACGTCTAGATCTGGAGCTAAAGTTCCACTGACTCGGCGAAAATGGCTGGAGAGCAGTATCCCCGGGCTGATATTTGGCGGAGGGGAAGAGGAGGAGGGGAGTGATAGAGACAGGAAGGAGAATGCATTTAGTAGTGATAATCATGAGGGGCAGTCCTCTGTGAGATCACAGCCTGCTGTCCCATCATCTAGATGTAAGTTGTCACCATACAAAATTGATGTATATTATTGTCTGGAAATTTTTAGCAATAATATGATAGCTTCAGTGTATACTTAAATTTAATGAGTTGGTGCTTTTTTTTTTTTTGCTACTTGTGTATTATTATTTGCTTGCAGAAGACTAGTATGTCTGGTATCCTTGTTATTAATTTTTCTGCAGCTCGTGTGCCAGCAATTGTCAATTTCTCATTGGGTGCACCAAACCGCTCTCCGCGCAAGCACCAAACTTCAACCTCACCCAGAAGACCTGCTACCAATCCAAATGGCCAGCCTTCAGAGCGACGATCGCCAGCGACAAAGGCTGTACAAAAGGTGGTGCTGGGGGAGGAGGTTGGTGGTGGGGAGAACCCTACTAATCATGGGAGTCGCAACCAGAAGTGGTTCAAGGATGGAGATGATTTAGCCGAGTCAGCACTGAAAGCTGTTCGAGAGGGTCACGTGATTACCACTAATGAAAGGAGCTACCCCAGCCCTGCTGATAACAGGAAGAAACGAACCTCTAAAGCAAAAGAACCAGTAAGCGGTCAATATCCTTTTTTTAAAGCCACCAGTCCGATATCATAGGCTCTGCTATCACTTTCCACACATAGAACATTGAGGAGAGAGTGAAGAAGCACATGCAGATTGTATCAGAGGCTGAGCAGAAACTGGCAGCACTTCAGAAAGAAAAAGAAAAAGTAAAAATATTATCATTATTTATCATACCCTTTGATCGTAGCACACAGTCAAAAAGATCATCTTGGTATAATATAATATAGCTTGAATCGAGTTTACTGAAGACACCAAGAACAGGAACTCGAGTGACAAGGCAGAGCAAGCAGACCAAGGTATATAGATAGACAATGCAACACAGCTTTCTAGTCTAGACTATGACATTGTACAAACCACACTATCATTATGTTTTTTTATCACACCTTATAATTATAGCTGGAGATGGAGAGACTCCTGGAGGAGGTGGTGAAGGAGATAGGCTCAGTTAGGATGGTCCTAAGGCAACACCATGCACTCAAGAAGTAACTATTAAACACTGGTACTGTGTTATTATTCATAGTTCATGTATTATACCCAGTACAATAATATTTACTCTTCAGTCTGCATGGTGACAATCATTATTGGTCACAATGTGTTATCGAGCTAAGGGGTGTGGATTAAATTTAATACTAATAATAATAAATTAAAATAGTATTATAACTTCTAGTATCCAATAATACTGGAGTGCAATAAATCAGAATTTTGTGACCTGATATAATACTAAAAGACTTAGTTATTTTAGCCAGCCAAGGGATTGGCGTGGATGGTGACTCTCCTAATGCAAATGTCTGTGGTCGGTCTGAAGGTCTTCTCATGAACTGGAACTTTCTCTAAATCATCCAGTGTCTCCCAACCATCAATCAGTCTGCAACAAAATTAATTATATCACAAGACCTTAAATGGGGATCACCCCTCTCATCATGGAAACGGTATATAGTTAAGGAGCTGGAATAAAGACCAAAATGTAGCTCATAAATTTCTCAGATGATCAGTATCCCTACCTGGATTGAGGCATTACTGTGAATAACTCATGCACATTATCCCATGATTACCATTTGTGGGGGGTGGGGGGAATGGACCGGTTGACTCACTTGCCTATAATGGTGTACTTCATATCAAGGTGAGGTTGCTTGGAGTAGATGATGAAGAACTGAGATCCATTGGTATCTGGGCCACTATTGGCCATGCTCACTACTCCACGAGTATTGTGCTGTGAAAAGCAATTATTTTCAACAGTTACTACTAAACTGTAAAAAAAAAGAGAAAAATTCATGATAGCTAGCCTACTTTCAGTGTTTCATGGAATTCATCTTCAAACTTTCTGCCCCATATGCTGGTCCCCCCTTTACCAGTGCCAGTAGGGTCTCCAGTCTGTACCATAAAGTCTTTGATGTTCCTGCCAATGCAAAAAAATTAATTTAAGAGCAAAAAATTAATTGAGAATCTCGAGTGTTGTATCATAGATGGTGTAGTATACTGTGCTTTGCAGGTCAGTTGTCTAGGAAAGTTAGGGAATGGCACCTGTCTCTGTCACTATATAAACTGAAAGCCTCTGTGATCGGTGGTGTTACTGAATTAAGTCACTTCGAGAGCCGCTGCCTATTTACCCTTTCCACTGGACAACTGACTTGCAAAGCACAGTATACATTGTATAAATTGTTGAATGTCTCATTTTAATAATACCTGTGTATGATACTGTCATTGTAGTAACCACTGGCACATAAAGCAAGGAAATTCTGTTGGGGAAAAGTAAACGATCAAGTTTTGGTATACATTTTGCAGTACAGTAAAGTAGATGTACCTCACATGCTCTTGGGACAAGCTCACATTGTAATTCAATCTTGATGTCCCCCAGATCAGTATGCAGGGTCACCGACTGCATGGAGAAATGGACACATATGTACTAGGAAAGCAACTAGAAAGAAAGAATAAACTCACCATCTTCTGGAGATGGAATTGAACTTTGCACCCGCTCGGAAAGGACACGCCTCCCGCGCGCGCGGTCGAATTTGAACTTTGTACCTGTTGCACCGTCATACCCAATCAGCTCCCAATGCTCAGCTGGAGGTGTGTGCTCAAGAAGAAAGGCATGCCCATTCCAAGAGTGTTCTTATGTTTTACCGTCCTTCTGCTAGCTCTGAGAGCAGCTGGTGCGGCTCAAATCGACAGCAACCACTCTAATAGCATCGGTGTAGTCGAGTTTCTTCACCTTGCAAAAGATGGTGGCCTCATTGACCAAACCACGAGCAACAAACTGCTGCAACTGGCCGCAAATTTGACCGGCTCAGCCGTACACCCAACTCAGCTAAAGCTTCCAGGCCAAGAACCTTACGCTGGCAGCAGTCGCGAAAAGGATGGCCCAACTATAAATTCGAAAGAAGATACCGTCGCTGCCAGAGAACCAAACTTTTTCATGAAGTTCTACAACCAGCTGACGCTTTTGAACATCCTCTACTTCGGTGGAGCGCTGCTAGTTATGGGAGCGTACACGTTATTCATGACGCTGGCCTACGAGCGGTGCAGCTATGTGGGTCTGAGCTGTATAATGCTGGCCCAGGTGGCAGGGCTCGGTCTGACTGGCATCTTCATGTGGCAGAACAACGACGAGTTTCAGTTCGTCGGAGGATTGTAAGTGTATGTGTGTGTGTATGTGTGGAAAATATGCTACCTAAGTGTCTCAAATACCGTAAATCTGGGAATTTAATTTGTAAAAATATTTTGATATCAGCTATATTATTATGTATAATGTTATTTTGAAAGTACCGTAATCGAATACCTCCAACAGTTGCTATTGCTATCCTATACCTATTTTAGGAGAAATTTGCCTTATCATAGTGCATACCTAATACCCCTGATGCACAATCATACTGACACAGCCATTTAGCATGACACATCATTATCTCTGCATAATATTGAATATTGTGCTGCAGGCTCTGCACTATCAGTACAAGTATGGTGCCCTTCATGGTCTACAACATGCACAGAGCCCTCGGTCTGTGGCCAGAGAGAGAACCTGGTGTCTTTCAGGGCTTCCGGACATACATCCACCCCAGCTGGATTGTCATGGAGATAGCCACAATCATCTGCGGTCTGGGCTACGTTCGAATTGTCCATTTTCCATTCCTTCTCTTCCCTGTCTCGTTTAGCCTGTGGTTCCTCTCCATGGATCTAGCTCCCCTCTACCCCAGCAAAAAAGGTATGAACTTTTTTGAGATCCGGCGTCGCATCTCGGTGGCTTTTGGAATGGGAATGATCCTCCTGGGTTACCTCATGGAGCAGCGTCTGGGATCGGAACCGGACCTAAGCTTCTGGGTGTACTTATTTGGTTTGATGACGTTCACGGGAGCTTTACAGTGCTCGTTCCCGCACGACGATCTCCACGGCTCCATCATTTTACTCGTCAATATGGGACTGATTCTGATTGGTAGCCGTCTCGATCGCACCACGTTTCATGTCTTTGGCTCCATTGAAATAATCATGTACACTCTTGCCTACTTTAGTACCAAGATAAAAATGTCCAACTCTGTTTTTCTCTGGGTGCTGAAAGCTCTCTGTGCTGCAGCTCTATTCTCTCAGGCTTTGCGCAGAGGTGGAAATTTCGAGGTGATCTGCGCTCTTGTCTGTGTTGTGGCATTCAATTTCAACTCGATCGCTTTCCTCACTTCGAGCAGGATCTATAACATTTTTCTCCTGCTCACAAATCTTGGATTCGTCGCGTCAGCAGTTGCCTTCTCACGACCTTTTGACCTTTGGTTTTTCACCCTACCAGACACCCAGCTATTTGTAAGCCTAATCTGCTCTCTCCCTGTTACCATCTTCCACGCTAAAATTTTGATAAAATATCTAGCATCTGGTCCAACATCCTATGGTTCATATGCCTATCTCGTCTACAGGCTCCTGGCTTCCGTGGCTATTTCCTTCATTTTTGTGTTTCTACGACAACCTCGCTTTGCGTGGCTCGGAGGGCTTGGTATACCGGTGATTGCCCTAGTGCTCTCCCCCAGCCTACGAGCCACCGTACTAACAAATATGAATAGTAGGTACAACAGGCAACGTGGAAGAAACGTAGGGAAAAAGATCACCTTAATCTTATCGACTTTTATCACCCTCCTGTTTGGCATTGCGTTCTCCATCTACCTCCAGTCCAACATCCTCTACTTGATATGCTGCATGTTCATGCTCGTATCTGTGCTCAGTTTGATGAACAAATGGAAGGAGCTAGGCTGTCTGCTAGCCGTCTTTCTCATTCTGTTCTCTGTGCCACTGCAGTCTAAATTTGTGATCACGATTGGAGCAATTTATATATTTTTCTACCTGAGCTACCTGGCTTATGATGTGTTCAAGAATTCCCTCCTCTTTCCGTTGGCACTGATTGGAATTGGAATCGGACTCATCTACTCCGGAATCATGTACCAGCGTCACGAGTCTGCTCTCCATTCCCAGTTCCAGGGTCTGATTCCGGCTCCAGTCCAGGCTTTGATGACACAAACCATATCCTCTTTGTGGGAAGAAGGTGGAAAGTACGACTGGTACCGCTACATCGAAGCCACAAGATTCTCCTGGGGGGACTTCATTCAGGCTCCCTATAAGTGGTTGCTGTGGTCAGGGGTCATGACTTTTGCCCTCGTGGGGGGCTCCCCCTTGCTTGTGAGCTACATGTGTGCCGGGGGGATAGTTGTCCTGGTCTGTGCCTACATACTACTGGAGGTGAGGGAGAGCCATAAGGAACATCTGGATCACAAAGTCAAGGTGAGACAGCTAAAATAATAATAATATATGAGGGGAATAATTATTAGCCTCATGCTTCCCAAGACTCATTCCAGTTTTTCATTGTGGTATGATAATTCATGAATTTAAAAATTTTGGACGAAAATTTTATACAGTGAATAATTATGTGGCACATTTGATATGATATTACACGTCATAAGCTCTTGGTTGCAAGAAAATTTCTAGCCTAAAAATTTTGTGTAATTACATGTACATGTATGTATGCCAGCTCAGTCAGTGTGCATGTATACATGTGTATAAATCATTTCATTGATATTGTTCTGCTAGGTATCCACTCTGATCTTTGAACTGAGCAGTGACCCCGCCCACGAGAAGCACGGTATGGTCATCAAGGTGACAGGGATGAAGCCAAGGGAACTGGAAAGCCCCACCCACATTGCACTGGCCGTCCGGGGGACTGGATTTTGGAACGCTGTCTCATCGGCCTATGGAGAGTTTGCAGCAAGCATGGCCAAGTATGTGATAATAATATTGATATTGAATAGAGTCTGTATTATGGGTATTGTGAGTCTAAAGCTGTAAGTGTGGATGTCCACCCTTTACCATAATACATAATGCCCAGCGACAATAACGAACGACCCTTTACCATATGGATGTAATGGGCCCACAGTTGTAGTGTGTTTAGCATACCGGTACTCAAAATTAATTACAAAGTATTCCAATACCACATTCCTCGTTCATTATGCTAATGATAAATAATTAACAATACGGGAATAGTCCGGATATCTCACAATTTCTTCTTCCATTTATGGTCATCGATACTCCGAAAGGTGTTTATACCATAAAATGTCCCAGTTGCACCAGCCACATTCCTAATTAAACACTCGGATAACTGTCATACTGTATTCTCTTAATGGAATGTACTAGTATAGCTTGATACCTAATAATGATTAAGTATGCATGTTATGAATTCATCCTCACACTACTATAATAAACGTACCTACCGTAGGCCCTCTCATATTGGGGTATGAGCGAAGCTTATTACCAGGTAATGTACAGAGAGGGCAGGGCGCTTTACTGCCCAAGTTAGTTGTGGTTAAGTCTCCTTTTTGCTGCTCTGGTTAGGCATCATTTGCCCAGTACGCATGTTTAGCAAATTGTGTGTGTACATGTATATATATATATATAATATATATATATACATGTACCATGATTCTGCTACCAAATGAGCCATCATTGTGCAAAGAGTGATGCAATTTCTTCAGTGATGGTAGATTGATTGAGTGATTACATTGGGAGGGGGCGTTGGGAGGGACGGAGGGAGGAGGGTAGAGGAGAAGGAGGGTGTAAAGGGAGGGGAAGGTATGGGAAGTACAGAAAGGAGAAGGAGGATTTGTTTAACATTTCTGTGGAAGCGAGTGCACATACGGTTCATTGATCTTCAATTATGGCAGCTGTATAATTCAATCAATAACCTTCCTATCCCATTACGTTTCGATGTAATATACTCTCTCCCTCTCTCCCTCCCTCTCCCCCCCCCCCCCCCCTCTCTCTCTCCCTTTCTCTCTCTCCTCTCTCCCATCAGATCCATGTTTCTTCCCTACACACTAACCCCTCACCTCATCTCCCTCACCGGCTTCCAACGAGGCAGCTCCACCTTCACTGTCGTCATCCAGCTAGCCACTGGTCACAGAGGCACCAGGAGAGCCAAGCACTCCACCATCAAGGGCGCGATTAGCAAGCTAGCTTCGCGTGGCGACAGGATGGAGTGCGTGGTGCTCTATTCCAACGCATGGTACCAGCCTTGGAGTACGCTCTGTGTGAAGGAGGTCACACTGTCGGAGATGAAGAGGCGGCTATGTGCAGATTGAGCACTAGCTCTCAGTATGGGTGCATAATATTTTTTACAATGCTATAGAGTATATTTATCCACAATATGCATCTATAGGCAAGTAGTTGAGCAGGTTGGTAAGATTTAATTTTTAGACCCCCTTTAGTTCAGTTTTTTTTTGTTTTTTTTTTGCTTGGTTTGATAACAACTATTTTTTATCTTATCAAGTATAATATATGAACAGGAGAATAATAAATATAGTGCGATTGAACCCTTGCCATAGCAAATACTCGTTGATTTTTCATTTTTAGCTCTTCATTCAATTTTTTTGACACTTACATGTGTCCCATTAATAATATTATTATTTTTGATTTTGCACCAAGACAATTGTCTATATCTGGAAATACCATATTATAGCCAATTGTCTGAGTGTGGTGAATTTTTGGCGAATGTGGTTAGTGGGTTTGCCCCACATTCCACTCTTGAAGTCGGTGACCTTTCCTGTAATATTATTTTATTCTTGAATTTACAATTATTCCAGCACAATAAGATAATATCTGTGCCCACAGGTCTATTATCATGCGAGATTATCTAATTATGGTAAGTGGGTGTGCACGCTTCTCTCTACCTCTCTCTCTCCAGCTCCTACACCCTGGATTTTCTTAATTCTTTATTTTCACGCAAGAATCGCATTTGGTCAAATCGAGTTACACCCGTCCTCCCAAGTATTTACAAATTGTGGGCAACGGGATCTAATCGCGCGCTTGCATCAAATTATATTCCCCTCCATCAATTTTAGCGGCCACACTGCCCGGGCCGTGTGCGTGCAAGTGTGTCAGGGTTTGACCCCTGACCTATCTACTTACATTAGACCTCGTCTTAATTACCATTGTGATCGTGGTACGCTTTTAATTAATTACATGACGTGACATCCTGGATGCAACAAGGTACTCATGATAACTGACTGAACTTTGGTGATGTGAGTGGTTCTCAATTGTGGCGCATGTTATACAACAATCCCTGGCAAATTGAACTGGGAATGCCCACTTAAACTTCCAAATTAATTAAGGGCTCTATATTAGGCAATACTCCGGCCAAACCAGATGATCGACGTGCTTTTATTTTGATCTTTACGCTTTCATCAAGTTATCTAATGAAGTTCTGGACCGGATTAGGCAATATTCCGGAAGGTGCATGGTGGGGCAGTGTGCTTTAATTATGTAATAGCCTCATTACGTTATGTAATATTCCCATGTTCTGCAGCAATTTTAACCCACAGGTCACATATAATACATGTAGATGCACATGAAACGTTTATTGTACATAATATGTATTTGACCTTGTACCTTTATTGAGCCATGCAGTCTGTCCATAATAATGATGGTCCCTCCTTCGATTGACTATAGTTTTGATTGATTATAGTTTACAGCCACACTAGCTGGGCCACCACATTAACGAGGATTTTAGTGATTTAAAATCAAATTTCTAGTATTTAATTTCTCTAGCTGTTGCATTGTCTAGGTGTGATTATCTAATTAATGATTAGAATTAATTAGGCATATATAGCGTATCAACACCCGCCCTAATTTTACAATTCTTCACATGTACGGACCTGGGGTTAATGAACATGAGTGTGAGTGGAGGTACACTTTCTAAACACACTTAGTACCTAACTTAATTAGCATGAATTGCATAATATTTGCTATCCCCTCCAATTCCTAACACTTTATCTCAATCCGCCCCCCCCCCTCTCTCATACCTACATATTCTGGGGGGTATGTTGTAGGAGCATTCAGCTATATAGCTGGTGTTAAGGCTGCACTTATTTGGTGGGACTTCCTAAGAATTCATAACAAACACACACACTGACTGGCTTACGTATTGTGCAAGTCTTTAAAATTGTTTTGTAACGGTGACGCTACAGCACCTATAGGGAGTGCTTGTGACGGTCAGGTCGTTACCATGGAGACGGGTGGGCTGGCTGACACTATTTGCCAAACAAGACTTTGGTTACGGATGACATCATAGCCTTGGAATGGCGTGATATTCTGGCAAACATACGATTTTTTCTGCTTTGAAAAAACCACTATTTCATCAAGGGGCGGGATAATCTAGTTCAAAGCTTATAGGCTACCATTACAGTATAATATTGGCAATCCATGTATACAGTAGTGCACATTATATTCTGTGAAGTCCAATCGACAATTGCTTTTCAGTGGTCTACAAGTATGCAAGTCTTATTTATATAAATAAGTTTGTAGCCAAGTTGCCAACCACACTCACACGCACAGCATGCAAGCATGCAGGGAGTGCTTTCATTCAAGCATAATAATAATAATATTTGCTTTTGCTGCTACACACATTATTTGTCGTGTACATTGGTCTATTACATATGGAGCATGCTGAAAAGTGCTTCAACCATTTGCTATGAAGAGACCCCCAATTGATTACTGAGTACGTAATTGTCTTATGGTGAAATTGCTCAACCTTACAGTGAAGTAAGAGTGCATAGCATAGTACCGACTAGCATGCTGAAAGGCACTGTTATTATATATAATATTATAGTAATACGCAGTGCATTTACAACGTGGGGAGGGCCCGCTCGATCGATTTCTTTGATGTGGTGAGCAGTAAACGAGTGTTTGCACACTGAGTGACCATACAGAGTGGATCTTGGACAGACAAGTAATTGCCTAACAGAGGAGGTTCGCATTCCACGCACCATTCATACAATTTATACGTACTATAGCAGATCTATACATATATATATACTCGCTCTATAAGGCTTGGTAGTATTATTGTGTCATATGCAGTGGCTCAATTCGATCTGTGTGTTGCATTGAAATCATTCCTAATAGAGGGTAGTAAGGCATTCCACTGGCCGGGATGGGATGTGCCTCAGTCTGCCATACTATAATACTACACTATTATATATATATATGTAGTTCACAGTTGAATGATTGTGTATATTTGAGGGTAGTATGTGTGTATGTACTGGCATAACGTGGACATGCAATTTGCGGTTCAAGTCGGATATGACCATTCTTGGTGAAATTGCATTATGTTCACTTAGGCATGACCGACCATCTTTCGGCCTTTTTGGTAATCCTACACTGAAGGTCAGCAAAGTGCACTCTCAGATAGTAACACAATCCAGTAAACAGAAGAGAGAGAGTGAGAGAGAGAGAAGAGGCAAGCAATGATCATCCAAAAAAGTCGCAGAGGCAATAGATTTGACCTAACCTACCCAAATCACAGAATTTTAAAATTTCAGCACAAAAGCACAACAGTTTCCAACACTGCATGGGCTTATAGCCTACCTTCTACTTCACAAACCCCAAAAATTTGTACCTACCAAATGCACAGTCGGCTATTCTGTTGCCAGGACAACGGTGAAATAATAGAAGACACAAAAGCTTGTACATATAATGTAAGAGTCAGAGACTACTTGATATGCTCAAAGTGAGGAAGCACGTAAGAAATTTGTACATGTGCATGTACTGTACATGTACATGTAAATTGCATGTACATGTACATGTACACAGATGAGTCCCAGGCCCATGCAGCGTACGTATACACAAAGATGAGTATACATAACAGGGGTTGGACCGCAACAGTACAAATAGCTATAAGCAACTCTATGTATATATATCTGCTCGCGTATGCCGTGATAAGTGCACATGCTATAATATAGTGAGCTGCAGTAAAGTTATACAGTTCGATAATCCTGGCATGCGCATGCTTGGTCCAGTAGCCTCGTCCCCAAGTTTTTCTCCATTACACACAGAAAAAAATGATGCTTTTCTGCAATTGACTGGGAGTGGTCTAGGGATTGGGCTACACGTACGTCGCAGCTGAGCTGTAGCAGAGCTACAAATAATCATGTATAATTATGTACCAACTGATGTCCATTTTGATACTGTAGAGTGAGTCTTATGGGTTTCAAAAACATTTTACCATTCTAGTTAGTTTTAATGGCGTACTATTACTACAGCAAATTTCTTTGGTTAAAGCCCCAGTTTTGATGTCCACAATTGCATGTCTATATGTACGACGTATAGCACAAAGAAGACTACAATAACGGCCTGCAGTTTATTGAATGCAGCTGCACCTCTGTATGTTATAATCGTTATACAGCTGGTCAGTCACCCAGCCTAGCTGCCTGGCCCGGCCCGCATGGCTACAAAAACACTACAAAACTACAAAGGAGTTTTGTTACTTTTAGCCACAGTGTGAATTGATACAATTTCTAGCCATCACTCCTACATATACCACTACACATGGTGGCTTAGAGAGAGAGAATATATAGCCTTGATGGAGAGGTTAGGGGAAGCTGACAGTGAGAGAGAGGTGAGGGAGGAGAGAGGGAAATTGTCAAGAGCTACTCAATCCAGCTCCTTTTGAATACCTGTGGTGAGTATGGTAGACTGTGTGGGGAAGCTTTGGGGTGAGCTGTGGCCAAGGTCAAAGGAGCTCAAATTAGCTTCCACCTGAGACAGCGCACTGGTTCAGCAGAAGACCACAAGTGGTTATTAGATTAAACACCAGTTTGTTTGCCCACCTAACAGTGCAGTTGAGAGGTGCAGGGAAGTGGGGTGTTCACATTATCATAAATAATGACGGTAATGGGCACAGGGAGGGGCAAGGGAGTGTTTGCATGCCTAGGGTTAGAGTACTAATGCAGCAACACTGCAATAAGTGAGTTTGGTTGGCTCATCTACTGTAGATTTGTGAGGTGTACAGTGTTTCAATAGTGTTAGCAGAGAAAGGAATTCGGAGATAATTAAAAGGGGGAATTAGGTGCCAATAAGTAGAGTAGAATGCTCTCTGCAAATTTAATACAGAATAATATTAATTTTGGCAATAGTAGGAAGCTGGGCTGATGAGGAGGGAGGGAGGGAGACTAGGTGCTAACAAATGGGTGATTTAGAGTAGAATGCTCTGTACATAATGATTGAGCCAGTCAAAGAGGAGAACTGAATGTGAGTGTTAAATCTCTCATGAAAGCTGCACAAATTGATGGTCTATGCCAGTGCAGAAAAATCAGTTTTGATCACCCACAGGATTAATGGTCACCCCACAGCTAGTTTTAACCTACCAGCTCTGCCTTATAGTAGTATGTTCCAGCTGTTCCATGTAAGATTTCATCAACCTGACCTGGTCCACACCTTGTTGGGATATTAAACTGTACTAGCATAAACTGGCTGTGCCTTTGGTGTTTGTACCAGGGGAAACTGGGCTATGGCTACTACACTGTGGCTAAATATCTACAGGAAGGTGTGGCAGTATATTATATGCTAGCTGACACATTAATGGGTAAGAATGCTTCTAAAAATTGATAATCTTGATGATCCTAATAGAGCAGGTGACTATAGTGCATGGGAGTCCTATACCCAGCAACTAACTAAAGCAAGGCTCTCATACAGCAAAAAGACAATATGAACATGATGTTCACAATGGAAATAAAAGCTCTATGCCTGCAGTGCTCATTATGAGAGAGGAATTTCCATGGTAGCATTCGTTAGCAGAAAGCATTACTCGTTTAGCAGATATTCAGATAATGAGTATGCCTTCGCAAAAGGTGCACCGGTGTAATACTACAATACATGGGTGATACTGGAGCTGCAAAACACGAGTTCCAACAAATTAAAGTGAACCTGAAAAGCACTTACTTAGTTATACGAACCAGACAGACTAGAGACAGTTGATCGATCAAACGATTGGAGTCATATAGCCGGCCCAGCCGGAGCTAGAAGACAGAGGCAGCACTGCCACACACACACACACACGATTGATTGCATGATGATAATGATAATGAACTATATGCATGACCACATGGCTGGACATAATGGAGAATTGAGTGCACCAGATCCCACATGTAAATATATACGCCGCCATAAGTGCACCAGAGCCCCCACTATAATAATATTATGCAATTGAGCTAGAAGCTTTTCAACGAATGAAAGAGCTATAATTATGGCAACTGTGACAATAGACGTATACAGTTTCTGTGCTACTGTAGATTCTGGGATGCCCACACTATGATAATATCATGATGACCAATACTCTATAGATCTTTAATGGTGCTGATACGCGATACTCTTGTATCAGTAGGGGCACTTTCTTTTGCTCAATAAATGTGGACAAATTGAAGCGTTCCTCACCCCCTCTTCTCATGAAACACAAACAATTAGCCATTGATCTCTGGAATGTGCAATTCCAGAAACTTACAAAGTATGCTCCAGTAATTATAAAGAGGGAAGGAGTGGGGGAGAGAGAGAGAGAGAGAGAGAGAGAGAGAGAGAGAGATGAGAAATGTGTGGGTGGTGGAAGTGGGAGGGCAGAAAAAGACACAGAGATCAGCTGTTGCATGATCCTGGGAATGCACACTAGTTACCCTGGATGATGCAATTATGGCCTAATAGCTAATGCAGCAAAGCAACACCACAAAGAGTGCAAATGGCAAACAATCAAAACCACCAAACTATTGATGTAGCTCAATCGAGCGGGGAAGGGGTGGCGATCGAAAATCACGGCAGAACATTTAGCATTAATTTTTATGGACACTAAATAGCTAAGTAGGGTGGTTGCTCTTCGGCCATATGTCAAATACTGTTCCTCTCTCACGACAAATCACTTACTTTGCTGTACCCTCGACAAACAAGCTGTTGTACCAGTAGCCAGGGACTTACACTATGATGTAACGATACGCCTACACATTTACGCATGCAGTCTGATACGTATGTATGTATGTATGTACTTAGGTTAGGTAAAAGCTTGTGCATCACGAAGATCGCTTTGATGCCGAGCTCTATGAAATCGTGAAACTGCATAATTCGATATGTTTGTTGCGTGCTTCCTAGTTAAACTTTCCCATGAAATAACTACAACAGTGCTGATCATCGTAATAAGCTTGCACAAAACACTTTGCTGTGGTCATGGATCACGAAATATTATCACTTCAAAGTTGACATTATTATAATGCATCACTACATCCGTTACACAAGTTAACGTCATAATATGTATACCTCATTCTCAGGCTTCTATTCCCGGTAATTCTATGTTCCACATCATTGTGCAAAATCAGAGCCAACTGTAGGAGGCAAACCCTTTAATTTTCCATCACATGACCACTGCAATAGAATGCAATGCAACGCCACGTATGCTCAGCAATGCTTGAATGCTTGCATGCACTTCCTGGATTGAGGCCTAATAATTACCAGGGTCTTAACCGTGGAATGGATTGTTATTGAGTACACCTTTCATGTGCATGTTTCCGCATTGAATACTTGCATCGACCAGAGCAAACAGAACTCCTCTATCGTGCAGAGCGAAAGGATAGGATAGGGTAAACAACCACAACAGAAAAGCTGTGGTGCTCTCGAGCTAATTGCCTCATAAAAAATACAGCAATGTAGCTTCGTACCGACCAACCTGCCTATGGGCAAATTATACTTTGTGAAAAATGCAGCAATTCCCAGATCCTGCACCGCTGAATGTTCATAAATGGTAATCAAGCCATATGCACTAAGGAAGCGGTTTGGAAGGCTATTCCATACCCATCTCATATTGGTCAATCAAATCATAAGTAGGTTAGCAAGAGGGGCACACACATCACGGAAACTAATTAAAAAAAGCAGCTGCTCTAAAATTTTATACTCAGACCATCAAATGCAAGATGTGTACATGATGTACAGGGTCAATTATAAGGAAATTAATTAGTAAGGGGCATACCCTATGCAGGGTATCATGAAAGCAAATTGATAGCAGCTGCATAAATACATATCAAAATTCCTAATGTCACCACTATCAAAATTTGTTCTAATCGAACAAAAACCCACCAAACTTAACATTGATACTACTCCTCTTCTGCACACAGAAGACTACTAAAAGACACATTCATACACTCTACGGCCATTTTCGATTTGACTTAAAATCAATACTGCCAAAGTGCATCACCATGATCATCATTTCTCGCCTCCCCCTCCCCCCCCCCCCCCCCCCACACACACGTACACATACACTACATCATATATTGAGCCTCAGATCATAGTAGCTAGTTCACGTCCTGGCATTAAATATGATTCAAGGGTGTCCCTATTACTATATTATGGTGAAAAAATTTTCACTCTTTAACTACCTACATATCACAGAGGTTTAATCAAATCATTATAATAACACTCATAAATTAAGAGATACAGCAGAATAGAAATAGAATGGTTGAAAGAAACATAACCACTCCAGAAATAATTTCTTGCCAAACTTTTCAACTATATATTCAGCAGCTGCACGATTGCAATCTTCAACCAATCTTTTGAAAACTGCACCAGCAGCACTGCACATGCATGCACCGCCATTCTACAGGTGCTCACTCACTATAATTCTCCATTGTGATAAGTCTCCCTTCTATAGACTGGCCTTTGAGATGGGGTAAAGAGATTCCCAAACCACTAAAAGAGGCACCCTTCCTCATGCAGGGGTGGTTTTGTTCCTACAATATTATTGTTCAGATCAATCATAGCGTCCTGATTAAAGGAGTTCACCTCGTTATATTCCAGTCTGAGTGGGGTGTCCTAGCCGCTCTTTCTCAATAGGGATGCAGAAAACAGTTCCATGACAATCCTTCCTCTCTGCCTATTCATAGGGTGAATCGGGGCTTCCTTTCCGAGCTTTCAACAGATTCCTTTATCACTGATAGCACCACCGTCTTTCTCTCTCTCTCTCTCTCTCTCTGCGTCAGTCAGCCAACTCCCATGTATGTCGACCATCGCAGATTGAGTTAAGGTGATGGATGGAAAGCCCACAGCAGTCGTGCTGGATAGTATGCCTTCCCGGAAGAGATGAGTCAGGTGACAGGGCTGCACCGGACTGCAAATTAGTTGCAGGTGCACTCGCTGCTTATGCAGACTGTTGTCGCTTGTGCAATCTGAAAGTTAAGTTAGATAAAGTTGATATGCAAAATTAAGATGACAGTTGTAGTGTATATTATTATCAAAAGGTTCATCTATAATCGATCCCAAATTATTTTATCATCCAGTTCAACTCCTTAAGCTATGAGACCAAAGGTATAGTACACGCTACCAGATGGATGCAAAAAGTGATCTTTCCTCCCCACACCCTACCCGGCCCTCATTTCTCTTTCTTTGACTCACCATAATCATAATCTTCAAGCTCCATGATGATAAACCACAGGTGATCGATGATTGGTTATATACACCAAACACCGAAACAGTTTAACAACTGTGTAGACATGTAATTGGTTGCAGCTGTCCTGCCAACATGGGGAGGGGGGTCCTCTTCCGAAAAGACACACTACCCAGCACTCGCATACTGCGGCCGGATTGGTCGACGAATAGCCAGCCAGCACTACGATCAGCGATAATTCATAAACAAATTCTTCCTCCAAAAACAGTGAGAAACGTCGTGCATTCTGAAACTCAAATTCCACTGTACTTTAGATATACATATTTCCAAAACTGAGGAAAAGAGATAATTAGGTGACAAACATAGTCCATAGTGATAAATACAGCCTCCTTGTTTATCCCAGCTCCTGCAGGCTTCTCTGGAAAGGCTGATCGAGGGGGCAGGAGGGAGGGAGGGAGGGGCTGGGACGAGCAAGGATATGATACATGCATGTAACAGATATATATAGTCAGTAGTGCCACCCAGGTAGCTATAATAATATATAATATACAGGCATAATAATATTATATAATATACAAGCATACACACGAGAGATCAGTAAACCTAAGTATTCCCAAAATATGAAACAATCTTTGATAACAAATTAAAAACGATGCTAAGGTGGACCCTGGCATACTAGCTAACTAACTGTTGTGCAAATTCTAAAGGAATTTCCTTTTCAAGATTATTCCAAAACTAAACTGAATTTAGTTTGCAGTATGCAGCACTGCATCCATGGACTTATAAAGGTACACAAACCTAATCGGCCGATCTCGTATGTATATGCACAACGTTATCATAGCTATGGATGGCCGTTTCCTCGTAGGTGACTTGCTTCATGTAAACACTGCAGTACGCAAGCATCACTATACTAATATTATTATTACAGTGAAATGGATACTGACAAAAAAAGTGGCAGCGGCTGCAAAATATCTTACCTACTCTCCGTACTCCGACCACAGTCAGCTAAAAATAGACCACCAGCAAAGCGTCCACTATAATATTATTATTACAGTGTAGCCTTCCTGCTCTGCCACACTTAATTATCATAACGCCACGCTGCGCCACGCCGCGCCGCACCACGCAGCACTGCACTGCACGGTGTTCTTAGTTCAGAACAGCTGTACATGGACGGGGCAACCACACACCACGGCACCTGTGTTCTCTCTCCTCAAGAGTTCCTTCCAGGTACATACATTGCCCTGCAAGAGTGACCGCTTCCTCATACAAACATGTCGGCCACCCCCCAGCCCCAGTTCCACAAGCAGCCACATGCAGGTGTATGGTCATACAACAATGCATATCTATGCTGTGACAGTTATTAGATATTATTACATGTTATTACGGTGACTGTAAAGCTTTGAAAATGCCACCGCATAATGATACGAACATAATATCTACTTGACAATTCCTGCAAGTCAAGGCTGCAGCACAATCCCAGGTGGCACATGCCACATGTATTGCTGCAGTAAAGCTTTAAATTACCGTACAAAAAGGACACTGATGTTGAAGGTAGCTAGTGCTGACATTCCGGCTACTGAATGGAATATTAAATGCACATGAACGATTGTCGAAAAAGTAAGCCATATAGTACACTAGGGTATATATCACACCAGTTCATCTCCACTGTGTAATAATATACACATATCATTCAATCGCATACATACAGTTATGGTACGATAGTTACCTGTGCTATAATTATGGCAGCGATGGTATGATAGCGTATCGTTGGTATACCTATATATGCTATGGCAAGTGATATTGAATTTCCTTTCATCTGCAAGTCACTTTACTGGAAGTTTTCTCTGTTGGTGAAGAGGAACTGACTATTGTCTGAGTGAATACTGATTCAATTCAGCTAGTGCCCGGTTTATCGACCATGCAGCCGGCCAACCAGGAAGGCCTCCATGATGGTCCAATGGCTGGCTCTGAAGCACTGGCACGGGCTGCAAACTTAAGAGGAATGCACTGAGCACTGGACGAATGTCATAACTTAAGTGACACGTCTTAGTTTGGAAACTTTAGAGTAGCTAGTTATGGAAGGGTCTTGTGTCCTGTCTAAAATTGTACATGTATGCACCACCTCCCTGCCTTGATGTCATGCAATGAGAGTGAGTGAGTGAGAGAGAGATAGACACAGAGAGAGAGAGTGAGAGAGACAGACACATAGAGAGAGAGAGAGTGAGAGAGAGAGAGAGATAGACACACAGAGGGAAAGAGAGAGAGAGAGAGAGAGAGTGAGTTGGGGCTGGGTGAACTACATTCTATGTAGGCCAACACTGCTGTTGCATTGGAACTAGATCCACAAGCTGGCAGCTGCTCTCTGTGTGTGATCAACAGAAAGGTGAGCTGACATAACTCAATAGGCCAGTGCATAGGTCACCTACTTCACCATGGCTGAATACATGAAGCCCGATTCTGTATCTAAACTTTTACCATGAGTCAGCCACCGTACGATTTATATTGTTCAAGCTGCTACATTCTCAATGTACAGCAGATCGTTCTGTAAAGACTTGGGTACTGTAACACCGTGCAAATCAATTCGCTAGGGGCTAGGCTAGGCTAGCTAGCTACTTCAAATGGTATTATTATTGTACTGTGACTCACCAACTTCTGATAGAGACTGTGACCATGAAAGATACTTCATCCACAATGGTATCCATCCACACTCAGTTCTGTCCTTGAACCAGCCACAGGCTAGCCAGCAGTAAAACCAGGTGATGAGTTCGTAGCTGCATCACGTCAGTACATCTTCCGACTTCAATTCAATGCGACGATATGTAATAGTCGGTCATCACTGTATGCAGTGCAGTTTCTTCAGTGAAATTATGCTGCATTGGCACACTCTGTTGGCAGCTGCAGCAAAATTTAGAGCGAGCACGAGAGAAAGCAGTGCTCATTGTAGACGAAGAGCCGCCTTTTTCACTTGAAGCAACTCGTATCCACATCGCAGGGGTCCATCCTACCAGCGTTTCTTATGTGGTCAAACTCAGCGAGCATGCCGGTTGCAATTTCCCCACAGAAGTGTACAATTTTATCTGGCTTCGGTTTACCGCACTGTACTGATAGATACAGCACACATGCAATAATACAGTATTTTCTGCGGTATACTCGACCACCACTATAGTATAGTACTGCGCACAGCATATAGATCGCAAAAAATGGTACCAACCACACTGTATTATATATTGATACAATTTTTTACACTTCACTGCACTTTGCTCTTCTGTGTGTTTGTGTATGTGGCAATAATGACTGTTCATGGAGGCATGCCCTCCCCACATCCTTGTGAAATACCAAGTAATTGCCAAGTTAAGCATGCCAAACTTAGGAGTTCAAACATCCTCCCGATCCCGCGGCCATAGAATACACTCCAACACACTCGCTCAGGATCAAACATATATGGCTGGGCAAGTGGCATGCCAGCTAGCTTCTCTTATGACATCATTCAAAAATCTGGCAGCATTTCTACAATTTTAGGCATTCATTCGACGATAAGTGATATGCATTTCTTTATCCGGCCAAACGTCATAGCGATACTATAATTATTACACATGCACATCGTTTGAGGAGGTATGCACTGTTTACAGGCCTGGCATTCCAAGTCATTCCTACAGTTGACCATCAAGTGGTTCATATCCTTCTTTGGTGAAGATGTCACAAATTAGGAGACGATCGCTAAAGCACGCATAATATTATGCAAGCCTCAATCATGCAATCAACAATTACAGGCTGCATGTCAGCTAGCCGGAAATAATTCGTACTATATCTGGCATCCCACTCCAATTACCAGAAGAACTTCCATGCATTTCTGGAATGGATTGTATGTTTTAAATGAGTTAGTAATATTATACCTACCCAATAATTATTGCTTTTAGCTAGCTAGAGCTAGCCGTGTACATTAGCTACAAAGTTTAGAGTAATTAAGATGGATACCTCACAATTATTATACTATCACTGGTGGTTAGTGCTGCAGGTATCAACACATGAAATTTTGACTTTTTAAGTGCCATTGTAGTAGCCTCCTATACACTCTTAGATCTTATTTATTAAGATGATCCATGGGGGTGACAGTAAATTAGTAATTTTATGCATGCACTGTTACTTTAATATCATAGTATAATTAATAATCATCGATATCGGCAACAACCAGCTATGTCATCATCATGATAGCGATTGCACAACCTATAGCCACACAACGCCTGGTGTGTTGTTCCTGCCCTCCCAATGAGACTTCATGCTCGGTCAATTGCTGCATTGTTAACCGCTAAAGCTCATATTTCAGCCAGACAACTACGTATATATCACTGTAAATAGCTGTAAGCCATTACGGTCAAAGCATAGCTAGAGCTAGCCAGCTAGATGGATGGATGGATGGAGATGGAACGTAATACACATTTTTGGCAATACGTGAAAACAAAAATCAAGTGATTTGTAACTGGTAACTTGTGTCGACAAATGATCGCCCAATCGGAAGAAAGAGATCTTAAGCTGTTGAACAAACTGTGAGCTAAGGAGGGTAATGGAGGTTGGAGGTGGGTTACGGTTTGTGGGCTATTGTCAGGTGAGCAGAAGCAAACAGATCGATCGATTAAAGAGTGATATCAGATTCACGGGAGGATAAGGAGGATGATAAGTTGGGACATCTTCAAAGGTCACAAGGTCAAGATAAGGAGAGAGAGGAGTGGTACGAAACTTAATAACGGATGAAACATTATTTTGTGTGGGGCGTAAAACAAGGATAAAAATTCACTCACTCAGCGGTCTCTCTCTCTCTCACTTTCTCTCTCTCTCTCTCTCTCTCTCTCTCTCGTACACCATACAATATTACAATTATTAATATCATCATCATTAAATTTAAGAGACTTACTTCATATTACAGGAACTTGGAATGAATATATACACATCACAAGCAGATTGAAGATTGTATAACAACATTTAAAAAAAAATCACAACTTGCAGCATTACTTTTTTGATGATTTGACATGAATCACGAGGTCTACAGTACACTTGAGCAGTTTCTCAATGTCCTCCGTCGCTTCTGCCGTCAGCGTCTGGATGGTGCCGCCCCGTGGACCAATCAGAATCGACTAAAAATAACAAAACAACATACAAGAGTAGGCTATGATAAACAGCGCACAAATTTAATAACACTTTCAATACGTAACATCTCACAAACTGTAGCACCGTACAGACTCAGCGGCTCTAGTAGGTATTTGCAGGAAAAATCGTTACTACCGCACCAGTTTTGTTATCAATTTCAAATCGGCTTGGAGCGTTCCTTTTCCGTGCTACCCCTCTCCCCCACCCCCACCCCCCACACACAAATATACGAGTAAAACCCTACTAATTAAGACCACACCCCTCCCCCACACAGTCATGGTCAAGTGAAAGTTAAAAATAGTATAGAATACATGCAGCAGAGGGTACAAAACTAAATCAATAGTACTGTACATTACTCTGCAAATACCCTTTTTTGCTATCAATTTTCGTATTCTTATCTCAGCCCTTCGATCTCCCAGAATCCATATACGTACGTACGTACACACGAGTAAATCCCTACTAATTAGAAACAGTTGCTCCCCACTATACAAACGACTATACATGTAACTGGTATATAATATGTAAGCGAGCAACCGATCATGAAATACCTGAACATTAAAGGAATATTGGCTGTACTGTTTTGAAATCACCAGGCCGGCACTGTAATACTATACGCACGCAGCAAACAGTTTTAAATAATCGTACACTTTCAGAAACATTTCGGTGATCATGCACAACAAAGATTGCAGAAGTTATGAGGGAAACCCAGTAAGCTCATAACATGACTGCTGGACAGATAGCTAGGCAGCTGTACTAGTTGTGTGATGCAGATTATAATATTATTATGCATTACATGAAAGGAACTACATGTAGATATAACAATTATAATGCGTACCCCCCATGGAATGTAGTTTGCTAAACTTGCTGAGAGAAGCAGGAATCATACAAAAAGAAGTCATGTACGCACTTGCAATTATTGATAGACTGAAAATGAGACTGAACGGAAGGGCTTCACTCTCTCTGTCTCCCTTTCTCTCTCCTCTCTCTCTCTCTCTCTCTCTCTCTCTCTCTCTCTCTCTCTCTCTCTCTCTCTCTCTCTCTCTCTCTCTCTCTCTCTCTCTCTCTCTCTCTCTCTCTCTCTCTCTCTCTCTCTCTCTCTCTCTCTCTCTCTCTCTCAAATGTGATAAAGAAGACACATTAGTATTATGTAACAAGATGGAGTTCAGTAGTCCATTGCATGAGATACTGGAGTGGGAGGAGGTGGCATATGATATGGCTCAACAAAAAAAGTGGGAGGCAGTGCAGGGAGCTCGAGGGAGGCACTGCATGAGACAGTCTCACTCTCTCTCTCTCTCTCTCAAGAACCGGAAGACTCACGACGACAAAACCTTTACCTTCTATGGCGAGCAGTATGTACACATACACACACACACACACACACACACACACACACACGCACGCACATAAACGGACATACATACATACATGTACGTACAAGGATACATACACACAAAAATGCCGGGTTCTTGTGGTCACGAAATAACAACAAATACGTGTCCTTCTTTGTCAAATTTGGCTCGTTAGAGATCGCCTGATTAAAGGGATGACTCCACATATGCACATACAAGACTTGTATCACATCCCTTGGAAAAAGTATATATAATTATGTTATTATAATATCGTGATACAACTAGTGGCACATGTGAATGTTTGCACAGAACGGGTGGAAAATAAATTGTTTGATGTGGTGTCATGTGAAGTGGGCGAGCGTGTGTGTTTATATGCATGCATGTATGCATACGAAGGATTGGATGGATCTATGTGAAGAGATGTCAGTACAGCCATAGATCATATAGACTATTATGTATTGATAGCTATGAGCTGGATCTTGTTACACCAATCTGGCGTTTTTTCTCTCAATGTCAAAAATAATTCATCAATATGACGAACACCCAATCAAGAAGTTCACTGAGACTATTATGTAGTCCATACGATCTATGGTACGGCTAAAATATTCCCGGTACGTAACCACGGATGCTGAGATCAATCGTGGCGTGGATACGCGTATGCAACCAATTGCAACCAACCAATAAATGAATGGCCTCTGTCTCTGGCTAGCTCAAGGTGCCAAAGCATTGCGAAGTGCATCCATCCAAGAGATGCTATAGAGCTTCAAATTGACAACTTAATTACCCAGCGAGGGAGGGTATTGAGGTAAAGAATTGCTCCATCCTCCCACAAACTTCGGAGCGGCTAGGGAGAGAGAGAGAGAGATGAGTCATCAATGGTACGTACGATTCACCCTAACCACTGACCTGGCTCTCAAGGATGTGGCAAATTAAAAAATGATATTGCAATTAGAATTACCCACCCACTGCAGCTAGACTGGCTCGCTCACTGAAAAGGCATCTTGAAGAGCTAAAACTCGTTAAGGAATTCAAAGATGCTCATTTTTTTGGGTATAATCATAATTGTATAGTAGCTAGTACATACACATGCCCTGATTAAAACATCTGTCCATTTCAAGATGATCATTGACAGTTCCACTAGCTGTTACAGCAAATTTCCACCCACTGATCATGAGCTGAGGTATACATTTGCATGTAGCTATAGGACTGAGATACAGATTAAGATGGTGACAAATCTAGACATGTACATGGGACCAGGTCTCCCTCAGCTGACCTAAGGGCAGGCTTCACAGGCCAATTATGGCTGAACTTCTCATGGATACTGTATTTGTGTAAGCTACATGTAGCTGGAGCTAGCTAGCTAGCTAGGTGGCTAGTGCTATAAGGGGGACACACACAGATAGACAGACAGACAGACAACTACAAAGTGCTGAGCATATATACTTACAATACTCAGACTATGGGTATACCAAACACCCGTTAATAATCATTACTACCCCGATTGTTTTGCGACAGCCGGTTAACAGCAAAACACGTGCCCAGCCACTCACAGAACAGCTGTCCAACATGCAACTAAAAAGTGGTGTATTATTGCATGTACTCACAATTCACTAATTATTATACACTAATACCTGCATAATCGTAGGTAGGTATGTGTGTGTGTGTCTGTCTGTCTGTGTCTGTGATGTATGGCATGTTGGTAATAGCCCTAGGGGTGAGTGTACTGTAGGTGATCACAGTACAGGGTGGCCTGGGGTCATGGAAAAACAAATCAATTAGGCTCCTACTAGAGAAGTATAATATAAGTACTAATTGGAAATTAATTTTCAGCATAATCATAGATTAGTAGATATGCATGCATGTAAATATTATGCACAAATTTGCATAAGTAAGTTAAGGGGTAGTATGTAGTAGCATATTGCCCCCCCCCCACCACCACCCCCCTCTCCCCCACCCCCCTCTCCCCCTGGACCATATTCAACGTTCATGAAGTATTTTAGTGTGCAATATGTACATATAATTTGCTGAAATTTGTGAAAATAAAGTCAATGGTTCTCAGTTGGACAACTGCCTGGATCCACACCCACTTTTAATCCCCCTCCCACTAAGTGACACAAATTTCACCCCCTCCCCCTAAACATGTGTGTGTGGGGGGGGGGGGGGCAGGAGGTTGGAGGGGCATGGGAGAATATTAGGCAGATAACACAGCAAAAAGGTAACATCCTCCCTCTGATCTATAGGGTAACGATGAAACCCCTCAAATATCAACAAATATTGTGGCCCCCCACACATGCATCCCGGCCCCCCTAATGTGTGTGTGGGGGGCATGGGAGAATATTATTATCAGACAACATAGCAACGGTAAGCTTCCTTCTCGCTTTTGAAGTCTGCACGTTAGCAATCTCACTCATTACTCTCCCAGTCTAAATCCCTCTTGTCCAATAAAAAACTAATATTCATCAAAGACAAAAAATTTAATAATAAGTCCACCACCCTTTAATTACCACACGTACACCAATGCAAAATATCCCATAAATGAAGCAGCAAACCCCCTGGCATATTACGTCTTTATCGCGCATATTAAATCTTTCCTAAAATGGGTCATGTACAGGAACAGTGCTACAGTGTACTAGGCAAACCCACAGACGCTTGAGCAGAAAATTGCTTCTGTGGCCAAAAATCCACTTACGTGCCAAATAATTTGCATACAGTCTCACATGATAGTACTATGCTAGTGTGATAAGAATGTAGTGGCTTTGCCCCATGCATGCACGGAGCCTGTGGCTAAATCAATAGAGGATCTTGATTCAGGCCAATTCCTACCTTTTTGGCTATGATTTTCTAAGAACTCTACACGACCAAAAACTGTGGGAGTCTCATGTGTGTGGTGTACATGTACATGCATGCTACAACATGCATGTGGACTACATGTACGTAGGTTAGGTAGCTTGTGCTTGCTTACTGCTTGTGAACGTTTCTGGCAGATGAGATTTTGATAGATGGATAACTCAGTTTTGTCGTCGTTCCATTCCCAGATCACATTCTCCTGCAGGGTGGAGGGAGGGAGAGAGAGAGAGAGAGGGGGGGGGGGAGGGAGAGAGGGAGGGAGGAAGGGAGAGAGAGATGGAGGGAGGGAGGGACAGTCAGGCATTGAAAAATTGAAGGATAGAAAGAGGAAGGGAGGAGAAAGAGAAAGAGAGAACGAGAAAGAAGCACGATAGCAAATGATTGACGAAAGAGGTACTACACATACCAAATAATAATACTATGACACTGTAGGAGTTGATCAATCATCGAGGGCCGTTTGATGTGGTACATATCGAATATGTTTGCGTGGGTGGCAGCTGCATACATGCATACATGCACACCACAAAAAGCTTTCCTCATAGCTGGCCAAATTACACGCAGAGTTTACCCCCTCAACCACGGGCACACACACACACAGGCACTCTCACATGCCACACACGATCACACACACACACACACACACACACACACACACAGTGAAGTTACAGGTAGCCATACAAAGCCCTATATACCGCACACACTGTCACTCATAAAGGGTACATGTAATGGGAAAATAAATAAACACGGACCTTAAAGAGATAGAGAGCCACTTTCAGTTCCCTCAACTTGAAAAAGACCTTCGGAAGCTACCGTTATCAACACGATCGAGGTCCCAACTACCGGGGGTACTGATGGATTTGAACTTCAGCTACTTACTGTTAATTGTTTGGTTGGTGTTTGAAAGAAAGGAAAATGGGTGGGCCGGGAGAGACGTCTATCAACTGTCCATGACTGGAGGCTATATGCTCCTAAATGGAATATTTTGTCACCATTTCCTGCGACTGTTCAACTGGTTCCCATTGGTTCATCTTTACTACATAGCATGCTCATTTTGTTTCTAGGATACCCGTCCCCCCCCCCCCCCCCCCCCAAAAAAATGTTGTTTCAGTAGTAACACTCTCAACTATTAGCTATTCAATAATCTATGCTCATTACTTATAGGACTATATTATAAAATTTGTGCATTGGGATGCACTGCTGGGTGCCTGGCCTTGAGAACCAGGAATGGTGTGTGTGTGTGTGTGTGTGTGTGCATTCGTGGGATAATTATACTTCCCCCTGATTACTACTAATCAACGGCTAATTGGAAGGGGAACGAGGAATAATTAAAAAGCCCGAGGGGATAGAGATGGATGGATACAGTCATACCTGCATAATTATTATAATATAATAATTATTATTTTATACATTTTGAGGTCACTGCACATTTGAGGCAGCCATGCACTTCCATATCAAGGCCACTAGCTATGTATGTCGGACCATAGATACTATAGACTTACGTAAGTCTATAATATCTATGGTCCGACATGTTCAAGCTCAGAGTGCCAAAAAGCTCCACAATATAAAAATGCACCTCTGATCTTCAAGGCAGCTACTTTGAGCTCTCCCCATTGCACAGCCACAGAGTTTAATTGGCCCATATAATTATAGCATAAGTGACCGTTTTAACCATGCAGCAGGTTAAAAAATTTAATTTGCACATATAAACACATGTGCTACATGTTATAATAAGCTGTTCAGCTGAGCTAGGTTTCAGGAAGCTAAGGCCGGCCTCCTCCATCTGTCCAAAACTCGACGGAAGGATGCCCAAGCTACCTTAAACATCAGACACCCTACTCGAGCTAGGCTAGTTAGCTACTTTCACAGGTGTCCAAAGCTGGAGCAAATTGGCTACAAAATTGCCACTCTTCGCACTCTCGAGAATTTGAAAGGGTACACTTGTCAGCACTGTAGTGCATTTGCTCGTCCGCCCACGAGAAATGGAAGGGAGGGGGTGGCCCGGGGAATTCGCAAGCCCTCAAGCGTGCCTGTGTATCGCAACCATGGCAACGGCGGTGAGACACGTCTCAGCTTGGGAGAGGTCAGGCAAGGTCACACGTAAAGAGCTCTTAGCTAACCCTGTAGCGGTACAAATAGGCCTAACAGGTCGCTGTATGGGTGATCTAGGCGTTTCAATGAGAAACGTGCTGAAGTCATAGGTACTGTATGTAAAGTTGAAAGATACTAATTATCATAAATTATTAGTATGATCTTCAAATAGAGCAACAGGTGTCACAGTAGTATAAGCCTTAGGTGTGTGTGTGCTGTGTGGGCGCAAGATGGTTGAGATCATGGTATAGTCTCTCTCGATCCCACTCTCTCTTCCCTTTGATGTCGACTCTCCCCCCCCCCTCCCCCTCCCTCTCTCTCTCTCTCTCTCTCTCTCTCCTCTTTGTCACCCACCAGAGAATCCACCCAGACACAGGGACACGGATGTCCTACAGAGGTCCAATCAGCACTATGTCAATCATTTCAGCTGTAAGTAGCCACAAACACGGTGTGCAATTTCAATTGGTACAAGGAGCTCTGGATTTTATCTTAGCAACTTAACATGAGTTCTATCTCTGCTTTATACGTGTTCATACCAACCAAGTGCAAAAAAACAATAGGAATTCAGAAGAAGAGAGAAAGAGTTCTAGTGGAGAGGGAGAAAAGAGGGAGAGAGAGGGAGGGATGCAATGAGAAAGAAGTCAAATGAGCTTAGAAAGGAGAAGGGGAAAATAGGGCCCTCGTTAGGAACAGCATAAAATTCCATATAGCTAGCATGTATGCCCCTAATTTGGCCAAAACGAAGATTTCGATCATCATCATCAAAGCCAGTCGACCAATCAGATTCAACACACCAGTCACATGACAACATCCTCTGATCCGTACTTCCTCTGTGAAAGCACTGCCCAACTTCAGTTTACTATCAAACACTCAACAGTTCATTAGAAAATTACCATACATACTAATCAGTGGATCTGATTGTCCACTGATACATATTTATCTGTTGCTACTGACCACACACACACACATATATACATGTATATACATAATATTATGTACATGTATGTGTATCTAAAGTTTATCGATTTTAGGACATGTATGTGTATCTAAAATTTATCGATTTGAGGACCCCAGTGTACAGCGAATGGAAACATTGGGACCGATCTCCGTGCATGATTGTCAAAAGTTTGGAAACAGTCAGGAGGGTGGCTGAAAAACAATCAAGGCTTTATCGATTTCTGGGGCATCCACAGTTTGTTTTCCAGCTGTTCCATACTATAATAATATTATACTGTATCAATAGCTAGTGGTGATGGGGCCAGATTTTAATCAAGCAGTCAATTCAACTGATTAGCGGGAACCTGGCCCGCCCTCTGATTGTAACTGAATAAGGAGTACGTCTTGGGACTAGCTGTGGGTACTGATCGGAGGGTGGAGGTTAAAGGGCCGGGGTGGCTCTCAGATCTTTTGTATACAGTCCTATAGGAGCCATTAATTGCCTTGCTGGCCAGTCTCACCAGGACCATAGTACATGCACACAACATACACACACTCACAGAGAGAGAGAGAGATAGAAAAACTGCTCTTAAGAAGCTGGAATGCTGCATTTGGCTACGCCCAAAATGCCAAAAACAAGATGCAGCCCTTTGAGAGAGAGAGAGAGAGAGAGAGAGAGAGAGAGAGAGAGAGAGAATGGCACACCTGTTTAGTGATGTAGGGCAGCTCGAGGTCGTAGTGGTGGTACATCCTCTCCCTGATGATGTCCTCCACGAGACTGAGAGAGGACTGATCAGTGATGTCCGTGGACTGATACTCCCATGGCCTCTGAACGGCTGAAGACAAAAGATAGCTCTACAGAGAGAGAGAGAGAGAGAGAGAGAGAGAGAGAGAGAAGGAAACAAAGGAGAGGGAGGGAGAGGGAGAGGGATGGAGGTGAATGCAATGGAGATAAAAACAAGTGAGACAGACTAGAATGCATATTGAGTCCTAGATCATCCCTAAGAGCCCTATCAGGAATCAGTGGGAAAGGTCAATTCTTAATCAAACAAAATTATAAATTACAATAATGTATGCTAAATTAATACTTCGACCTAGGACTTATCACAGGCGAGAAAAAAATACCTAATATTTATTATTACAGAAAGAGGGAAAATTATTAATTTGACAGATATGACTGGACACATGAGCTGAGATAACGATAAATTAGCGAAAAAATAACAAAAAAACTCAACACAGTAGTATACGTTTTCTGCTCTGAAATCATACACTCACCACCTAATAACATCATAATAATTATGACTAACTATGGTTTATAAAAGCTCAACAACATCACCGTGCATCAGCGATTGGATGCAGCTGTTTAAGATTCAGTAGTATGTACGTAGCATAATACATGTATGTACCGTATGCATGTACGTACGTGTATGATATACATGATACGGTGTAGGATGCATCATGCAACATAAGGGAACACATAATAGTTATCTGTCAGTGAGTGAGCAATATGAGCCCTGCAAGATAACTATTTTGTTGTATCTAGCACTGTTGGTAATGTAGGATTATGTAATCCTGCACACCTAATTGGATTGTGGCTAGAGTGTATGGCATGTACTCTGGGTGACTGCTCAACAACCAAAACTCTTGAACACTACTCTACTGTACTTGGTTGCTTAGTAACTTACAACAACTAACAGTACAATAATAATATTATTATGCCATACGTATAATATTAACTGGTATCCAGATTTCGGAATGCGATATGGGAATAGGACATGCACATATCCGAGAATATTAATTATGATCTTAAACTCTATGTAGTAACGATATCTTATCCACTCATAAAGATTACACTACACACATCAGTACAGATGGAATTGGCTTCTTCAAGATGATTATGTGTAGCAGCAGCTACAGCTAGTAGTTCCTAAAAATTTACCTTCAGCTGTAGATAGGTACATAAATTATATTGATTGATCAATCAATGCAAAGGTGTATTAAAAAGCTGAAAGGTATAAAGCTGATAAGAAGGAGCCAGGCCGTGTTTACACAAAAGGCTGGTTTGGCCACTTTGGCAGGTGATAAAAATGTTATAAAAAACAATCCAAGAGCACTTGATGATTTCATTCAAATGTGGTAATCACCTTTCAGTCTTGGCTTACAATCTACAGATGGCACACGTACGCATCGATCTTGAGTCTCAGATTAGCAACCCATCCCCCCCCCCCCCCCTGAGGCAAATCTCGCAAGTTGGGAGAAAAAAAAAATCATATTCAGTGATAAAAAGATTGCAGCCCTACTGTACCTGCACTAGTACACACTATATACGTGTACATGTCCATGTACATGGCTGCTATCAAAAGCTATTTCATAGAATCAATCTGAAGCAAAAATGACCTGTGAGCCATTTTCTGCAAATCTTTCACATTTTGTATTCCCACTGCTAATACCAAAACGGCCACATTGCATAAGCCACTCCATCCACCCCCCACCCCCCTTAGTTGGGACGATGCTAAAAAAGAATGAGATTGATAAAAAGAACATTTCGATTCCCTTGTTGTTGAAAAAAACTCAGCCGCAATCGTACACACGCAGATCTTGCGTATTGTGCAAAAGTGGATTGGATGAGAAGATGAATCGCTTGCGTGGTTTCACTGAAAGTGCTCGATTAAGAGAATATAATAAACTATTCTGCCCACCAAGGCCGTACGAGATTTGCCCACCGCAATCCCCAATCGGTTTCTCTCACAAGAATCGTTTAGTTATTGTACAATCTGTATACAGAGATCCAATCGAACTCGACCGCTGCAAAGGTTTTCTATAGAGAGGGAGAAAAAAAATCGATAGACCACAATATTGCGTTTCAATTTCGTGGGAAAAAAAACAGTCAGCGAGCAAAAGAGGGGGGGGGGGGGAGGGACAGACGGAGGGAGGGAGTACGTGACAAACTAGTCTCTGGTGGGTTTTTGGGACGGCTGCAAAAAAGTAAATTCCGTGCCCCAGTTCTTTGTTATCCACGCTACGGTTTATACTTTCGATACAAACACCACCTGTGTGCGACAACGGGATGTAGAAGCGTTATCATCGATCGTACGATTATGCGACTGCGGTGAAACGTTGGGACGAAGATCTTTAGAATTTCTAGTATAAACCACAGTGGTCCTTTCATAAACGATAAACAGACTGTTATTTGTGAGAGTCTAGAAACTGCAAAGGAGGTAGGGAAGGAGAGAGAGAGAGAGAAAGGAGATAATACACACACAGACAAATGGCTAGAGACAGTTTGACTGCTATAGATTGAAAGAGAAGAGATAGAGAGAGAGAGAGAAAGAAGGAGGGAGGGAGAGAGAAAGAAAGATAGGCTGGTGCCACCAGGTCTGGAGTCAGTGACTCACTGACCATAGTACTAACTTTCAATATTGTTTTTCACAGAAAAGAATGACAGCAATGAAGCCCCCCCTCCCTCCACATACAGCAAAATATTATAACCCAAAGCTCATAATTAGCTGCAGTCTTGAAACTATGCAATGTCCATATGAATGCATCCATTAGAGCAAATAACAATAATATTATTATTATTACTGTGCCACTCCATAAATCTAGTCTACATGTATATCCCAGTTATGTGTGCTAATTATAATTAGTGGCGAGACGATTCTATTTTTAGTAACAAACGTGACTGACCTCCGACCTTCGGATTGGCCACCCTATGCATTAAAATTACTTAATCACATCAAGCAAATTAGCGTGGGACGTAGGCATTCTACAAAAATTTAATAAAGCTAAAAACTTAAAACTTGTTGCAACCTAGGAATGCGTCAATACTGCGAAAAGCACCACAAATATTCATAATAAAGTACAATTATATGCAAATGGAGTCTCTCTCGATAAGGACCTCCAAAATAAGAATAATATTATTATACCTCTCTAATCAAGACACTGCCTATTATCCCATGGCCAGCTAAATATAAAAATATAAAAAAAAACAACCTCTGAAATTAGGTTACCCTTTTAATCTGGACACTACTGGCCTGCAGTAAACAAAAAAAATACTCTTTAACATGAATCTTTTTGAACTTCTGTTTGTGTCGAGCTGTTTGTTAACTAGCTCTTGTCACTGACTGCCAGTTTTTCTATTCTGGCAACAAATCAAGAGTAGTTTTAGCATACCAATGTCTCAACAAAACTAACGAGACGGAATTGGCACAAACAGGATTATTGACTCATCGCAGAGGGATGGAGAAGTTACCAAATATAGGCAATGGCAAATCGTAGGCCCTACCTGTCCCCGAGTTACATAATATGCAGAAAGGGTGGCGACTTTTATTTATAAATAGGTGTGCTTGTTTAGTTTAAAGGCATACACTTAGTCTAATGTATAAGTACAGTAGATGATGTATTCTATAATTATTTGTACAACAGTTCCCAAGATCTATCTTGTTGCTATAGCTATGCAGTGGACAATCTCTGAAACTCTAAACCAGACAGTTTCTACGATTTCTGCAAGAGACAATGATATATGTACTATGGCTCACGCACATACCCTGAGGTCGTCCACTCCGTCCCCAGTGAGAGCTGATATCATGAAGATCCTGTCAAAGTGCGGCCAGCTCGAGCTCCTCCCCCCTACCGCCGTCACCGCTGTCGTTGTCGTAGTGGCTGTCTCCTCTTGCAGGCCAGGAGATGTCAGTCCTGCATGCATGATATTCAAAAGATGAGATTTTTTTGCTTGCGCATGAAAAAAAAATTCCAACAATCTCTTCTTAGCTATTCCAGACACCTGATTAAAGGAGGTGTCCTCATTTCAGAGGTACACTTATTATAATTATACAACATTTTAGGGTACTCTTATAGAGGGGTCAGTTCCATGTACTGTACATACCACAACTTGTCGTCCATTGTTATGATAATATACAAACATGCACTTGTAAAGATCATGTTAGCCATGTACAATTGTATGCATTTTGACGCCAGCCCCGCCCTTACAAGGACCACTGTGAACTCTACTTAACCATAAGTGGACCATTAGGATACTTAAAGCCTGTACATGCTTGCGTGAGTACATAATATTATTATTATAATATTGCATTATGTCAATTGGGAGGGGTGGGAGGAGGCAATTCCCTGTTAATTAGATTAGTGTACCCCGCTTAGTGTGTTGCTGTGTTGCCTGGCCTATGTAAGGCGAAGGTGTGTTTCGTCAACAGAGCCTGGCATGGCTCGTACTGCAACCATAGCTACGTACATGTACGTATGCTAATTAGGGCTCGCTAAACGGCAAACTGGTTCTAGCTAGCATGCACAGGCAGGTGGGAATTCAATTAAAACGAGGTTAGTCTTCAATTAGCAGCTTAATTATGTCAGTATCCCCTCCCATAACACTAGTTCACCTAGTTAGCTAGGCTACCTCCTTGCACCATGTACTTGGCCCATTGATATTCAATTATTCAATTATATTAGTTAATTAATTAGATTAGTCACTTCCCCCTTCCTGTACACTTAATCATAATAATAACTATAATTATAAAATACTTGTCCTCTGAAATAAGAATACTGCCTGGCTATTGTCACAGCTGAGACCTCCAGGTTGTACAAAACTATATACAGTGTACCTCTGAAACAAGGACGTCCCTTTATTCAGGACACCATGCACCCAAAAAAAAAGATATTCGAGAGATTTGAAGCATAATAAGTCTTTCCACTGTATAGCTTCACTGAAGTGAAATTGAAAGTGCTCGTACCAACAATGTACAATCATTAGCCACATCAAAGTCAATCGTTCTCTTTATTGTGAATCCAATCGGTGAATCTTGTAGTCAGGTTTTTTTTAAGATTGATAGAGGGAAAGAGAGAGAGTGAGGGAGGAAGGGAGAGAAAGGGAGAGAGAGACAGAACTTGACTTTTGGAGACAAAGAGCTGAGTGTGGCTTCTGATACTAAAAGCTTAGGTCATCTCAGGACAGGAATAAGATATTTACCTTCACAATAACAATGCAATCAGTTTCGATCTTACTAAAGCAAAAAGGCTACATTATATCTCACAATACCAACAGGAGCCAACTAGACTGGCTCCATGCTCTATATCCATACTGTCTACTATGACAGAATGGTATGCACCCACGCCTTCAAAAACAAAAATAATAACAAAAGTTTCAAAAAGGCAACAAACTGTATGTATACATGTATATTATACTTGTATGACTACTGTACATGTATGTATTATACTAGCTATCCAGGGATGGAGCCGAGCTGCCCAGCCAACCGGACTGGTCACTGGGTCTGTACCCTCATGACTTCCTCAGAATCACAACAAATAATAACATAAACTGCTCATCGATCGTATCACAAGTGTACGTGAGTTTGTGTGAGTGTGTGTGTGCGTAGATGTGACTTACCGCCGATTTGAGTTTCATCTTCATAGAGACGGTCAGGAGGAGATGCTGCTCCATCACTCGAAGGCTCCACCCCCCTCGTGCTGCCTTCGTCATGTGACAAGAGAGGAGCCGCCTCACTATCTGAAAGATATTTGTCATCATCATCATCACTGCTAGATAAACCACCAGTTGTAGCGTCACTCTGGTTAGTTAAGCTTATCGGTGATCCTGTTATTTCACTCCTCCCAGGTTCAGTGCCTAGTCTAGCATCTTTAGGAAGCACTCTGGTATCACAACTGTCCATTAATGATCCTTCGGTCGAAGGTAAGGACAGTTCTTCTTCTTCTTCTAGGTCAGAGCTCGAGGTCGAGAAACTCTGAGACTCTTGCAAACATTCATCTTCTGAATCATGCAATCTTCCACCATCATCATCATCAGCTGACCCTCTACTATCGATCTTTGAATGAATTTCTTCGTCGCTGGAAATGTTTAGCTCCTTCTTAAGCTTCTCCAGTTCCAAGATGGCTGCCTGTCTGGCTTTCCTTCCTCGGATCGTGCCGTCACGTAACTTTCCTCTCAACGCTCTCACCTGTCTCATCTTTCTCTGCGTCTCAAGGGAACCGGTCAGCGCCTCGGCAACGAACAGCAGGACGTGCTTGTGCTTAAGAGCATCAACCTGCACATGCACACGCATATACATACATATAGGGCAAGCACATACATGTAGCTATAGATGCTGTACAACATATTAATAATATAATACTAAAGTCATATTACATGTATATATATACTAGATACTAGTTACAATAATATTATTATACCTCAGGCAACTGAGTGCATGTACAGTACACAATATTATAGTAGACTGTGGGTGAGCTTGCACTTTTTATATTGCTGAGCGGAGTAGGTTATCAAAACTGACTCAACTTAGTCAAAGATTGTGTGCGTGTGTATATTACAACACTGATCGAATATAAAGTTAACGTTGGGGGGAGGAAAAGTAATGATATCGACGGTGTTGTGACCATAGAGATTACAAAGTGTGCACACTGTCAACAACGTGTTTTGTACACCGTGTGTTAGGGATTGATTAACTTGGAAAGTGGGAAGAGGGAGGGAAGTTATGTGAATATGTAGAGTCTCTTTCTCTCTCTTCTCTCTCCATCCATCCCCCTCTCTCTCCTTGGAAAGTGGAGGGAAGCCATGTGAATATGTAGAGTCTCTTTCTCTCTCTTCTCTCTCTCTCTCTCTCTCTCTCTCCATCCATCCCCCTCCCTCTCCTTGGAAAGTGGAGGGAAGCTATGAAAATAGTCTCTGTCTCTCTCTCCCTCCCTCCCTTCAAGAGTTGACTCCCTTTCATGAGCATTACACCACTGACTCACCTTATTTAGCACCAGGACAGAAGGTATATGAGAGTACTGCTGGAGAGAGGCCATGATTTGAGGATGAATGTGCTCTCTCGTATTCTTACTAGTTACGTCCACCATCACCACAACTACAGTCATATATTATACATAAAATTTAATATTAATGGTCGTCAGAGCAATGAACTACACGATTACAGTTAAACAGACATCAGAACCAAGCAAGCATGGCGCTAGTTCTCCTGGACAATTACATGTACGCAGTGGCACACAATCAGATTATATTGGAGAGGGGGGAAGGGATCAAAAGACCCATGGGAGGGGAGAGGGGGGAGAGGGGTGGAGGGGGATCAAGAGACTCATGGGAGGGGAGAGGGGGGAAGGGTGGAGGGGGGAGGGTTCTGTTTGGAGACATAACATTTCGGTTTATCTAGAAAGCCGTCGGTGTGGTTTCTAAAGCCAACCTCTGCTGACCTTAATGGTTGCCATGTTTAATAAACACTCCACCTTACATTTTATGACAAAGCAGAGAGCAGAGAAGGAGAGGGAGGGAGGGAGGGAGGGTGGGGAAGCTTAAGTATGGTATATTAAACATAGTTAGCATACAAGTTCTTATGAGGGGCCAAATATTATGATTGATGCTACCAAATTATAAAAAAAGATGCCTTAGATTTCTCAGGGGAATTGGAAGTCACTGAAGGAAGGGAGGGTATCAACTATATACCCCACCCTAATAATTGTTGCCATGATATTGTTGGAGGGTTAGGAGGGAGAAAATTAGCTACTGTCTCTGGTAGCCAGCAAAATTAATAGAAAATTATTATTACGATTGTACAATGGTCACTAAGTACATGTAAAAGGATACTTGTACTTGTAAATATACCAGTGCATTAAATTAATAGCAGCTGCTATGCTATGCATGCTGACTCACTGAGGTCTGCTTCCATGAGAGACTCGGAGGGGTCGGTGAGGAAGCTCCGTGGTAGGTGGAGCTTCCTGCCGTACTGGTACGGGACGACACCAGGAGTGTCCAGGAGAATCTAATATTATAAATGCACAATACCATGAGAGCTACATGTACAATAAGATTACTTAATCATTAAATCTTAAACGTTATAACAAGAGTATACTCTTGGTATACCGTATTTCTTCTAAAAATTCGGCCCTTCTAATTATTCGGCACCCTTTACTGAATGATTGAATATAGTCTCTAATTTTTCGGCAAAGGTCGTCATGTATATATGCTATAAACGGGAATGGAATGTGGACGCAGAGAGAATGTTGAATATTAACCTCTAAAAATTCGGCGAAGCTTAAGCAATATTATTATTTTCATGCCGAATTTTTAGAAGAAATACGGTAATTACAGCATTGAAAGCAAAACTGGTAAAGGGTCGACAGGTCTACTAACGTATCTGGCAAAATTATGCAAAATTTAATGTATGGGAATAAGAAAATCAACGCCACACAATTTACACACAACATACCACTTGTGCACTGTTCTCTGTGAGCACACCCATTGCCTTCCTGATGGTCGTGTGCACTTTGGGAGAGACGGCAAACAGTTTGTGTCCCAGCAGCTGGTTGACGAGCGTCGACTTGCCCACGTTGGGCGTCCCGATTATGGCTGCCCTCAAGAGACGCTGCTCCTCCAAGGGAGGAGGAGGAGGGGGAGGAGCTTCAGGGGGTGCTGTATCACGTGATTGCCCACACATTTGAGCAACAGCATGAGTTGAGTTTGTACTTGTAAATCCTGCATGGAGACAAAGAGATTCAAGTGCGATAAAATATTAGAAATTTTACCATAGCACGGATATAACTTTACCTTTGCTACTTGAAGCTGTGAATAATCTTCCCATGATAAAATTTTCTGAGAAAGTTAAGCATCTTCTGACAATGAAGTTAACCATGATCGTTGCACAGTCTAGTCCACGTGGGGTCAGAGCGAATTGCAAAACAAGCCACACCTACTAGATTTGTTGTTAAGTGCGCATGCGCAGTGAGTTCAGTGAAACATGGCTGACTTCAAGTACACCAGGGCTGTTGTTTGCGGTGTTGCAGCTTCGCTTCCCGGCGCTGCGCTGAGGCAGGGCGAGCCTGGAGAACCTGTCAATCTAGAGAAGGCTCGAGAACAGCACGATGCATACGTAAAGGTGAGCGGATTTGACACCTCATAATTTGTGATAATTAGCTCTAATTAGCTAGCTCAATACTCTTGATAGAATATAATAATTATGGGGGACGGGTGGGGGCGTGGGGAGGGAGGAGGGGGATACAGAGTAGTATTGGACTCATCCAAAGCTAGGACCATATTAGTGATCGTTAAAGACATAATTGATGAATCTACGTTAAAATTTTGTTTTGCAGGTACTGCGTACTCTCGTTGAGGTGCACGAGATTCCAGTGGATGAGAGATACCCGGACTGTGTCTTCGTTGAGGATCCTGCAATCGTGTGTGACAACACAGCTCTCATTACTATCACAGGTACAAACAAAGCTAATATATATATACTAGTTCTAAACAGAAGAAGGTATATGACCTTAACAGTCTTGTATGGATTTTACTATAAAGTGCAAGTTTCTTGCTCATTGTGAATAGGTCATGAGTCTCGTCGAGGTGAGGTCGTTGCCATGGAGGCAGTGATGAAGCGGCTGGGCCTGCAGGTGGTGAGGATGACCGAGCCTGGCGTCATGGACGGTGGCGACGTCCTCTTCACAGGAAGGGAGTTCTTCGTTGGGCTCTCGACCAGAACAAACCAAGTGAGTGGCTGTACATGTGTCAAGCCTCATGCCCATGTTTTTCAGAGACTTAGTATGGTAGGTTATGTCTACATTCTCACGAGCCAGCTATCACAGTATGCAAATACATCTCAAAATGTCGTAATTTTGGCTGATTGCTATTAAAATTTAATGTGCAATATAACCTGGGATGAGTGGTGCAATAATTTTTCTACAGCATCCTTAATATTAATCAAAGCTCTGACACTTTTTCCTACCTCGCTTGTACATACATAGGCTGGAGTGGACCAACTGGCTGCAGCTTTTCCTGACTACCCTGTCACAGGCATCCCAGTCAAAGAGGGCCTCCATTTGAAGTCCTTTGTGTCAATGGCCGGCCCCGACTGCGTAGCAATAGGTATGTCCGCAGCTGCTAGAGATGCGAGAAAGATCATCGAGACTGAAGGAAAGTTCAAGTATCAGTATTTGGAGGTACCCGACGATATCGGAGCTAACTGTCTCTATGTCAACGGCACTCTCATTCACGTGACGAAGGAAGACTACCCACGTTCTTACGAAGTCTTTGAGAAGTTTCCTGCACCCAAGAAGGTGGCTCTCAGCGCCTTCGAACTGAACAAGGTTGATGGTTGTTTTACTTGCTGTTCTGTGCTAATTAAATAGCTATGAATTATAGTGTGACTCAGTTTTCTCTATAATTTTATATTATAGCTGGGCTCTCTCTCGTAATTAGAATCATTGTGCAAAAAAGAAAAACGATTATAATTTAGTCGGAGAATGCGTTTGCAACACAATAATAATACACAGAATATACAATAGTTAAACTGTCTGGAATATAGAGATCGATAGCTGCTATAAACATATACGTACGCATACACAACATACAACTGGTCTTGAATTAACTACTTTACTTGCATGTACAAAGTCTTTGCGCATACACAAGGCGTAATAATAATAATAGTAGTTATAAACTTGCAAAAGCTATCACATGCTACAACGTATATACCACATACAAAGAAAAATAGACAGAGTATATCTTTTTCTAATCAGTTTGATGCATTTTTTGGGTTGTTATACAGTTTGCCACAGTTCTGCCTGCCTATTCAAGGTGGAGAGTTGGTGTTACAGAAGCAGGCTCGTCCTAAGCTGAAGCCAAAGTCATCTTCTCTCGCTACAAAGTCATCCAGAGGGAACCAGTCTGGCTCTCCAGAAAGAGTGAAGTCTGTTCTTGAGCTGCTCAGCTGCAGAGAGGAAATCAAGCAGGAGAAATCTCAATAATTGAGACTGAAGTTATATGCGGCCCTAGCTGATTAGGTAATTTAGTGAGACAATCCAGCTAGAAGTCTCCAACTAAACCTATAATACGAATTGGATCAACTTTGTCCACTTGGACACACATCCCTTCAACTACTTTCTGTCTGACCACAAGGGGACACACTTTTACAATGTCGTAAGGTTCCCAGTACAAGCTAGCTACAATCATAATATTTCTATCTCAGTAGGCTGCATCATGCAGTAGTGAAATACTGTGATAACAACCACTCACTTTGTCGGTGGTTACATGTTCACTGTTGGCTTTGAGAGTCTCTCCGTTGGCCCCTACAAAGCTGAGCTCAGACTTTGAACTGGGGTAGTACGTGAACACCTGGTTGGCCTCGCTGCTCAGCAAGCGCAACAGAGAGAGCTGGTCTGATGGGATGGGGCAGTGCAGCTGCAGAATGACAAACAATAAAAATTAATAACAATATTATGATTATTATAACCGATTCATATTGTCTAGTGCAAGAATCGCTCATTCAGCTGATCTAGGCTGCTATATATTAACACCATAGTGACAGGGTTTTCCCACCCCTGATGTTAATCAATTCCCCTACCTATAATATAGGATTCCTTAAGAAGTGTGTATATTATTGTTATTATACATTATAGTACTCAAGTACTGTACTGGAGCATGCCTGCAAGTTAGTATCATTAATCAACCGTTTACCTGATAGCCTAGCTCGGTGAAGTACTTGTCAGTGGCTCCTGTCCATTGTTTCCTGGAGTCTGAGTTGTCCGGTGCCTCACAGTCGAGACAGGAGCAGCCTGGCCTCTTGCAGTAGACCTGTACTGCATCAGATGGGTTGCCAACGTTGGGGTCGATCCAGTAGTACCCTGCATATATATCCACAAGGGAAAATAAAATCACAAAGGTTTAAATCTGTCACAGGTAACGAAATTACTAACTATTAACGGTGAATCACTGCACAAAAATGCATGGGCAAGTTTTACTAAAACTGAAGATGAATTAACACAATAAACTTGGGTGAGTTGGCTAATCCCTCTTCTCTTCTTGTAGGTATACGGCTCTGTTTTATTTAAAACTTAAGGAAGGCACTATTACACTATTTACTTTCATTATAATATAGGCATACAGCTTCATTAAACTTTGTTAGTTCTATGTTGAGGAAACTTGATGATTACATAGTATACGTAGTTAAATAAATCTTCTCTTCTTGTAGGTATACAGCTCTGTTAAAAACTTAAGACACTGTTACTATTCAGTTTCATTAACTAAATTTTGTTAGTTTTATGGTGAGGAAAACTCGATGATTGCATAGTATACATGGTTAAATAACATCAAACGTAATAATATTATACAGCCACTTGCCTGCTTCAAACGATGGGTTGCAGAGGAAGAGGTCGTAACAGCTCCTGGCTGGGGCCTGCTGGCTGCCGTTGGGCTTGAGCATCGACTTCAGCTCGATCTTCATCTCGTCGATCTCGTTGAAGATGGTGAAGATGCCCTCCTGCAACATCTTGTCTGGCTTCTTCTCACTCAGGTAGAAGGACTTCAGATCAACTGGTAAAGGCTGAGGAAATGTCATTACAAAGGTGCATGGTCACTTCTTGCATACAGTATTCCCCCAAAATTAGGTACGATAGTTAATATACAGATAATTATAGAGTACTATTAATTTTTATTTTCACCTCTTGACTGGCGATTGGAACTTGAATAGATTGTCCAGGTGGTCCCTGAGCTCCCTTGACTCCCTGGAATAAATAGTATAATTTTGCTCAAAAAACTGCAAAAATACATAAACTGAACAATTTCTATAACTCACTGGTCGTCCAGGAAGACCTGTGTCTCCTTTCTCTCCCTGTGTGGCATTTAGAAAAAAAAATTAATGACTAGAAATTGGAAGGAGGTGGGGGGTGTAATTATTAAAACTTACAGGTGGTCCCTGCAATCCTGGTGGCCCCTGAGGTCCATTTTCACCATCTGCTCCAGGGGGTCCTGGTGGTCCCTGCATCAAAATTTTCAGAATTAAGTATCTCTCCCTCTTTCTCTCTCTCCCTCCCTCCCTCCCTCTCTCTCTCTCTCTCTCTCCCTGTCTTTCTCTCTCTCTCTCTCAGTGTATATACATTTCCCCGTCCATTTTTACCCTGTATCCCTTTGGTCCTGCTGGTCCCGGTGGGCCAGACTGTCCAGCTGCTCCTGAGTCACCAGGTGGTCCAATCTCTCCATCCTCTCCCTTGTTACCTCGCGCTCCTTGTTCTCCCTTCTCTCCTTGCAGACCGCGAGGCCCATTTTGACCTGGTGGTCCCTGCAAAAAAGATAAAATTAATAACAATTTCTCAAAATAAGCAGCACGATATGATTGACCATAACCCTTGCACTTTGAATAGCCTTGGAAATTAATAGTTACTAATAATTTGACAAGTGGATGCTGCAACAGCAATGTCATAAAATCATTTTTCTTATAAAGTTAATGGTGTGCTCTCGTTAATTACTTAAGTGAATCGCTGCTGTATGTATGTACAAGCTTCATCAAAATTAATGATCAATTTGCTAGCTAGCCAACTTACAGGAGGTCCAATATCTCCGGTAGGTCCATCCTCACCAGGACTACCATCAGATCCCTGCATGCATGGGTACAATGGTTGTCACAAAGCAGTGGTCACAAGGTTTGGTATAATGATTACTTGGGTGTAACGATTACTTGGGAAGCTAAGGTACCCTACTACGACACTGTGATGAAACTTACAGTTGATCCCGGTGATCCCGGAGGTCCTGGTGGTCCAACAGAGCCAGTAGCACCCTGGAGGGAGATGAAAATAATAATGTTAGTAGAACAAGCACACACACTCACCCAAACTAGCTAACATCTTACAAACATGCGCACACACACACACACACACACACACTAGAGCAGAGACACGTAACGTACCTGTGCTCCTGGAGGACCTTGTACTCCACGTGCACCTCCTGGTCCAACAGATCCCTACGACGTCGTGTGCACAGGGCAAAGAGTAAGTTAATTTTGAAACGTTACCCGAAAAGAATGGACAATTTACCTTCTCTCCCCTCTGTCCTTTCGGTCCCAGTTCTCCAGTAGGCCCAGGTGGTCCCTGCAATTAAGGAATACCGTTTTTTTTAATGATTCTGTATATTACTATTTGAGTATCAACCCATAGATAGAGGAGCTAGAGTGGGTTGCAGTAACAGAATAGTGAGGCTTACAGAAGGGCCCGGGTCTCCGGGAGGTCCAATCGGTCCAGGAGCTCCAGGAGGACCTTGCTCTCCTGGGATACCTGGAATACCATCCTCTCCATCATCACCATCATCACCCTGCAGGGAAGAAGCTCAATGTTGTGAGTTAATCTCAAAGAATCTCTCTCTCTCTCCATCTATCCCTCCCTCTCTCCTCCTCCTCCTCCTCCTCCTCTCTCTCTCTCTCTCTCTCTCTCTCTCTGGTTCTCTCCATGTTTACACTCCATACATCCTCAAAACCACACAACACTATACTCCATCTATACTAATAACTTACAGGTGGTCCAGGAGGTCCTTGCGGTCCTGAAGGTCCTGGAGCACCAATTTGTCCCTGCAAAAAAACAATACATAGCAATACTGCTCATACCATCTGCCGATAATTTGTGCTAGCTACAATTATTACTGTGCTGCACTTACAGGAGGTCCAGGTTCTCCGGGCAAACCAGCAGCACCCGGATCGCCAGGGGAGCCCTGTAAAGAAAGAACAAAAACAAGCAAACATAATAATTATATCATAGAGGCTCATTAGTGCTATGTATACTTCAATGGAATAGAGTTATTTAGCTTGGCATAGCAAAATTTTTTTGTCCAAAGTTAAATGAAAAAGTTTTGCTATGCCAAGGTAAATAACTCTATTCTATTGAAGCAAACATATAGTGCTCCTGCTATAGAGCATAATATGCATACTGTCTCTTTCCCACATCCCAGGAAATATTTTTGGAAAAAATTTCAATAAAAATATGACGTTAGTTTGCTATGTTTACTGGTGGTCCAGCTGCTCCAGGGGGGCCACTTGATCCAGGTTGACCCCCTTCTCCCTTCTCCCCCGGTACCCCCGGGGGGCCAGAGGGGCCGTGCGGGCCTTGGTCTCCCTTTGGTCCCCTCAATCCGTCAGCTCCAGGTGGACCCGCAGCTCCAGCAGGACCCTGGTAATTAAATTATAATAACAATAACCTTTAATAATTTATAGTCATAAGTAGATGTACCGTGTCTCCTGGAGGTCCCCTTGGACCCTGAAGTCCAGTTTGTCCGGTGGGACCCTGCAGTGGAAGAAAATAATCATTAGAATGAATTTTGCTGAAATACAGCTTTTTAATATTATGGCCATCATTGAAAATTAGCACTGACTAACGAACTGTCTGAACGGTTCACAGACTCTCCACTTTAATATTGACTTACGGCAAGACCCCTCTCTCCAGTTTCTCCCTTTTCACCTCTGTCTCCAAGGATACCCTGAATGATAGGAGAGTAGTAGTAGTATACAGTTACGTACCATCGATCGTCTCAAACAACGAGTATAAGTAACAGTATTATGATCTGTGTCTACTTACAACTGGTCCAGGTTGTCCGTCAATACCACTGAATCCTCTGTTTCCACGCTCTCCCTGAGAGAGAAAAAGAACGTAATTACATATCAACAGTCACTACAATCATAGTAATACTATACGATCCAATAATAAGACACAAATGTTAATCCAAGAACATTGCTCTATTCTGACTTTCTGGCGGGAACCCCTTTTACCTAATATAATTTTCATTTTATAGCTTAAGACTATGCAGCTATATATTTTGCTGACCTTTATTCCCTTCTCTCCCTTTACTCCGCCCAGACCAGTGTCTCCTCTCTCTCCCGGCGCACCGTCAGCACCTGGTGACCCAGCTGGACCCCTGTCTCCAGGTGAACCCTGCGAGGATGATCAACAAAACACACACCACTCACCCACAGTTGATATGCATCGTATAATTATAACGTATGCCACGACGAATTTGTATAACAGGCGCTTGGCTCCCACAAATCACGCAGAGCAGCATTTAAGCTGTGCAATTATAATAATATACTTTTGCTAGCTACATGCTGCCTACTTTTCAACAAAGACAACTAATATCGTAGTTATTTCTCCATGACAACTCACAGGCTCTCCTCTTGGCCCCTGAGGTCCTTGCGTTCCGGAAGGTCCGTCTTCTCCCTGTCACATGATTAAACGACATCAATAGTAATTATTATTAATGAATAAATAAATAACTGACCTTTTGACCTTCGGAACCCCGATCTCCAGGCTCACCAGGCAAACCAGCTGGTCCCTAAGGGGGGTGGGGGGAGGGGATGCTTTAACTATTGAAATCTTTGAGAGAATGGCTCATGCACTCACAGATTGACCAGACTGTCCATCGTCACCAGGATCACCGCGCTCTCCTCTCTCTCCGGGCTCACCAGGCAAACCAGCTTGACCGGGCTGACCAGCTGTTCCAGGGTTACCCTGGATTACAAAAATAAATTGAAACATAATAACATTATTATGTCTTTAATAACATGCATACTATTACATCACTATCGTAGTGTGAATCATTCACTGTAATAAGCACAATAATGCACGAGAACTGGCAATTCAGATAATTATCTGACTAACTACTGATTTCTTTAGGCAAAATTATTAAATGATAAAAAGAAGATTTAACTCCAGCTTACAGGATTTCCAGGGGGGCCAGTAGGTCCTGGGAGGCCAGGGGGTCCAGAAAGTCCAGGATTTCCGTTATTTCCAGCAGTTCCAGGCGGTCCCTGCAATCCTTGTTCGCCTCTTCGTCCCTGCGCCCCGGACTCTCCCCTGGCACCCCTCTCCCCCTGCGGTCCAGTCGCTCCCGGGGGTCCGGCTGGCCCCTGATCTCCAGGCTCTCCGTCCACACCAGGCGCTCCCGACGTACCAACTTCTCCTCGCGCTCCCGGCAGACCTGGGTCACCGGGATCTCCTGAAGCACCACGCACACCACTGTCTCCCTTCTGTCCTCTCGCTCCAGGTGGACCAGGAGTACCGTCTCTTCCAGGAAGACCCTACGCACAATGTGAGTATGATATTATATTATTCATGGTACATGGCGGAGGCATAAACGACCCATTACCATTTAAATTGGTAAGGGTCGTCAAGTGTTATGGTGTATAATAATTATGTCCAGATATTGTACACGTGCAACTACAGTAATGCTGCCTGTATACTAGAAAATTCTATCTATACTTACAGGATCACCAGGAGCTCCAGCGAAACCAGGTGCACCATCTGATCCAGGGGAACCCTGCAAGAAACAAAGACCAATAAAATATCGAACAGTGAAGTTGTAATAGTTCTATAATAGTCTTCAGTGTCTAAATAATATATATATCACAACTCACAGCCTCTCCAGGTGGACCTGAAGGACCTCTCGCTCCAGGCTCTCCAATAAATCCCTGACAGTAACAAAAAACAAAAAAATAATAATAGTCAAGCGCGATAATCACTGATTTATACAATAGCTACTACAAAGAAATAGCAAGTGGAGTGATCATGATCAAATATGGCACTTGACTTACAGGGTCTCCAGGAGGTCCTGGTGGGCCTTCTGTACCTTGCGATCCCTAAAGATTGGCAAGGAAGCAAACAAAAGTTTAATGGAACTGATATACTCAAAATTGTTGCAATATTAATAATATTATGTAGATATTTGATGCTTAACTCACCTTGGCACCAGGTCTTCCAGGTGCACCAGACAAACCTCTCGAACCTTGTGGTCCCTGCCAAGCAGTATGGAAAAATAAAGTTAAAGTGCCATCTCCCTTCCCCCTCTCTTTGTTTTCATCCTGCTCTCTCTCCCTCCCTCCCTCCCTCCCCCTCTCTCTTCTTTGGCACTGTTCACCTTTCCTCCAGGAGCTCCTGGTTCTCCTGGGAATCCAGACTGTCCTCTTCGTCCCTTAGGACCTCCTAGACCTCGTTTTCCAGTCTCTCCGGGATTTCCCTTTGGACCTGGTGGGCCAGGGTAGCCAGCAAATCCCCTTGGACCTTGTGGACCCTAAATGCGTAATATTATGACGACATTCAACAGAAGAGTTGAATATTAACACGTATACGTAGCTCATATGATTTTATTAAACTTACTCTCTCTCCAGGTAGACCAGGGTTTCCAGGATTACCAGGCAAGCCAGGTGGACCCTATGGATGCAGCAAAATTAACAATCGATGATGCAGCGGTTTGAAAAAAAAAATCGAGTGCTTACAGAGAGGTATCTTTATAACTAATCTATCAACTGAGTTACTCAATTCAGTGTTTTAGTGAGATCCTCACAAACATGCACTAGGTAATATTAATAATTAGTGAGCTCACTTGAGGCCCATCCTCTCCGTCGTGTCCATGGATACCAGCTGATCCGGGAGGCCCCTGTGTTAATAATTGTTAATTAATTAGCAATAGCGTGAAACGATTAGAATAATGAAACGTGTATTTGCACCACATGCAGTTGACTTACAAGTGGACCTTGATCTCCAGGTGGACCTCTTGCGCCGGGCAATCCATCATGTCCCTACCGAATAACATTGCAAAAAAAAAATTCACAATTCATATTAATTTGCCCGTCAGTGATAGTATCGTAATAGCAAGCAAGCAACATGCATGCAGGCAGCTAACTTACTCTCTCTCCCTTTTCACCAGGTGGACCGTGAGGGCCAATGTCTCCCTGAAGTTAAAAATGCAGCAATAAACTTTAACAATAAACATTAGCAGAATCTGGAAATTATAGATCCTATTTGTAGCAAATATAGTGATCTGATTGGTTGAAATAAATAATCAGTAGACTGTACTTACAATATCTCCGGTTAGTCCTGATGACCCAGGAGGACCTGGGGGTCCCGGAGTTCCCTGAAATCAAACAGATTGAGCAGCATAAAAACATTATCATTATAGCGTGATTATCTGCATTACTATAGGCAGCACTTACTGACACTCCTTTCTCTCCTGCTGGACCCTCTGGACCACCGTGACCCTGCAATCAAGCACACGGATTAGTTCGTACATGAAATCAGAAAAAGATTGATCATTCATTGATGCTGCGAAAATGTATTACCGTAGATCGGGATATTTTCGCCAGTAAAATATTTCACTTGTAAATTTTTCGTGTAGTCTAATTTTCGCCGCCAGGCTGAACTTGGTATAGGTCGTCATACATTACTCAAATATTTCGCGCGTTTAATTTTCGCCACCTAAGCAACTGGCGAAAAATTTTTAACGGTAAAAATTTCCCGATCTACGGTATAGCTATATACACGCCAACGATTAACGTGCTACAGCTGCAAGACAGTACATAGGGGTAGTAAAATTAATAGTATCGTGTTCACTCACAGGCGGTCCCTCAGGTCCCGGTGGTCCCACGTCTCCGTTAGCTCCCGATGCTCCATCAACACCTGGAGGTCCTTGGGCTCCTGGTACTCCATCACGACCCTGGAATGGGAATCAGACAATATGTAGAGGAATGGGAATCTGAGAAATAGTACTTAGAAGAGTGATAGTATGTGCTTGGCTATATTATAATTATGGAAATAAAATAGGGACAAACTACTACATTACGCTTAGTATTGTATAGCATGTCAAATAACTCATCTTAAGATTGTGTATGCATCTTATACATACTCACCGGTGGTCCAGGTGTTCCCCTTTGACCTTGGAATCCCCGCGGTCCAGGGGGTCCTCTCGATCCCTTCGTACCTGGCTCTCCCGCCTCACCAGTTGGTCCCTAGCGCATGCAACGAAATAACCATCATTCCAATAAATTATATACATCGTATGATAGTCTAAAATCAATCGCATAGCAATTAAGTTCAAAACTCACTGGAGGTCCTGGGGGCCCGATATCTCCAGGGGGTCCTTGAATACCTTGCGGCCCCTGGAAATGTCAAAGATAACAATAATAAGGATGTTAGTCATGCTTCTAATAATAATAATTCATGCGTCTTTCTCGTAATTGGATACTTTCTCAGTTTTACTTGAAGAGTGTAATCTCTCTTACACACACACACACACACTGAAAGCTGCCACAAACCCTACCTGATTTCCAGGAGGTCCTAGTGGTCCTGGATCTCCAGGGTGACCTGGTTCACCGTCCTCCCCGTTCTTTCCAGGAGGTCCTTGTACTCCGTTAACTCCCTGGGTGATTATTTTAGCGATACACGCCATAATAATAATATCATGCTACTTTGTAACAGTGGTAGAAAATGACTATATAATTATTATAATGCAACTTTATGCTAATGGAACGTCTATTTGACATAAAATTATACCCCCTTTAAACATTATTTTCATTCTCACAAACCTATAGACATGTAATCTCTGCAATGCATTGCAATGAGGTGAGCTCTGCTATAATATATCTTATAAACTTATTAGCTCACTGGGGGTCCCTTGGGTCCTTGCGGTCCTTGTCCTCCGACCAAACCAGGATTTCCTTTGTCTCCAGGTGGTCCACGAGCTCCAGGGTGGCCGGGGGCGCCTGGAGGCCCTCTCTCTCCGTCCTTTCCTCGGGCACCAGGTGGTCCAGAGGCTCCAATTGCCCCCTACACACACACATACACATACACAGACCAGGTCCTCAATACACATGTGCACTACTCATAATAATGATACATTTGCATGGCTTTTTTTTTTTTTTTTGGCCGAACTTACAGGAGTTCCTCTGTCTCCTGGTACTCCTACAGGACCATCTTGTCCAGCTGGACCCTACAGTGAACAGAAGAAAATTCGAAAAATACTCTACAATCAATCCTAAAACTAGGAGGGAGGGAGAGAGAGAGAGAGAGAGAGAGAGAGAGAGAGAGAGAGAGAGAGAGGATGGAGGAAGAGAGAGAGGGAGCCAATAAACTCACTGGAGGTCCTCGTCTTCCCTGCGGTCCAGGAGGGCCCCTCGGTCCCATGTCCCCCTGATTAGGAGAGAAATATAGTACACCATAATAATATTGTTATAGCAAATAAGCATGCACCCAGCCCCACCCACTCAACTGGCAGCTATGAGCGAGCCCCGCCCTCTTCGCTCTCACACCTCAACAAGACTACAATTTTCACTGTAAGAAGCAAGTCCCACCTATGTAGCCGAATGGTAACAAGCTCCGCCTATAAAGGCTAGCTACCCCCACCCCTTTTTCTGCATCCACAACTGTGACTCACGGGGGTGCAGCTTGCAATAGGTGCCTTGTAAGGATCAGTGCTTGGAGGGCCGTTCGGTGCTTCACCATCAAGCTGAAAACAAGAGCAAGTGAAAAAGAAATGTTTAAATATAATATAATATAAGTCCCCATCTCTGTCATAATATGAAAAAATGTCAAACTTATTAACAATCCCCAATTAATTTTAGGCATTATTTGTATGCCTATTTATGCATATTATTTTATCTCATAAACAACACCTTAAAAGACTTACAAAGAAGGCTTGTCCAGGGGGTCCTGGGGGTCCACGCGGTCCAGGGTACCCAGGGAGGCCAGGATCTCCCTATGGATAAAGATCAATCCACAAAATATTCCAATTTTCGCAGAGCCTCCTAAAATCTCTGAGATATATATCTAAAGAAACAATCTAGCTAGCTATACGAAAATTAATGATCTCAAGATTGTCTTCCTTTTGGTGGTCATTGGTAGCTACAGGCCTTCTTCTCTTACCCTTGGTCCTTTCTGTCCTGGTAGACCGGGGACGCCGGGAGGTCCCCTGGCACCTGGTCTGCCATCTGGTCCTCGAGGTCCAGGTGTACCAATCTATCGGATGGCATTTTGTGGATAAAATAATAATATTATGGAAGAAATGATAGTCATTCATGCATGCAGCATACCGGTCCAAATATCACGTCTCCAGGCGCTCCCTTCTCTCCTTTTGCCTGCATTAAGGATAAAAGGAATGACTTCGATCCACAACTCATGCATTCTAGAATCTACATGCTCTGGTACAATTGTAACAGTTATAACATTAATGATAATGATGTAAAGAATAACCATTGCATTATAGTAACTTACCCCCTTGATGGCCAGATCAACAACTGTGTCAGTAACCTATAGGCAGATAAAATTGTGATCGATATGATGTCTTTCTCTCTCTCTCTCTCTCTCTCTCTCTCTCTCTCCCTCCCTTTGAGTTATCCTATGCATCTCTCCCCCCTCTCTCTCCCTCTCTATATCTCCCCCCCCCCCCCCCCCCCCCACACACACACATACTGTTCCACACATAACTGTATGCTCATTTGCTTACCCCAGCTTGCAGTAATGCTTGTGTCAACGAAACAGCTGGAAGTAGTTCACAATCTGCACCACCCTCTGGCACATTCAGACACTGGATAGAAGCCAAATCGTCTAGTGAAACCGAAGCACCTGCGTCACACTGGACTGAGTAGAGCTGTTGTATTGCTCCCTGTACAGGTGTAAGTAGAACACTGTATTGACAAACTCTCACCTTCCATTACGGATAGTACAATGACTCGATCATAATATGAACTTAATTGACTGTGACATAGTCATTATAATATATATAGAGTGAGTACCATGAGGCACAAAATATTATGCAAGTATGTACATCAAAAATGGACCCCTCAAGAAAGTTTAATTTTAAGCCCATTGTAGTTTTGTTACATAGACTAGCTCATAAACAGCTTATTAAGCTCTATGGTAAGCATCGGGTATTATGGATATTAAAGCCTCGATCAGGGCAAAATTAAAATTAGTGTGAAAATTGTAGTAACACGTGTTAAAACATTTTTGGCAGCGTTGCCTCTAGCAGACAATGCAAATGAAATTTAACTCACAGAATATGAATTGGCAAGAGTAACTGCTTCTCCGAGGACTCCAATCGAGCTTATCGGAGCTGTAACAGTGAATGGGAGGCTCTGTACTTGTCCGCAATCTAGATATAGAACTGCATTGCTTCCATCAAGGCAAACCTGGGCCCTTGAGAGGTCACCGGTAACGTTTTGATTGAAGGTAACTCGACTACCACCAATATTCAGCTCAATCGTGCGTCCCGCTACAAGCAGTGGAGAGTTCACCGAGTACATCAGCGTGTCTCGTGCTGAATCATCAAGGCTTCCCACGGTGAAGGCCAAGCAAAGGGGAAAGGTGTTGAAATTATTTAAAATAGGACGAACAGCTGGGCTGGCACCGGGGACAGTGTCAAAAAAATTAAATAGTCCTGTTATGTTGTCAATTTCATCTGGAGGAACAGGGGGGTTCACGGTTCGTAGAGCACTATCACCTCTCGGCGGACAGATACCACCGACTGTTAGTAGTCGCTGAGGGGGGGACCTGGCACTCTCGAGAAATAGGTTGTAATAGTCTGCAAGAGGAATAGATCTAGAGTGAATGAATCTCCTGAGCCCCCCCCCCCCTTAGGGGGAGTCCTAAAGCTGCCACTATTACGCATATTATGTAGCACATTCATACAATGTATGTGTAATTATTGAGAGATTACATACCATCAATATTGCATGCTCCAGATGTCTGAGCATGAAGTGTTTCCCATGTCATGCAGACCAGCAGCAGAAATCCTATCAGGGACCTTCAAAATAAGAGTTTTTGTGATTATAAAGTTGACCAACTAACACAATTATAATAATAATTATGGTACAGTTTTATAAACAGCAGATTAACTTAAAAATTGTGATAGAGGTTGAGGTCCTAACCTATTATAAGTTTATATTTTGGATTTTTTTGTCAGTAGCATCCACTATTTTTATCATTAGTAATTTTCAAGCATTTTATCACGACTTCTCAATATGTGTGTAGGTCCATCCCTATTTTTGTGCTGGTCAATCTATATATATGTGTGAGATGCCGAGAGGGTTATAAGAGGGGGGGGGGGAGGGGGAGGGGGAGGGGGGAGGGGAGTCTGGAGTTAGCCCCTATAGAGTTGAATTTGTGGTGCTAATAACTATTAATAAATCGACCAGCAGAGCACTAGCCTTTACAAGAGTGTACGGCTAGAGCACAGTATAGCCTCGTCCCCAGGCCCTTTGAGGGGAGGAGGAGAAAGGGCCTGGTACACACTGTTTGCGCATGCTCAGTTACCCTAAGAATCTTAGGGGATCGGATATTTCCTAGTATACTTGCCCTTTGACCTTAACTCCTTTAGCAAGCTTAAAACGGTTCGAGTTTCGAGCGAGACTTCGAGGAAGCTCAAGGGACTTCGCCTTATCGATCAACGAAGGACTGCCTCGACTCCAATCGGAGTAGGCGCGCGTTTAGCACGAGCGCTAGTGCGAAGGTCATTCCGTATTCTGTAGACATATGGATCGTTTCACTTATCAGCACGTGGTAGGGGTTAGTGTACGTAAACTTTTACGGACGTTTTTACGGAAAAGTTGACGCATGCGCAAACGGTGTGTACCAGGCCCTTTCTCCTCCTCCCCTCAAAGGGCCTGGGGACGAGGCTAGAGCACAGTAATAATTAATCAGTGGCTCATATGCATGACATCATAGGTATTTAGTCCTAGGATTCCAGGCACGATCAACCTGAGCTCGGGGTGAATAATGTGTATAGCCACACCCACTCGATCACACCACAACTATGCACCTAGTAGTTGAGTGTGACATGCAAAAGTTGTATCACCTGCATGGAGGAGTCTACATTACTATTATTATATCTAGCTACATGGCAATAATATTAATTAAATGGGCCATGCCACCAGCTCATATTGAAAAATTACCATAATTATGAACTTGCTAAATAGTAGGCTGATAAAATGGCTGCATTGCTACAATCTTTCTACTTTATTGCAGAACTGGCATTTCAACCACAGGTACATGTGCAGTTGAAACTTGTGGTCTATAGCCTCTTCACACATCATAAATCGGGTTATAGCTGCAATTTGCGCGGCCTTACATAGTTTGGCATGTTACCAGTGAATCTACCGTTCGTTTAGACTAGCAGCAGCCTTATAACTAATTTCCGATGCCGCTGGAACGCGACATTCATAAATAATTACAGACGTGGCTGCAAATACAGTCGGAAAACATTCCGCAGCTGGACTACTAACGGAAAACAAACCAACATACCTCATGATTGCATGCGCTATACAGTGCAGTCCTGAGCTCCTGCTACACTCCCTGTCGCTGCAGTCCTACCGAGCGGCTGGCTACAGCTGGAGAAAGAGTGCAAACAGTGACAGTTCACGGTCCTGCAATTCAAAGTCCTCCGAGGCCTTTGCAATTGGCGGCGCCTACCAGACTCTCCCGGCCGAGAAGGGAGGATTGCTACGCAGCGGTGAGGAGAGCTAGCATTCACACAGATGCCATTTGCATTACGGGCCCGGCGCTGACTTGCCCGTATGCACAGACAAAGGGGCATTATTTGCGGACAATGCCACTGGTATGGCACAATGAGCGTTCTTTCGAGTCACGTTCCAAGCCGCTTTGGATAATGGAATATCGAAATGATGCCGCCACAGTTGGCCGTACGGCCAATCCTGTACTTGCGCCTGCGCAGTGTCCCGGAGTACACTTTTCGCGGGAACTATAATCATAAGGCCGAGTCTAGTACTGCTATAATATTATAGCCTGAAGAGCATAATCACCGCTCATTCTTTCTGGCCTTCTCTCAGTCTCAGTCAAAAACTTAGCCACCACTATAGCTACCTCCAACTTCATTATCAGGAATTTGCATTATTCACCCATAGGTGCTAGCTATATTAATCTACAGTCTTCTACACAGCTATATATATGTAAGTGAATTTTACACCAGAGATGCCTGTTCTTATATGCACACTTGCAAGAGAGGAAGATCTTTCACTCAGTGGCATTTCTTGCAATTGGGGGGCTTCACTTCCTTATGTGTACATAATATACATAGTTGATCACTGACATTGATATGATCCAATCCAATGTTTATATATGCATCCTGAAAGTGTAGTCAAAGCTACCAACACTGCTGGACAATAACTCTCAGAGATGCTGACAATGACCTCTGTCTGATCAGATCTATGCATGCTGGGCATGAATTAGCTGTGCTCTATAGTGCAAGCTTATAGCTGCTGTATCCGAATACATATTATATTAATAATTATCATTAATAATACAGATGACAGTGTCTATATATGATGCTCTAGTATACAGTTCGGCTGCAATCAACACTGATCTGAGCAAGCATCAATATACTTATTGATTATCAGATTCTATGATTTCTTATGCACTACTTCCTTCCATATCTAAAGCCCTGAGCTCACTGCAGCTGTATGCCTATAGCTATCGGTACTATAATTCACAGGTGTACATTTTTATTAACTGTTTACATGGAAGTATTCCATCAATGTGCTTCAGTTTACAGCCTACAGGTTTCTTTAGCACCAGCAGTGTAGACTGACTCCTGTGCATGTAGAGCTACACTTTGTCCAACACAGTTGCATACCAGAAACTCCATTATTATAAATCAGAAGTATAAACACCCCTCCCCTCTAGACGACACAAATGTCCTCCACCATCAATGTTCTTTATCTGGACAACAATATGGCATACTTGCACCGATGGGTGATCATTGTTAGCTGCTGAATGACAGGAAGGAATTCTTAGTAAGGTGGGGTCCAATACTGGAGAACTATTGCATATCTTCCCAGCCCACCATCCACATATCTAAGCAGTGTACCAACTGGCCTGGAGTACAGTTGAGTGCGTGGAAGCTTCTTGTAAGCTACTACTAGCATCATTTTTGCATCTAGCTGTGGACTAGTTAGCCATCAGCTGTTACCTGGATTAGGCCTTATATCCTTAAGGCATTGAGCTGGGTAGTTACAGCTGTTGGAGTAAGTAGATACAGCTGTAGTGTAGAGTGGATCCGAGAACGGCCACTTAAAGAGGAGTTCTGTACAAGCTAGTGTGTTTTCCTCAGTCAAGAGCTGGCCATAAAAATTTCAAACAATTATGGCCAAGGTACTACTCTTTATTTCTGTTTCTATCAGCTTAGCGTGTTTTGCATCAGCTGTGGTAAGTTGACTATTATTATCTATATTATAGTGTGTTAATAAGAACGCATGCATGGCGAAATTGCATGAACCCTAGATGTAAAGAATATCAGTCAAGCTGCAGTATGTAGATTTTAGCATGCCATATTATAGCTAATCATAACCATTAATTTTTGTTGCATTACAGATCGGCCCACCAGGACCTCCTGGGCCGTCTCCAAACCCAATAGGACCAGTAAGTTGTAAAATATTAAAAATGCATGTAGCTATAATATAGCTAACTATACGTTGCATAACAAGAAAAATCTTTTAGGATGACACTGCTATGAAACAATTTACACTTTTTAATGCAGCCTGGTCCACCGGGACCACCAGGGGATCCAGGCCAAGATGGCAACGACGGGAGTGATGGAAAAGATGGAGACATTGGACCTAAGGTGAAATTTGCATAATGTTATTAATATTACTATAGTAGCTAATGATTATGAAATTTGTAGCTAGCTATAGCTAACAGAATTATATAATTTGATCACTTTGGTCATGATATCGAAATCTTCTATTTACAGGGAGAAAAGGGAAATCCGGGATCTAGAGGGCCAGCCGGAGACCCAGGACCACCTGCGGTACAGCAATAATTATATTTGAAAAACGGTCTAAGTACAACATTACTTCTCACCCACACAGATAATTCCACCAAGTCTGCTTGATCCCAAGGCTCCCTCACCACAACTTCAAGGTGAAAAGGGAGAAATCGGTGATCCTGGCCCCCCAGGACGCCCAGGGGTACCAGGGAAAAGAGTGAGTCAGTTTTAATGAGCTAAGAAATCATGCACTATAAGATTAAGCCTATTCCTTAGAACCAGCAATAAAAATTAATCTTACTCAAATCCAACTTAAAGATTCTTAGTCAGATCTTGGTAAGATTCTTATCTGAAGATCTGACTAACAGATAAGAATCTGATTATGAAATCCAACTAATTCTTGTAATAATAATTATTGCCTCACTACTGGAGTATAATTAAAGAGGTGTCCTTATTCAATTCAGAGGTTTATTAATAGACATTTCTCTGCAATTTGTAACTAGCTATAGGAATACATTATTCAATGCTGAGACATACATCGATCATTATAAAGCACAGTGGCTGGCTATAATTAATAATAATTATGATTATCAATGAAATATTATGCTATAGGGTGAGATGGGCCACCCTGGGCTCCAAGGATCAAAGGGAGCTCAAGGAGTCAAAGGAATAATAGGAGCTAAGGGGCATCCTGGTATTCCAGGCTACCCAGGAGAAACGGTGAGCATCACCAGGAATTTGATAATAATTACGGCGTACATGACATTGTACTGTTGATTAATGATGTCATCAATGATGTAGGGTGATATTGGACTACCAGGCAGCAAGGGGCTACCAGGGGGATTCGGACCAAGGGTATGTTCCTATTATAGGCATTACAAGATTACTATGACATTGTGGGTTTGACTATTAAATTTTTATACATCGATCATGCAGGGTCGGGGTGGTCCACAAGGTTTAAAAGGACCTTCGGGACCTAGGGGAGACACTGGACCAGAAGGTGATCCAGGTGGGCCAGGGCCTGGTGGTTACCCCGGCAATCAAGGCCGAACGGGACCCCCTGGAGACATTGGACCAGATGGCCCTCCTGGGCCGGCAGGAGACAAGGGAGGAGTAGGAGCTCAAGGACCAGATGGACATCCTGTGAGTCCCAAGTTGCATGGACAAAACTTTATCGTGGAGAAGACGCATGCATAGCTAGTTGTACTATATTATAGCTCTTTGGCATTGAAAATTGTATGATCATGATTGTGAAATCTGGGCTGGAAAAAAGTTACGAAGCATGAATTGTGGTGCTCCGACATCCATTGCTGTATCAATATTTTATTCACGCACATGCAGGGGTCCCCTGGAGGTCCAGGTCCTGATGGAGGAGAGGGACAAAAGGTGAGAAAATGAGAGAGAGAGGGAGGGAGGGAGAGAGAGGGAGAGGGAGAGAGAGAGAGACCAAAAGCTCACATCGATCAACTGTAGTTACACTTGAGGCTCACATTCAGTATGTTTCATATTATGTATACATACTATGTATACATAATTATACATTCCTTCATATAAAGCTTTGTCTAGCATTAGCGTGTGTTATGGTGGCCGTGTAGTGATGTTGTGAGTATTATAAGTCACAACAACCCTACCTTCTTTGAAATACCCACCTCCATCAGTAACAAAAGAACAATAAAATGTCTTTGTCCATTCTTTGCTTATGCATGTAGCTAGCTAGCTACCTCTAGTTAATAGTAAGCAGAGAGACTGCAACCATCTTGAATCAGTGGCCATGTATGCTAATTAATTAGTCCTGTGACCAATAATATTATTATTACACATGAATAATTATTATTCACCCTCAAAAATTGCAGGGAGAGAAGGGGAAAAGTGGACCTCATGGCCCTCCTGGAAAAGCTGGAGAACCTGTAAGTCCCCAATCCTCAAGGGCATGCATAAATTAATTGCATAGCTATTGATGATCTTATTTGAAGTCACAGTTACTACCATGCACTATCTGTGATTTATGAATTTCATGCAGGGACCAGTGGGACCACCTGGCCCTCAAGGAGAGGCAGGAGATCCAGTAAGTGAATAGTAATAATAATTATTATGCCATACATTTTTTGCATTTATAAACATCATGGAGCACTACGATAATATACGATTAGCTCTCATCTTTTTCCTGATTGTGTGTAGGGTACCCCAGGTAGAAATGGAGCGGACGGTCCTCCTGGTAAGGACGGCATCCCAGGCGTGGGTGTAGGAGATCGAGGAAATCCAGGAGACACTGGAGACACTGTATGCTCACCTAGCTATATAATATGATAATGTCATTATTTTAGCTATATCACCATAATAATAATAATATTATTATCTCCTTCATTGGAGGTAAGATGGTGATGCAGCGTCATTGTGTAGTTCGATCACTAATTTTTATCCTCATGCTATAAAGTATACACTATTGATATTGATAGCTGCGAGCTAGATCGTGTTACACCAATCTGGCATTATTTCTCTCAATGAAAAATAATTTATCATAATACCTACACTATTGTTTTCTTGCAGGGTGATCCTGGTCCACAAGGTAACATTGGAAACCCAGGAATCACTGGACCACAGGTCTGTCTTTAACTTTAATATTGTAACTAACAATGTCATGATACTGGATGCGGTGCTGATGAAATTGCAGGGTCCTGGTGGTGAGCCTGGTTCAGACGGAGAACCAGGAGCACGTGGACAGAAGGGAAAGCAAGGAGCATCCGGTGCTGATGGACATCCTGGAGAGGATGTGAGCTATTATTACCAATTCTAGCTATAAAATATAATAATAATATTGTGGCTGTACGGAGAAATTTTGTAATATAATGTGTGCATGCAAACCTAGCAGATATATAATAATAATTATTATTATATTCAACTGTCTATACATCTCTGTAGGGTGTTAAAGGTCATCAAGGAGATCCAGGTCCTGCTGGAGAAAGTGGAGAGAGAGGAGACAGAGGTGGTCCAGGAGGTCCAGGACCTATCGGCCCTCCCGGAGCTAAGGGACCCGGTGGAAAGCCTGGAATCCCCGGCCTCGATGGAAAACCGGGACCAAAGGGACAGACTGGTCCTCCAGGAGGACGTGGCTTCCCAGGTGCCCCAGGCACCAATGGACAAGATGGAGCTCCAGGACTTCCCGGATTCAACGGTGAACCTGGTGCTCCCGGTAGAGATGGAAGGACTGGAAGTACTGGACTTCCTGGTGCCCCTGTAAGTGATGATCTGAATGTAATTTTTGTATGCCTATACTGTAGACTATAATAGCTATGGCTATAGTGCATAGCTAGCTATGATGTGGAAATTCCAAATGCTTTATTAATGCTCCTGGCACCATGATAATATGCACTTACATTAAGAGGACAATGTTTTATCTTGTTTCAGGGAGAACCAGGCGAAAACGGTGATCAAGGACCAATTGGAGATACTGTGAGTTGAAAGAATAATAATAATATTATTGCAATAGCATTAAATTTAATCAGTTTATTTTGTACATGTAGGGACATCCAGGGTCACCAGGAGGATCTGGCTCTCAAGGACCTAATGGTGCAAGGGTAAGCATTATAGCTAATTCAATTTTAAGCTATATACACAAGCATTGCTATAATTGAAGGACTCAGAACCAGAGTGGCCTAACCCACAAAATTAATGTTGAGTTAGACCCCTATTCTCGAAAACATGTTTAAAATACATTTCACGAGCAACAGAAAATTCACATTTTTGAAAATTTGAGTGATTTGGTAGAGTAGGGTGTTTGGTTTTTAGTCTATTTTTAGACAGTTTCCCACATTCAATTTCAAGTTGGGGTTAGGCCACTATAACCCTTCAATTATTATATAGTTAGTTATGTAACTAAATATAGGGTGAAGCTGGTCAAGATGGAACGCCTGGACGTCCTGGTCGACCGGGGCCTGCTGGTTCACCAGGTGAGAGAGGTCATCCTGGACCACAGGGACCTGACGGAGAGGAAGGAGCTCCAGGAGATAAGGGTCCTCCCGGACCTGAAGGTGAACCTGGCGATCAAGGAGGTGTTGGCCCTCCTGGTATGGTGGGGGCTGATGGACCACCAGGGCCTCAGGTATAATATTATAATATTATTATATAGTTAGTTATTAATAACACTGTCTTCATTGATGAATAACTAATTTTCTACATAGCATAAGGTCGGGTTTTAATTGCGAGTATCTATTAATTGCGAATTGCGAGTTTTTCTACGTTTCGCAATTAATAGATTCGCAAACATAAACATGCACGTATACTATAGTACGGTACTGGGTCGTCCATCGCAATTATTGGATTCATAATTTGGCCTGACTTGACTAGAACGCAATTATTAAACTACGCAATTAAAATCCGTCCTACGGTACATGTATTCCTAATGTGATTCAATCTGTGCTGCTAAATTAACTATCATCAATTTAGGGTCCAGCTGGTGACAAAGGTTTGCTAGGTGAAGGTGGAGATAAAGGTTACCATGGTCCTGCTGGAGAGCCTGGCTTCCCAGGAGAGGCAGGAACGGCTGGTCCCAAAGGACCTCCAGGAGAAACCGGAGAAGATGGATTTCCCGTGAGTATAATATATAGTCATGCATTATCACAAATTAGCTATCTTATACTTGGAAAGCAACTAGCTACCTCAAGCATTATGATACAGAGTGTATATTATGCAGTATTCAGTATGTATGCTGAGCATGAAAAGATTGCAACGTCTTTCATCTTGTAGGGAGAGCGTGGACCACAAGGACCTCCTGGACATCCCGGACCAGAGGGACCCACTGTATGTTGTGAACACTATTCAATGATAACTACCGTAAATCGTGAATATTTCGATGTTAAAATAGTTTCGGACAGCATGGCTTGTGCGAAAATTAAACACACGAAATACATGCGCGATATTAACGACAATGCGGTACAGGGTCGTTTGTCCGAAAATTATTTAACGTGAAAACTTATTGCATGAAATATTTTAGACACGAAATATTCACGATTTACGGTATACTCCAAACTTGCACAGCTCAATCACAACTGAACCATAATATTATGGTTGGTCATAATGTTTATTTTTTGCAGGGTGCTCCTGGTACAGACGGTCAACCCGGAAACTCTGGTCTTCCTGGACCTACTGTGAGTAAATCTTCACAGCTTTGCACTTGAACTCAAGTTTTGGACTTGATTGCAGCACATTATAACAATTTCTGTCTGTCACATTAATAAATAGGGAAGTAAAGGATTACCAGGCACCCCCGGTCCTATAGGTGAAATTGGACCATTAGGAGATCCAGGACCTCATGGACCTTCCGGACCAGTCGGCGCTCGTGGCAGAAAGGGTCGCAGTGGTGATCAAGGACCCCAGGGTCCTACTGGATCTCAAGGACCACCTGTACGTGTCATTGCTGGGAAATTACTATCATTGCATGCTTTTTTTTCTGTACGATAATTATTAAATTTGATGATTGGTGCAGGGTAGTGAAGGTTATCCTGGCCCCCCAGGTCCACCAGGACCTGCTGGAGAAGATGGTGCTCCCGGACCTGAGGGACAAGATGGAGAAGTTGGAGAGCCTGGTCAAGACGTAAGTTTCTTGTCAATAATGCGGTAGTGAAACTGTTCATTTATAATATAATAATATATTCTTGCAGGGTGAGATTGGGCCTCCAGGACCTGATGGAGAAGATGGAGGTATTGTAGCACAAGGAGACTCTGGTGATGCTGGGCCTAAGGGACCGCAAGGACCACCTGGACCTCCTGTATGTTAAATAGCTACCCCTTGAAATATGGGCCATTTCAAATCTTTCGAATGAGTTAAGGCTTAACAATACTAGCAATGAGAATAGAGCATGCACACTCTAATTAGTAACGGACGTGGAGACAAGGCCAGTACTTCATATTACAACATAGTTGTTAATTTCAAATAATATTACGAATTTGGTTGCATAGGGCCCTGCTGGACCAATCGGTATTCCCGGTATGAGGGGTGACGATGGACCAGTCGGTGATGATGGGGAAGCTGGTCCAACCGGTCCTGCTGGTCCTGTAGGAGATCCGGGAGAGGAAGGGATTGTCGGAGAGAAAGGAGAACCTGGGCAGCCAGGACAACCTGTAAGAGATTACAAAGATCCGACTATGACAAGCATCTATGTAACTTTCAATTGTTTTTATCATAATAGCAAGTCTTAGAGTACATAAGAGTATAAAAAATTATACTCTTGATAATAGTATAAGATACATTACCTTTCTGCAGGGAAAAAATGGTAATCCAGGAGTACCTGGCAATGCTGGACCAATAGGTCCACCGGTAAGTGTCATAACACTGCATGTATATTATCATACACTAGTGTTTGAGTCTTTATGATGAATGTTATGATATTATTATAGGGTGAGCCTAGTACGACAAGAGGTCCTGATGGAACATCTGGCAACCCTGGAGATTCTGTAAGCAGTGCAAATAAAATGCAAGATCTAATTAGCACAAGAAAATTTGTATTCTAGGACTTCTCATAATGTAGAGTGTGACGACCTCTACCAGAAAATCGCGCAAAAATTAAAATCGTAATTTTCTTAGCTTGCGTTCTATCAAGATTATTACCACAATATTCATAATAATTGATATTATATTATATTTATCATGAAAGTGTTTGAATATCCTATTCTGATAATTCCATTCCAGGGTCGACCAGGAGAGCGCGGACCCAAAGGACAGCCTGGTGACCAAGGAACACCTGTAAGTCTTACAGTCCCTCTATTAACCAACCGATACTTTAAATAACTATGACTTACCTTTGATTTATGTATGTTGATAATTTATTGGATTATACATTGTTATAATTTTGTGCACAGGGAGGCCCTGGTGTTACAGGACCACCAGGACTACCTGGACTGCCTGGATCAAGAGTGAGTGAAGATATTTAATTAATTAGTATTTCAGCGTTTCATCCTCATGTGAGAGTATGCAGAGAATGGAATAAAGAATTACTATATATGTGTATGTATTTTCATTGCCTCACAATTACCATAGGGGCCTAATGGTCCAGAGGGAGAGCCTGGATTTCCAGGGTTTGATGGAGTTCCAGGAGGCGCAGGAGATCCAGGAAAGCCAGGTCTTCCGGGCCCACCAGGCCCAGATGGATCTCGTGGAGACATTGGACCGAAGGGACCAAAGGGAGGAGTTGGACGTACTGGTGGTCCTGGACCTCAGGGAGCTCAAGGTGATCCGGGTGATCCTGGAGCCAAGGGACCACCTGGAGACGGCGGAAATGATGGAGCACCAGGGGCCCCAGGTCTTCCCGGCAAGCAGGGCTCCACCGGAGCAAAGGGACAGAAAGGAGAGCAAGGAATGAAGGTAAATTAATGCATATCCAGAACATTGCCTGTTGGATGATTTGCTTGTCTAGTTATAATTATCTTGCCGTGATATAACATAGTGCGTGGCAAAAATAATACTGAGCTACTTATCATTAATCTCATGTATACTGCAGAGATCTGATGTAGTATGTTGCAACTGTATATTAATTATCGATCTATGATGTGCACTGTGATAGTCATATACAGCTAAAATTAAAATTTTGTCAATTTTCATTCATTATCTGTGTGCAGGGTGATATAGGAGTCAAAGGTAACCCTGGCGACGATGGTTACCCTGGACCTGTAGGAATGTCTGGAGATCCTGGCCCACCTGGTCCATCTGGTCCTCAGGGAGGAAGGGGGCCTCTTGGACATGAAGGAGCAGCGGGACAACCAGGAATCCGAGGTCCACCTGGAGTTAAAGGACCTCCTGGAGAGATAGGAGAGACTGGTGATCCCGGAGAGACTGGTCCGCAAGGAAGTCCTGTATGTCTTTAGTAAATTAAATAAATAAGTGCATGTGTAAATAATTCATTTTGTTTCTCTTCTTTGTATAATGTCGTGCTCAACAACCTCGTGAAATCTAACAGGGTCCACCTGGTCCACCAGTGAGTTAAAAACAATATTATACATTCTGTTATTTGAGAACATACATTAATTAATTTTTGGTGGCTCTTACTCCACGTGCAGGCTGTTGGACCACTTCTTCCACCCGAATTTCCAGCTGGTCGCTTCTATCGTAGTGCTGTTGACGAGAGTGAAGGCAAAGAAGTCGATCTATCGGCCATCGATCAGATTCTCGAGCTTCACAAGAAGATGCACCACCTCAAGAGTCCCCTTGGAACCAAAGAGTCCCCTGCGAGGAGTTGTCAGGATCTTTACCTTCAAAATTCTGAGATTGAAAATGGTGAATCACGGCAATAATTGACACACCTTACACATCAGTGATAATACTAGCTACAGCAAGAGTGGATGAGAATAAGAGAGCTAGTGTCATTAGTCATGCTCTTTCGTTTTCTTCCTTGAGCATTTTTTTTTTGCTATGTCTCATTCAGGACACTACTGGATTGATCCCAATGGCGGCTGCATCAGTGATGCTGTTGAGGTATTCTGCAACTTCACTGACGGCACCCCCAGGACCTGTATCATGCCAGAGAAGAGGCAGGTGGAAAGAAAGAGCTGGGCTGGTGAATCCATCTGGTTCAGTTCAAAAGAAGGGGGATTCCAGGTCCGCTTATATAGCTCAAAACTAGCATAATGTGTAACATAATTATAATGTTCTCATATCAAAGATAGCTGGTTAATAAGAGCTAACCTGCTAAACCTGCACGACTGTACCATAAACCATGCTTCATACTTTTGTAACATTCCAGCTCTCCTACAATGTTCCCAAATCCCAACTTGAGTTCCTCCGGGTGGGGTCACGTTTTGGATCTCAGAGTTTGATCTACCATTGCCGCAACACAGCTGCAGCTGTTGTCTTCAAGACACACAACAACAAAGAGATCACTGCCTCTAAAATTCTCAGTGATGGATGCCAGGTAAGAAGACACGACATTGTGTACACATTAATTATATTTTATCTATAGCTGCTCGCTAGTTGACAGACTACATAGAGCTACTAGCTTATTTCAAGTCGAGTTATAAAAGTTGCTAATACATCCATATAATATTATAGCTATTTACCCTAATGTTGCACTAAGTGTACTGTGTCTTTTTTTTCTCTTTGCAGCCGAGATCATCCTCCCCAAGCAGCTCTCTCCTGGAGGTGAGCACTAAGCGTGTGGAGCAGCTGCCCCTGAGAGACATTGCTGCCACAGACACAGTCAGTGCGAGTCAGGAGTTTGGCTTCGAAATGGGCCCTGCTTGCTTCTACTAGAATCTCCAATAGCCATTATAATATGTAACAGTAACTATTTTCATGTCGGAAAGCAAAACACTTGAACTGTGTCACTGCCAAGTTATGTTTTTAACCATGCATCATGCCACTTTGAATCATGATCATCGCTTTTATGTACACAACCTTTTTTCACTGTAAAGCACCTTTCATATCTATAGATCTGAACAGTATACCATCACTCATTCTATGTAGTTTTAATATTATGCTCCATACTCTGTTGTCGATTATTTATTGTAAGCATTGGTGCAAGTGTGTGTGCGTATTGCGTTGAAAAGTGGCGGGAAAACTTGAGCATTGCGTGCGCAGTGGGGCGCGATCTATCGGGTGGAGAATGGGGAATGGGAATGTGTGTTCAAATATCAAGATTGTCCATTCCGACGGTTGTTTTGTGGTGTAAATTACGTTGGAGTGGGTTTATGAATGTCCATGGCCAGCCTTTTGTTTCCTGCCGCCTGGTGAATTGGCAGGCCAAGTGCGAATGCACAGAAACACTTTACACGGGCCGCACAAAGCCCATTGTTCCATGTACAACATAGGCGCGATCCGCTAGCACCAGGAAATCGCGCTGCAAACTTTGAACCCGCCTTCGTCGCAAGCTTCGCTGCAGGCGCGGTGCACCCTTACGTAGCCATACTGCATTCTGCACAGCTAGCTAGCTGACGGGGGGCAAGAGCACCCTAATTAACTGAATCGCAGAGAAGAAAAGCTGACCCGCACGCTTTGTATGCAGCCCGTGGCTGTAGACATGGCTCGAGTCGCTTTATTGGTGCTCCTGGCGGTTCTCGCTGCGACGTCCGTGTCTGCGCAAGATTCCACAAGTGAAGAGGAATATTACTCCGGATCTGGATCTGCATCGGGTTACGGAGGAGATTCTACACAATTCGACCAAGAGAAGGAGGTGCCCACCCAGGAGGAATTCCTGGCAAAGTATGTGGATGAAGACTTCAATATCTGCGAGAGATATCCTTCTGGTAAGAGACAGTATGGCACGCAATCTTGAAAGGGCTATGAATTTAGCATAGCATGTGTGGACGTGGATATGCATGCATGATCACAAAAATAATATGAGTTTGCTAAAGAAAAAATTGATGTGCAGATCACACATTATTATTAGTGAAGGAATTCCTTCATGTTGACCTGTAGCCTGGGGGGTGTGGTTTCTTCTTCCGTGTGGGCGGGGTATGATACATCTATTATTTCCACAATCATGCAGGCTCGACTGATTTTTTTGTCGAATCGTTTCATAACATGGACGAATTCTACAGCAATGCTCAGTTGATACCAGACGACTACTTCATTCATGCCGCAAAGACATATCCCAGTGACAAGTGGGTCATGCCCGGCTCCAGCATCTGTCGTGGGAACTATCCGAGCGACTACTCCATCCTCGTCAAATTTCTGCCCCCAGCCGCAAGATACTCTGTGACTCTACTCAACATTTCGGACGATCGCAATGGCCTCGCTATCACACTCGACCAGTGTTCTCAAACTGTTAACATCACTTTCGGGTCCGATTGCCCGGTGAGGGAAGTGCCAATTCCACTGTCTAGCACTTATGACACCAGAAACAGTGAGTGGCACAGGATCGGTGTCTCATTTTCGGAGTCTTCAATCTCCGTGTTCGGTGACTGTCGGGGCGACTATGACCCAGATAGACCACCCGTGCCTGAACTGTTATACCACCTACCACTGGATCTTACCAACTGTAGAGTGCGCCCTTGTGATGAGGATGTCAACGTGCACATACTGCAGCCCACTAATCATCCAAGCTGCACCTCTGATGGAGAGGTGAGACTACTGCAGTGGTGGTTGAGCAGTCTCTCTCTCTCTCCCTCTCTCTCTCTCTCTCTCTCTCTGTTCATTGTAGCACTGTACTAATCAGTGTCTGCATGTGATTGCACTAGAGTGGAGTCACATTAGTTAGAGGAAAAGTTTGAGTGTTAATCTCGTTCCTGCAGATTGCTATCTCTCAATTGGTGTATGTCCCTGACCCGATTCCTGGTACTGATTCCAGCACCAAGCTGTCGGCTGCTGCTCGGATGTGTTCTGATTTCAACACGGATCAGTGCGGCAGGAAACGGGTGGATGTTGCTCCTGATTCGTTGAACGGCCCAGGTGGCACAGTCTCCACTGGCACGGTGGTTCCAAATCAAGTCAGTCTCAAACTCCATTACTCACCGTTAATTTCAGATGTTTAATTTTTCTAGAATCTAATATATGCCCCGGGAGATCCTGGGGATCCCGGAATACCAGGAGCAAGCTTTGCTGGACCAGTATGTACTAATAATCTTTCTGCACATTCTGTGATGTTACGTTACTACTCTCTGTTCTATCTTCATCGATAACTCTCCCATGCACAGCCTGGACACGCTGGAGCAGTCGGAAGACAAGGACCAACTGTAAGTAGAGCTAAAATTATTTTTTTGTATATAATATATAATAATTTTGCATGATTATTGGTAGCTGATGATAGCAATAATCGTGCAGAAAGAATAGCTAGCATAGCATACTAACTGTAGTGAAACTGTACGGCCCTAAAATTAATCAGTGACTAGTCTAATAATATTAGTATAGCGAGCAACCTCACCCTTTGCATGTCCTGTCTGTATTGTTGTCACGCTGCAGGGTGAAGATGGTGGAATTGGTCAGCCGGGTGTCAATGGCCGACCCGGAGTCCCCGGTCCCCCGGGGGTGGATGGAGCCGTCGGCCCCCCGGGAATCTCTGGACCCCCTGGTCCCGTCCTCTACTCAGAGGTAATATATATATATATTATGGCAGAAGCGATTATTATTGTAACTGCCTACTTCTGGATATTAAATTAAATAGCAGCTAGCATGCATGCATGCATTAAGATGTCCGAGTATCACTGTTTGCTAGACAAATTGCCATGCTACTATAGCCACCAGATCTAAAGTCTGTAAGCTGGTTTGCAATTTTAAGTTGTAGATCCTTTGTGGCAACTAAAAAAAGATCAATAATAATAATAATTTCACAATATTTGAATACTCGGCTCCCTTGACTTCTGTATCATATAGAGCACTATTCAAGAGCTAGGGAATGGAGGCAAGGGCCCCGTGAACCAACTTCCTGGTCCCATTCCCCTTCCAGTCGGACAACCCGGTGCAGCAGGTCCTATTGGAACTGAAGGTCCCATCGGAGAATATGTCAGTTTGTTGGCATGTCATGTGATCCCTGGTTGATTAATTATAATTATACATACAGGGAGCACAAGGTTACCCCGGTAACCCTGGATCACCTGGTGAACAAGGGAGACCAGTAAGTATAATTAAAATTTTTTATCTGCTGTAGTATAACATTACGCTGTAAGTATACGAGTGATGTGTTGTATGTAGGGTGCTCGTGGGCCACCTGGGCCTGTTGGAGAACCAGGAGCTGACGGACAAAGGGTACGTGTATTGAATTCGGATGAAAATTGCTACGGAGGCTAATGTTTTGCAGCTGCATGCAAAGGTATCGATTGATCCGTCAGTGACGTTTGCTCCACTGTAGGGACATCCTGGAGCACAAGGAGACAAGGGAATCCCAGGGCCTCAGGGAGATACAGTAAATGAAATAAAACGTTAAATCCATTTTTGCTGATTTACAAATTCTCTCTCCCTCCCCTCCCCCCCTCTCTCTCTCTCATAGGGAGTGCCTGGAGAACAAGGCCCTCCTGGTGCACCTGGACTGCTTGGACATCCTGTATGTTTTGTTAATTTCATGAAAAGTGAAGGATCTTTGTGGGCACCTTAATGATTGGTACACATTCAGCTGTCCACTGAGGATCTTCACTGTTTCTTTAATATTATTATGATATATTTTGGCGCATCCTCACTCGGATATGTATCTCCATCATAATTTTGCTTGTAGGGAAGAGCTGGATCAGATGGTAACCCAGGAGAGGTCGGAGAGGATGGGAACATGGGATCACCAGGTCCACGTGGCTACCCTGGTCCAGCAGGAATCGACGTATGTGCATGCCTGTTACTATAAATAGCATCTGATGTCATCGTCATTGATAGTTAATTAACAATTTAGGGTCCGGAAGGCCCTCGAGGAGAGATCGGACCAGTTGGACCTCCTGGCCCACCTGTACGTTGTTGATTTTTGGCACTTTTTCCTCATGAGATTTATGTGTGATATAAATTTCTCCTCCGTTTGCTTACTTAGGGATTATCTGGAGGTCAGGGTCTTATAGGATCACCCGGAGGATTTGTAAGTGCACCTTGTCTGTCTGTCCAGAGAATTATGATGAATTAATAAAAAAATGTGTAATTTTTAGGGTCCCCAAGGAGCTGTTGGACCACCTGGTCCACCTGGAGAAGTGGGAGAGCCTGTAAGTTAAATTACTTTCGAGTCGAATGCACTAATGAGGCAGCATGATAGTCTCTAGTCGTCATGATAAACTCTGAAGATCCAACATCAGGCGGGGAATTTTTGATAAAAATTTGTCCCTGTTTTGCATTTGAAGTTACAGTGAGAAGTATAATTATTGACTCAACTCCCCCCCCCCCCCCCCCCCCCCCCACACACACACACACTTTCCAGGGAGTTGCTGGTCGTGATGGAAGACCTGGTGAATCTGGATCATCTGTAAAGCAGCTGCTTCTAATCATTGAGAAATAGGAGTACTACTCGTTCCTCTTTCTGTAGGGTATTGACGGAATTGATGGCCGTCCTGGTCTTCGTGGAGCGCAGGGTCGTAGGGGTCCCTCAGGACCTCCTGGATTCTCTGGTGCCACAGGACCTCCTGTAAGTTCGATTATCCCTCCGGATGACGCTTTTTGTTGATAAATCTTGAAGGATAATGTGCAGTCCTTTGAAGACAGTTTGTATACTTTAGTACCATTTTTATTATAATATGGCATGGGAAGTGTTAATGATTATAGCAGTAAATTATTATTATAGTTCACCTCAAACTATCATTTGCTGTGGTTGAAAGGGACACTGCATAATACTGTATTTTATCTAATTAATATCCAGGGTGAAGACGGTCCAGTTGGATTTTCAGGGCCCCCTGGCCCCCAGGGGGAGCCTGGGCCTCGTGGAGAAGTTGGTCCCAGGGGGAAGCGTGGTCTCGCTGGTGATAACGGAATTCCTGGTCTCTTTGGACCGAAAGGAGCCGTCGGACGCCAAGGCACCTCAGGCCGTCCTGGAACACCCGGTCGACCGGGTTTTGATGGAGCAAAAGGAGAGCAGGGAGAGACAGGATCTGTGGGTGCGGCTGGCATCCCTGGAAACAAGGGACCGACAGGATTACCTGGCGAGAACGGACTGAACGGAGCACTGGGAATTCCAGGAGTTGATGGAAATGATGGGGAACCGGGAAGAATTGGACGGAGAGGGCAGAGGGTGAGCGAGAACATTAACTGACCCATTAATCTTTGTTGTTAACCCTCGATGCATACCGTATTTCCTCGAAATCTCACCGCGGCGAGATTTTATTTCAAGGCTCCGTTTGGTGCGGCGACAATTTGAGGGCGGCTAGATTTCGAGGGCGGCGTCTACAGAGATCGATACGCACGCACGTACACAGCTTCAATAATAAGCCTAGTTGTATGCACGTAAAATGTCCGTGCACATACGGAAATTGCTGTCGACCCCTTACCATGCGGCGAGATTTCGAGGGCGGCGTTTATTGGGACGAGTTGGCAGATAGATGCGGCGACATTTCGAGGGCGGCGGGATTTCGAGGTGCGGCGAGATTTCGAGGAAATACGGTATGCGAGGCATATAGTGATATTGGTGTGCATGCTGTAGTATGTTACCATTGAGATGAGAAAATATTACATTTTAACCTCAAGATAGACAATTTGTAGCATTTCACAACAATTTTTTTGTATTCTTGTAGGGTCCAGGTGGAGAACCAGGAAGAGATGGAACACCAGGACCTAATGTAAGAAGGGAGAAGGGAGGGAGGGAGGGGGAAGGGGAGTGAATGAGAGAGAGAGATCAACTGAAATAATTTTTGTTTCTTTAATAGGGTGAGGTTGGAGATCAAGGGCCTCCTGGTCTTCCTGGGCTTGACGGAGTGCCTGTGAGTTGTAAATAATTATTAGTTCTGCATCATGCTACACAAATGCTGTTCATATCAATATACATGTACCCATAAACTCTCTCACACACACGCATTAGGGTGATACTGGTGAGGTTGGAATAAGTGGTGTGCCAGGACCAACCGTAAGCAACCAGCTATTACAATTTCAGAGTAGTTAGTGCCCGGTAGTGAAAAACATGATTGCGTTTTTGTTCTTGACGTACATGCAGGGCAACCAAGGCCAAGTTGGAGAGTCAGGCTCACGAGGAGAGAGAGGACCACCAGTAAGTACATGTACGCAAAGAAAGAAACTTCAGAAAAGAACATTATATGGCCTTAGTGCATGTATAGGCGTGATATGGCAAACAGCTCTCATTTGGTTTCCAGCTATACAGTGAGATATGCCACACCACTCTTAGGATGCTACATTAAGATTAATTTTGGTGGATCGATTTAAAATATCATCCCCCAAACTGTCACTAGCACTGTGCTTAGGTGGTGTTTAACTGCTCTGATGATCGCTACAGGGTTCCCCTGGAATATCTGGAGACCGAGGGTTTGCCGGTCCGAGGGGAGAGAGAGGTCAAGATGGAGAGCCTGGCAACACCGGAAGACTGGGAAGCACTGGACCGCAGGTACGTGCATCTATTAATTTGCAATAGTACTCTTAACCATTAGTATATACGTCTGTTACTTTTGAAGAATTTTGCATTGGTACTCTTACATTAGTATAGCTATTTAATTTTGAAGAATTTTACATTGGCACTCTTATGCCTCGGGAGTATATCGTGTCACAATCTTTTTATTTGTCTGTACCTATAGGGAGAGGCAGGAGACCCTGGCCTGAGGGGAGAAACTGGTGCACCTGGAAGACACGTAAGTCGGCTACATAATATTATTATGATTAGTCAAGTGATAGTCATGTGACTAACTCACGTTGTTACTAAAACGGCAGGGTAACCCAGGTGTTCACGGTGAAGCTGGCACTCCTGGACGTGACGGCAAAAATGTCAGTTTTTGTTCATCTCACTTCTCTCCTCATATAATTCATTATTAAACCAACTACAGGGTGATCCAGGACTACCAGGCGATCAAGGACCTCAAGGACCAGAGGTATGCAGATTTCATGGATTTTCTGAAGGGTTCATTGCCTTTCTCATGTATGCTAGTTCAGCAGATAAGATTTATGGCAGAATAATAGTTAACTTTAATTACTAACTAATCTGTGATATACACTAAGAGTAATGATGTATGCATATGTTTCAGGGCATTTCTGGCGAGACTGGGACAACAGGCCTTCCTGGAGCTCCTGTAAGCTACAGTGTATCTCGGTTATTTAACGTTAATTAATTAACTGCTCGTTAATTAATTATTATTAGGGTGACCGTGGTGAAGTAGGAGCCCCTGGTCCCAACGGTGCTGATGGACAACCAGTAAGTGACAGTAGGAACTCGGCACAATACAAGTCATCTTTATTTTACGCCTACAGGGACCTCCAGGAGAGCCTGGTGCAGTGGGTCCAGTTGGACCATCTGGATTGCCAGTGAGCGACATGAAGTAGTGTTTATATCATATTAACTAATCCGTTATGCTTTGTTCTTTATAGTAGCAAGGGTCTATAAGCCTTTGGTGGTACAAGTAGTATTAATTTTATTGATCTCTTAAATGTTAACCAACCTGTTGCAATTGTCATTGATGCTCATCATTCATAGTACCTATTAACTGACCCCTTAATGTACTGGTAGAGTTTATTAACTGACCCCTTAATGTACTGGTGGAGTTTATTAACTGACCCCTTAATATAGTGGTAGCATTCATTAAATATAACTGTCCCATTAATCTAATGGTAGCATTTATTAAGTGACCCCTTAACCGCTTGCCTTAGGGAGCACCTGGTCTTGATGCCCTGAACGGTGTTGATGGAGACAGAGGTACTCGAGTAAGTACACAAATCAAAAACAGCTGCCTGCCTCCTATAGTTAATTATAATAATATTATTATAATTTAATTAGGGAGCACTGGGTCCCAAAGGAGAACAGGGAGAACGTGGACGAGACGGACCACGGGTATGTTTGAACTTTGAACTTTGATGCATGTGTAGCTGAAATCTGAAAATGCCAGATTTGGTGCAATTTAAATCTTATGCAATAATTTCTTTTCTCAGGGTGATAGAGGTCAACAAGGTCAAAAAGGATCAACTGGCCCATCAGGGAGGCCAGGAATTCCTGGCGGCTCTGGACTCTCGGGACCTCAGGGAGACAGAGGGTCACAGGTAAGCTGCACATAGAGATGTTGATCCAAGGCAGGTGTCAGACAGACAGGTCACATGACAGTCAGGTCACATCATGTGATTGCTAATTTCTATGTCGACCTCTTTTTAGGCAAATGTTATACCTACTTATACGTGATTAATGTGATATAGCTTCACAATTGAATAGTCAATTGGTGATCTGTTACCTCTCTCTCTCTCCCTCTATCTGTCCAGGGTGCTACAGGCCCTCCTGGAGAGCAGGGACCAAGGGGAAGAAATGGAGATACTGTAAGCTTCCCTATCCATAGAGTTGATAAGAATCAATAATGCTGACGGATTAATTACATGTCTTTTTTGCTGCTGCAAAGGAATCCACTATTCTGCACATAGTATTATGCCTGTTACTGTAGATTGCAAATATAATATTTCATGCTAAATTATTAATATTGAAAATTTTGTTTGTTACTTATTCTGTAGGGTCAGCGAGGGTCTCAGGGCATTACTGGATCGAAGGGAGAGAAGGGAGACCAAGGCTCGTTTGGAGACCGTGGGCCCACTGGTCGAGATGGAATACCTGGACTGCCTGTACGTTGTTGTCACATTGCAAAATTTAATGTATTATGCTATGAGTCTTAACTTGCAGGGTCAACCAGGCTTGAAAGGTGACAAGGGTATCCCTGGCGACAGAGGAGACAGAGTGAGTTCTATTAAACCATGGAGTCACGAACGTACAGCTGCCCTGATTTGACTGACTGTATTTCTTTTCAAAGGGAGTTGCTGGCAAAGATGGTATCCCTGGAGACAGAGGCTCACTTGGATCACCTGTAAGGACTCTCATAGCAACCTTCACCAACTTTGAACCCCATTCCTCCCTCCACCTCTCTTTCTCACATACATTATCTAGGGTCCTCAAGGTCGCCGTGGCGATCCAGGTCACCCGGGTCAGACTGGACAGCAGGTACGTAAGAGCTAGAGAGAATTGGCCTGGCAAAGCTATAGTAATTGTGAGATTACTTAATGCAGGGAGAGCTCGGTGATTCCGGAGACCAAGGTCCGACCGGTGACCAAGGACCCAAAGGAGGTAGCGGACCTCAGGGTGCACACGGAGAGTCGGGAGAAACAGGAGCACAGGTACGAAATCATTGAGTTGCTTTCTGTTTCAGCATTTTGTGTATTTGTAAGATGATTACTTGGAGATAATACTTCTATGATGAAAACTGCAGGGTACTAAAGGTCCTGTGGGACAGACTGGCCCAAGAGGACCGCCTGGAATCACTGTAAGTGACTGATGTGTGTGTGATCCCTCTGAGGGTGTGTGTTTGAGGGGAAAGAAGGGGATTGGGAACAGTGTCTGTCCACTGTCAATGTGCATGAGTGCGTGCAGACGTGCGCATGTGCATGTACGTATGCACTCACTCACGCATATATATATTATTATTCGTGACTTAGACAATGCATGCTCATATCTCGCTCGTACTCTTTATATCACCTTACGTTGTTATCGTCACAGGGTCCAACTGGTCCCCTCGGTTCACCCGGCACCGTTGGAAGAGAAGGAGCGAAGGGTTTCCAAGGAAGAGATGCAAGGCCAGGCTCAACCGGTGAATCGGGACGGCAGGTCAGTTCCATGTGAAATCTAAAGTTAGGACTATAACATCAAATCTTGGCTCGGTTTGAAATCAGCTTTTTGCTATAATAATATTGTTTATATTTTGTCAGTAACTTTAAAACAGTTGCTAACTCTGCATGAGGTCACATGACATTCTAAGTCACCATGTGTCCTTGTATTTCAGGGTGCATCTGGACCACCAGGTCTCAAGGGAGCAAGAGGAGTGCCTGGAGATCCAGTAAGAAATTGACTTTTGTTTATTACAGAATCAGTTGGTTAAGCGGCTCTTTCCTTAATCTCTCAGGGATTTATCGGTTCACCTGGTGATCCAGGACTGCAAGGTCTCCGTGGTGATGTGGTGAGTTGCATAAACAAAACTTCCTCGTTTTGCAAATCCGAAAAAATTTTGTGTGTTTTTGCTCGTCTTCCTCTTATTACTGTTTAATTTAATTATTGGTGTCTCACTTCTCCCTACGTAGGGGATCATTGGAGATCCTGGTGCCGAAGGTCCGTCAGGTGATCCGGGTCCAAAGGGCATCCGAGGAAGACAGGGATCACGTGGTGCGGATGGTGTCGTCGGACAAGAGGTAGCTATGCCGTTCTCATGACCTTTGTACCTTAAGGCGGCTATTTTTGCGGGTGCTAATGTCCGATATTTCTATGGATTGGCCCCAAAAGCAAAATTTTGTACCCACTAACATCAGCACTATAGAACATTAGAATAATTGTGTTGATCTGTAACAAATTGTAAATTTAGTACATTACTTAGAAAATGTGCATTAAGGCAAAATCACGGGAAAAAAACGTACCTGCAGATAATTGTCACCTTAAGGTAGTACGTAGTTACCAACTCCACCACGACTCCATTGGCCCTCTATAGTGTGACCAGCACTGCAGAGTTTAGTTAATCAGCTTGAGACATGATTTTTCCTATTAATTTAAAATTATTGTGTGTAACTGTTACTCACTTGCAGGGTAACGAGGGAAGGAGAGGAGACTCGGGCGCTCCTGGTATACCTGGACGAAGGGTACGTATGTACATGAAGAAACCGCTATGTAGCCCACTCTGAAATGCAATCATAACTACATACACATACATACACACTTGCATACATAGACACAGCGATAAAATATTATACATATCCCCACCATCACCCATCCCCCCTCACCACCCCTTCACCCCTCACTTCTTCATCCCTTACTTCATGCATGCATGCAATATACTCATTTGCACTTCTATGCTTGATGTTGGTACAGGGTGATGGCGGTCCACGTGGTGTTCCAGGAGTAAAAGGCCAACAAGGAGATCCTGTACGTACATACCATGACATGACAAATTGGGGATAATTATTCTAACAATGTATGTATAATAATATTATTATATAGCGAAAATTTCTCCCAATAAATTTCACATAATTGATGCAAGACGTGGCTGGAAGCTTGACCATGAAATTTAGCTTTGAGCTGAATTAACTTTTATGAAACGGCCAAATATTTACCCCTTTACCTTTTAGGTTATAATAATGTTGTTTCTTCCCCCCTCCTACCTGCATAGGGTCGTATTGGAGAGATCGGTCCCAAAGGAGACCCTGGGCCACGTGGACTCATCGGTCCAGATGGCCAGCTTGGAGTGGATGGACCCACTGGACCTGATGGAGTCGTCGTAAGTCAGTGATGTTCAAATGTTCCCCCCCCCCCCCCAAAACTACCGTAGGTAGTTGAGATAAAATTAATATCAAGTTGAAGTTTCAGGATACATCGCAGACATACTGCTTAAAGCAGTTTCATGGAGGAAATAATGATGATATAATATAATAATAATTATGCAAGTAGCTAGAATAGCTACAGTCAGTTCAGAAATAATTAATGCACTGTATGTATTGCAGATTTAGTGCATATTATTGTATGGAATTTTTTTTTGTTTCTCTCACCATTTCTGCTGTTATAGGGAGACATTGGAAGACCGGGTATCCCTGGAAGTGATGGAGTTCCTGGAGCTATCGTACGTCACATAACTATTATTATCAGACTTACTAATCTTTTAGTTTAACCTTTTCCTCCCTTTTTTACACGTCTAGGGATCGCCCGGTCCCAGGGGATACAGAGGAACTACGGTACGTAAGGATGCCATGGTTACAGTGTCTAACAGCTGCAACGTGATTTCTACAATTTTTGTCCTACCAAGGGGTTACAATACCGAACAAAATACAACCCTGGGCTAAAAATAGAAATATGTATGCACACTAAAGCAATCGAGACCGCTAATGTTACTATCATTAGTTACAGTTTGAAATTCCTAATAATTGCTATCTGTCTTTCTTCTTTCCTGCCTCACTCCAGGGTGATCAAGGTGCTCCCGGCCTTCCTGGTCTATCTGTAAGTATATACCTAGCTTCAATCACGTAGTACTGTCTAACCATGACATCATCTTCATTTTCTCTTCTTAATTAACTACCTAAAACAGGGTGATCCTGGTCCACCTGCCGTACATGCCAGCTCACCGAAGAACTCGTTCTACATCTCTGGAGAAGATCAGTTTGTGGACACTGTAAGCTACTGCACGTCCAAACTCACTACTTAGCAAGGAAGTGTTTCGAACAGTGTGACTGCATGACATTGTATTCCTGTCTCTGTGTATTGCATAGATGCTGTCGATGGTAGTGACTTTGGACAACCTGACACACACCATTGGGTTGCTACGGCGACCAGACGGCACCCAGCAGTACCCCACGCGATCGTGCTGTGACCTCAAGGAGCAGTATCCAGACAAGAAGAGTGGTAAGTCCCTGGTAATTAAGTCTCAACCTACCGTTGTAATTATGTAGCCATATTAATTTTTATTGCGACATGCTGCAGGTATCTATTGGGTGGATCCCAATGGAGGCTGCTCCGCCGATGCTTTCCAGGTCTTCTGTGACTTTGAAGACAGCAGCTGTGCCACCTGCATTGATTCCAAAGACTGGGTACGTAGAAAATTAATGAGCCACAACAACACTTTTCGTTGAAAACTCTCTCTCTTTCTCTTCCCTCCTCCCTGTATTATATATTTTGACACAATCGTCTTCTCCTATCCCAGGGTCTTGGTCCTGTTGATGTATCAAAGGAATCATACTGGTCTCTCTCCAACCTATTTGGAAAGGTATACAAATATACACAATTTGCGTCAGTGACTGTGCGTCAGCTTTATCTCACTTCTGTCATGCAGTTGACGTATGCCATCAACAAGGTTCAATTGAAGATGCTGCAGATCACCAGCCACACTGCTCAGCAGACAGTCAGCATCAAGTGCAAGAACCTTCAGCTGGGAAGCCACCAGCCCAAGTTCACTGGAGGCTTCAAGAAGGCTAGCCTAGCACCTCAGGTCCTCTCAAATGGATGTGATGTAAGTCTTATAGTATAATTATAGCAGTTTTAGTAGTGTCATCCCCAGACCCCCCAATATTAATACTTAATTTCATTGTGGTGTGCAATATTGAAAATCTGGGAATGGGGCCTGGGAATGAGGCCACAACATTATGCTATCAATGTTGATGTCTCGTTTGATGCAGGAGTCATCAAGCAGCGAGGCAACGAGTGTATTCAGTTTCAGCACCAGCAAGCCCATGCAGCTGCCAGTCATGGACGTGGACATGTGGCTGGGTCGTCGTGGCAACGAGGTGGTGGGGGTGGAGCTAGGCCCAGTCTGCTTCCATCGTAACTAAGTTAGTTGCTCACGTACGTACCAACAGCTAATGATATTATTTGTTCACCTTTCCGACATAAAAACTGAAATATCTGTACGTAGTTGCCTTTTGTAAGATCTTTTGTACCCGTCGAACTACAAGTTATTTTTTTGTTCTTGTCATGACTTAATTTATAGTGAACATACTAGAATAATATTATACTTAGTCTGTATTAATTATTTTTGTCTGTGGCACTGTGTATATTTCTGGCTTTTCATGTGAACACAATTATTTCAGCCTAAAAATGAAATACAAATAGTTGAAGTGGCAACTTTTAAAGATTGCTACACAGCAATCATGTTTCCTGCTTTAGAACAATGGTAGCGTGTCCATTGTTTGATGCTTGAAATCTGTAATAGTTCAGGTCATCAACTTTATGATATTAGCCAGATTTTGAATTTAGGATTGGTACTTCATGGCTCTCTCTCCATATCTCACCACCAGCTCTTGCTGGAACTGTCTCTTGAACACCTGCAGACAGTCTCGGTACTGCTTGCTCCGGCGATGGCTGGAGATCTCCCTCGAGGGAGCGTGAGGCAGGTGGATGATGAAGGGATCGGGGAGGACAACAAACTCGTACCCCCAGGCATCGAGCTCCATGACGTATGATACCTTGTTCCAACCAAATCCTACGAATCTCTCGTCGTACCTCAGGGCGTTGCTCCTGACAACGATGTAAGGCTCGTAGTCACGTGACCAGCTCACTCGATAGGGGACGGTGGCATTCTTCCAGTGTTCATAGTTGGTGGCAGAGTGACCTGCTTTCCATACGTGGTATCTAAAAGTGAAAATGGAGTGATTCTCCAGCATCCTCAGCAGCTCACTCTTGCTCGATGGAAATTTGAATCGATAGAGTAATGTTTCAAATGCAGGGACGATAAAGGCTCGTTTGTCTGCTCCAAGAACCTTAATGGCTTCCTTCAGATAAGGGTATAGGCCGTTCATTGGTAGAAAATCTATATCGCTGAGAAATGAGTATGGCGTTTGGACGTTGTCAAGGGCAACGTTACGGAGGTAGTTGATTGGATAGAATTGGCCAGACTTGTATACCACATGAAGTCCCAGCCTTGACTTGCAGTCTTGGAGAATTGGTGAACTGGAATGGAATTTGAGCAGGTCTTGAACATCAGAATCGGACCCATAAAAGGATATGCTCATTGGTCCATCCCAGCGCTGGCAGAGCTGCTCCAGCATCATCAGGCGATCGGCAGACAGCTGTGCAACCAATGTCACATCAAATTCATCACCAGAAGCAGAGTATTTGTAGTCAACGATGTAGGGATGTGTTATTCTTACCCTGTCCTTCTCTCTGGTGATATTCCAACATGGATCGGTAGCAGGAGAGTTGCTAGGTGAGGCTGGTGTAGCAGCTGCTTTAGACTCTAGGTTAGGAGGGAGCTTACAGTCTGATAAATCGTGTTGAAATAGGTATCCATTGTAGTTCTCGAACGCCATGTAGCGGCTTCTAAAGAAGGCTCCGTGGTTATTTTTCACCATCAACTTTAGAGGTGAGTTCCAGTGGATTATCTTGAAGTTCCTTGTCCTACTGAAGCAATAATCGTTAAGCGAGTGCTCACTCATCTGAGCATTCCACGAGCACGGCAAAACAAAGTGAATATCTGGGTGCTTCTTTATCACTGTGTTCACGATGTCTTGGTCAGCAAGGGACGTCCGTGAGTGCAAGTGCTCCAGGGTTGCCTTAGCAATGGCAGTCCACATAGCTACCCAGTCCTTGGCCCTCATAAGTTTCAGATGGAGAAGCATGACTCCAGTATTGAAGCCTCGGCCCAAGGCAGGCCATGGCCGTTGCTTTTCCCACAGCTTACCGAGGTACCAGTCACTTTGATTCTCCACCACTCCCAAAAGCTTATCTTGTCTTTGTATCTCTTTAAAGAAGTTCCACAGAGATGCTATGTCCTCGGTCAACATGAGGTCGGTGTCCAGTACAATTACACGATCCAGATCCTCTGGTAACAATCTGACCAGGGTTAGCTTCATCAGCCCATATATTCCAGAATAGTGAGAATTTGGTATCCAGGATACGATATCTGCAGCTGTCTCGATTGCATAGAAGCTGACATTCACTGAAGGTAACTGCCATGTTCTGAACAGTATCGAAAGGACATGCCTGGCAGCTGTGTCAGTGACGAAGTGGAAATGCAGAGGAGAGAGCCTATAAAAGAGGATGGACTTGATCAGAGCGACTACTGTCCTAGCTGTGCTGTATCCAGCAACCACCATTGAAATATGAACAACTTCACACTCATATTCGCCCTCCAGAGAATCAGGGCTTTGATCAGACCTAAAGATTTCTTCTCTCAGCTCACTCCCATTGTGGTTAGTAGTCTCTCTAGATGCAATGTACTTGATCTTTCTCGTATCTCTCCCCAAATTTCGCAGTTGCTTGGCTAAAACGCGGATATCTTGGTGGAGCTCGTCGTTTTCTCTCTTCAGTCTGTCTAGTTTGTCAACCAGCAAAGGGTGAGGTGCTTCTCTGCAGATAAAGAGCACTGCAGGTAAGGCTAGGAGCAGAACTATTGATCCCAGGAGGAGCCAGAGAACTGCGTAGCGACGTCTACATCTCATATTGTATGGCTATATAAAGTTGGGGGCGGTCATGGAATTCGAACTCGCAGTGATAAAGGGGGTGTTCTTCACAGCATCAACAACCACTAAGTGACTTTTAACAAACCATAGCTCTTTTGATCAGCTGACACATTTATATCAATTTATGGGGAAATGGAAAAAAATTATTCATGCACTATGGTACTGTATTATAGGAAAGTTGAGTTATGATTCTTGATTTCTGCGTTGGATTGTGCAAAATCTTTTATTAGCAAGCTAGACACTGAGGGGAGGAGGAGCAGGTAGATGTCTTTACAGGGGCAGTTCCACTGATGGTAAAAGTGGCTTTCAACATGTCATCTCCAGGCTGGTTAGCAGAGAGCACTGTGTAGTCTCCAGGGAAGATATAATGCTCTCCATCTTCATCAACCAGAGAGAGGAGGTAGGGATTCAGTTCAAATGTGGCTGTGTGGCTTTCTCCAGGCTTGATGTTGACTCGATTAAAGCCCACTAGCTGAACGTTCGGGAAGAAGGGTTTGTCGGACGATTTTGGTGGAGCTAGGTAGATCTGTATCACCTCGTCACCAGCTAACTTTCCAGTGTTCTCAACAGACACTGTCACCTTGACGGAGTCACAAGGATTGACTGTGGTCGAATCCACTGCCAGTTTGGAGTACTCAAAAGATGTGTAGGAGAGTCCATATCCAAAACGAAATTGAGGAGTACCAGTATAGTAGCGATAGGTCCTTCCAGGAGGTGTGGTCATGTTGTAATCCACAGCTGGCGGAATTTCATCTGTGGAGGAATAGGTGGTGACTGGCATCCTTCCTGCTGGATTATAGTTACCAAAGAGAACATCGGCAACAGCTACACCGCCCAGAGCTCCGGGGTAGAATGCCTCGATGATGCCAATAATCCTGTCATCCTCTAGCAGCTGCTTGGACATACTCACTGGCCCTCCATTAACGAGTACCAGGATCACATTTGAGTTCAAATCGATTACTTTATTGACTAGTTCTCCCTGGCAACCTGGAAGGTCGAGGATATCGTTATTGATACCGTTGCACTGAGTCTGAGCTCTGTCATGAGCTTCTGTCTCCACTGACTGGTCAAGTCCCATCACCATGACAACATAATCTGCTGACTTGACAATTCCTAACGCCTCATTGGCCTTCGAGATATCCTCACATTTCACATCAGCACAAACAGCTGCATAATTGACGTTATCGACAAGCACATTCGTAATACCTTCGAGAACACTGACAATTCTAGAAGGAATTCCTTCATACATCATAAGAAGAGTGTGTGTAGCATTAGCATTGGGTCCAATCACAGCCATGTTCTTGATGTCTGAAGGATTAAGGGGAAGGCTATTCTTGACATTTTTAAGTAGGACAATGGACTCCCTAGCTGCCTGCAAGTTGAACGCCTGATTTTGTGGCGTATCGAGGTGGCTCTTGTCTATGAGCTGGTAGGGGACCATGGAGGGAGGATCAAAGTCACCCACCATCATACGGAGGTAAAAATTGCGAACAACTGCATCCGAGATTGCCTGCATCGTCACTTCGCTATCATCGAGGGCATTTTGAAGATAACCTGGATACACCTTATAGGGACCCAGGTCAAGGTCAGTGGTGGCATTCATGCAGACAGCTGCGGCTAACTCCATGCTTGAAACATACTTCTGGTAACTATCGACAGCAGGTATTGCAGCATTATCAGATACAATTGAAATATTTGCCGCTCCAAACTGCTCCCTCAGAACGGTCCTCAACAGGAATGGATTGGCAACATCTGGGGCTCCATCGGGCTGGTACTTGCACCGAAGACCGCTAAGTGCTGGCATCATTTGGGCGACGTTAGCACCTAAAACTTGTGACTTGAAGGCTGGGAGAAACGTGTCATAAAGGTCATGGAGGGAAACGTTGGCATGGAAGAACATCCTTAGCTCTTCTGGTCCGCTGTGAACGGCGAAGTGTTTAGCACAGGCAGCAACTTTGAGGTATTTCTTGTCTTCTCCTTCCTGAAGACCACGAGTGTAGGCAGCTCCAAGCTGAGAAATGAGGTAAGGATCTTCCCCAAAGGTTTCTTGTCCTCTCCCCCAGCGAGGATCACGAAATAGATTGACATTCGGAGAGAAACAGTTGAGTGCAGCCGCTTCGGTGCTTGAACCATTATTTGAGACTAACATTTCATTGTGAAGAGCTCGTCCTTCATCCGATGTCACCTGGCCCACTTTTAAGACAAGGTCATAATTAAATGTTGCCCCGAGGTTAATTGGACCAGGAAATACAGTCCAAGTGAGCCCCTCTGTCCAATGGCCGCCTGAAGCAGTCCATCCATGAAGGCAGTTGGCCCTCCAGTTGTAGTCCTTTATCCCAAAGCGAGGAATAGCTGGAGCGATGGTGGACGTCTGGTCTATCTTCTCCTTGGTAGTTAGCCTAGATACCAAGTCCACAGCTCTCTCCATGAAGGAGAGGCTGGGATTACAGAAAGGCAAGCTAGACTGGGGTGAACTCTGGCAGTCCACAGATGGTAAAGGGTCGAACTTTTGTCCTCCTATCGATCTCAGCGTTGATGAGTTTGATAGCGTATGTAGGCTTAGCAAAACGAAAAGCACAGGGATGACAGTAGCCATTGATGCCTTTTCTTTTGAGATTGCTTTCTACGTCTACCTCGTTTAGTTTTCCTCTCTAATTTACCGTAAATTATTTTCGCACAACAAAACCGACAAATTATAATGCTAAACAAACCGTCATGGTGGCGGTGTGACGTATCTATGTTTGGTTTTGGGTGGCATGACTCGTTGGTCAAGACGCTGGAGACAGCTTAGACTAACAAAAAGAAGGCAGAGACAGCTGGCAATGGCGGGAATCGCGCTCTTTTTCTCTCTGGGTCTCCTCTACCTATCATTATCTGAGCCTGTTGACTCAACAACGCATCCACTCAACTTTCAAGCCACCAAGCACCCTCTTAGGCGCAAGTATGTGCCCCTGGCACTAAGGCAAGGCGACGACCACGACTATTGGAAAAACTGGGAACTATTTCGTGCCCTTTCGAGAGGCCTTGGTCTGGGCGAGAGTAAATTCGACCCCGTACCTTCCGTGGACTGTCAAAATGCCCCCCAGTCTCAGCTGCCGTTTTGTAACCCAAACCTCCCCTTCATGACAAGAGCCCAGGACCTTGTATCGAGATTGACTACAACAGAGAAGATAGGCCAGACGTCCACCATTGCTCCGGCTTTATCGCGCCTGGGAATCAAGGACTACAATTGGCGATCGAATTGTGTGCATGGATGGACTGCTTCTGGCGGCCATTGGCCACAGGGGCTCACTTGGACTGTTTTCCCCGCACCAATGGGTCTTGGAGCAACCTTTAACCCCGACCTTGTCAACAAGGTTGCCCAGGTTACGGCGGATGAAGGACGAGCACTTCACAATGAAATGATGGCTCTCAATAATGGCTCGAGTATTGAAGCAGCTGGACTCAACTGCTTCTCTCCAAATGTTAATTTGCTCCGTGATCCTCGCTGGGGAAGGGCGGAAGAGACATTTGGGGAAGATCCTTACCTTCTCTCAGTAATTGGAGCTGCTTACACTCAAGGTCTTCAAGAGGGAGACGTAAAAAATTACCTAAAGGTCGCGGCCTGTGCAAAGCATTTTGCAGTTCATAGTGGACCCGACAACATTCGTTCTGAATTTATAGCTAACGCCTCTCTTCACGATTTGTACGACACCTACCTCCCTGCGTTCAAGTCTCAAGTTTTGGCAGCAAACGTTGCTCAGATTATGCCAGCCTACAGTGGAATGAGGTGCAAGTATCAGCCCGATGGGGCACCCGATGCTGCCAACACCTTCCTGTTGAAGACTGTCCTGAGGGGGCAGTTTAATGCGCCGAATATCTCCATATGTTCGGACAATGGAGGTGTGAGTCAAGCAGCTTCAACGCAGAAGTACGTACCAACTGCTGAGCTGGCAGCCGCCGTGTGTATGAATGCCACGACGGATCTAGACCTCGGTCACGATGATACCTACACGGACAATCTTCAAAAAGCACTGGACGATAAGTATGTTAATCTGCAGACTATTACGGACTCGGTTATTCGAAGCTTTTACCTCCGTATGATGTTGGGTGACTTTGATCCTCCCTCCATGGTCCCCTACCAGCTCATAGACAAGAGCCATCTCGATACGCCACAAAATCAGGCGTTGAACTTGCAGGCAGCTAGGGAGTCCATTGTCCTACTTAAAAATGTCATGGATAGTCTCCCTCTCGATCCTAAGAGCATCAGAAATTTAGCAGTGATAGGCCCCAATGCTAATGCTACGTACACTCTCTTATCAAACTACGAAGGAGTACCTTCTAAAGTTGTCAGCGTTTTGGAAGGCATTCAGCAAGAACTCGCAGGAGAAAGTATCTCCGTGAACTATGCCCAAGGTTGTATCGATGTGAAATGTGAGGACCAATCGAAATTTCAAGATGCGTTGAATCTTGTCCACTCAGCAGATTATGTTGTCATGGTGATGGGACTCGATGGCTCACTGGAAGGGGAGAATCACGACAGAGCAGCGACAGAATGTGCTGGACAGCCCAATGATCTTCTCTCCTTGCCAGGATGTCAGGGCGAGCTTGTTCAACACGTCACGGCTCTCAACTCGAGAGTGATTCTAGTGCTGATTAATGGCGGACCCTTGAGTCTTTATCATATCCATGACGACCGTGGGATTATTGGTATCGTCGAGGCATTCTATCCAGGAGCTCTGGGTGGGGCAGCTGTTGCCGATGTTCTCTTTGGTAACTACAATCCAGGAGGAAGGATGCCAGTCACAACGTTTGTATCTTCCGATGAACTTCCTCCTGCAGTGGATTACAACATGACCACACCTCCAGGAAGGACGTATCGCTACTACACTGGCGTTCCTCTGATTCCATTTGGCTATGGACTCTCATACACTTCTTTTGAGTACTCAAAGTTGACAGTAATGCCAGTGAAGATCAATCCTTGTGACTCTGTCAAGGTGACGGTGTCCGTCCACAATAGTGGGGAGTTGGCTGGAGATGAAGTGATTCAGGTCTACCTAGCACTACCAAAACGCTCCGACAAACCCTTCTTTCCGAATCTTCAGCTTGTGGGCTTTGAGCGAGTCAACGTCAATCCTGGGATGGTGCAAATGGCTGCATTTGAACTGAATCCTTACCTCCTCTCTCTGGTTGATGAAGACGGAGAGCACTACATCTTTCCTGGAGACTACACAGTGCTCTCTGCTAACCAGCCTGGAGATGACATGTTGAAAGCCACTTTTACCATCAGTGGAACTGCCCCTGTAAAGATTACAATGTGTACTTCATCCCCTCAATGTTTAGCCTGTTAAAAATTTCATTCATGTTTACGTATGCTGAAAGTATGGTACATGGTCGACAAATTCCGCGGGATAGTTAAGCGCATGCGCAAACGTGCCTGCAGTCCAAAAATTTAATGCTCGTGACATCAATTTATATTGCTATGATTACGTTTGAACACCAACACTGATTGGCGTTGGATCAAGCTGAGAAATTTGGAAACTTGGATAAGAATCCAACCGAAGGATAATAATATGGATTCGCGCATGTTGCTTCTATGCGCAGCGGCATTTATCTGCTTCAGCAGTCAACTAGCCGTAGCCTCGAGACTTGCTCCACGCTCTAAGAATACAGGATTCAGTCCAGTTCCATCGGTGGATTGCCAGAGCAAGCCCCAGTCCGGTATGCCTTTCTGTGATACAAGTAAATCCTTCATGGAGAGGGCTGTTGATTTGGTATCCAGACTCACCACTGCAGAGAAGATAGGCCAGACGTCTACCATAGCTCCAGCCATACCACGTTTCGGAATAAAAGATTATAACTGGAGGTCCAACTGCGTTCATGGATGGACTTCTTCTGGTGGTCACTGGCCTAGTGACCTCAAATGGACGGTGTTCCCAGCCCCAATGGGTCTAGCAGCAACCTTTGATGCCGACCTCGTCTTGAAAGTTGGCCAAGCGACAGCAGACGAAGGACGAGCACTTCACAACGAAATGTTAGTCACAAATAATGGCTCCAGTACTGAAGCAGCTGCACTCAACTGCTTCTCTCCAAATGTTAACCTGGTCCGTGATCCTCGCTGGGGAAGGGCAGAAGAGACGTTTGGGGAAGATCCTTACGTTCTCTCAGTAATTGGATCTGCCTACACTCGAGGTCTTCAAGAGGGAGACAACGAAAAGTATATGAAGGTGGCCGCTTGTCCGAAGCACTATGCAGTTCATAGCGGACCAGATAACGATCGAAGCCATTTCGTAGCCAACACTAGCCTCCACGATTTGTACGATACGTACCTTCCAGCGTTTAAATCACAAGTGATGGGAGCAAAAGCTGCTCAAGTCATGCCAGCGTACAGTGGGGTGCGATGCAAATATCAGCCTGATGGGGCACCAGATGCTGCCAACCCCTTTCTCTTAAAGACAGTGCTAAGAGAGCAGTTTAATGCACCAAACATTTCGACATGTTCTGATAATGGTGGAGTAAGGGAGGTGTATGCAACACACAAGTATGTTGCTACTGCTGAGCTGGCAGCTGCCGTGTGTATGAATGCAACAAACGATCTTGATCTTGGACATGATGAAGTTTACCTTCAAAATCTCCAAAAGGCCCTGGATGATAAATATGTACAAGAACAAACGATCACAGATGCAGTCGTTCGAAGCTTTTACCTCCGTATGATGTTGGGTGACTTTGATCCTCCCTCCATGGTCCCCTACCAGCTCATAGACAAGAGCCACCTCGATACGCCACAAACTCAGGCACTCAACTTGCAGGCAGCTAGGGAGTCCATTGTCCTGCTAAAAAAAGCAAAGAATAGCCTTCCTCTTGATCCCAAGAGCATAAAAAATATTGCCGTAGTGGGACCACACGGAAATGCTACGCGCACTCCTCTATCAAATTATGCCGGTATTCCTTCAAAAGTTGTCAGCCCCTTGGAAGGAATTCAAAAGCAACTTTCAGGTGCCACAGTCAACTTTTCAGAGGGCTGCTCGAATCCAAAGTGTTCCGATACATCCAAGTTTAAAGACGCTCTAGATATTGTCCGCTCAGCAGATGTGGTTATCATGGTAATGGGAATCGATGGTTCCATTGAGGGGGAGGGTCATGACAGAGTTGGGTCAAGCTGTAATGGTAAATCCATCGACGTACTCCAATTGCCAGGATGCCAGAATGAATTCATACAGCAAGTCGCAGCTCTGAATTCAAAAGTGATCTTAGTATTGATGAATGGTGGTCCAATCAGCCTTACAAACGAGGTGCTAGGTGATGATAAGGTAATTGCAATCATCGATACATTTTATCCTGGAGCTCTAGGTGGGACAGCCATAGCTGATGTGCTCTTCGGTAACTATAATCCTGGAGGAAGGATGCCAGTTACTACCTTCTTGTCCTCTGATGAGATTCCACCAGCTGTGGATTACAACATGACCACGCCTCCTGGAAGGACCTACCGCTACTACACTGGTACTCCTCAATTTCGTTTCGGATACGGGCTCTCGTACACATCTTTTGAGTACTCCAAACTGGCAGTGGATTCAACCACAGTCAATCCCTGTGACTCCATCAAGGTGACAGTGTCTGTTGAGAACACTGGAAAGTTAGCTGGTGATGAGGTGATACAGATCTACCTAGCTCCACCAAAATCGTCCGACAAACCCTTCTTCCCGAATGTTCAGCTAGTGGGCTTTAATCGAGTCAACATCAAACCTGGAGAAAGCCATACGGCCACATTTGAACTGAATCCCTACCTCCTCTCTCTGGTTGATGAAGATGGTGAGCACAAGATCTTCCCAGGAGACTACACAGTGCTCTCTGCTAACCAGCCTGGAGATGATATGTTGAAAGCCACTTTTACCATCAGTGGAACTGCCCCTGTAAAGACATCTACATGCTCCTCTTCCCCTCAGTGTTTCACATGCTAATTTTAACAGAGGCTAATTGTTGTGAATTGAGTTAAACAGCTGTTCAACACTTGCGTTTATTTATTACTTTCTCGTGATCACTGAATATGATGATTTTTAGCGCATGCGCGGCTGTGCCAACAGACTTAGGCGCATGCGTATGTATAGCACACGTAGCTCCACCCATAAAACGCGAATGGGCGTGGTCATCGGTTCACCGCAGCTCAACCATGGAGGAGAAATGGCGATCTCTGGGCTCAAAGAGAGATCGAGATCAGCAGATGAGCGGTGAGAATCAGCGGTCATATCGTCGTAAGGAATATCGTGAACTCGAGGGGCGCTTCGAAGGCAGCTTCAGAAAGAGACCAAAATACGAGGAAGCTCGCACCTCTGCTCGTCCAGAAAATTCTGATAGGAGAGATGATGAAGCGTCGTCAAAGAGGGTCCGACACAGTCGCTCATCACCAAGAGACCACGTAAAAAGTGGCAGCCACCATGATGATAGACACCGTAGGACATCTGCATACCCATATGCATCGAGCGGTAGACGAAGGGGAAAGGATGCACCTGATAAGTACGGAGGGCATTCACATGGAAGAGATAGGTATGAAGAATCTCCACATATGAATAGGGATAGAACTTCTTTTCGACGGAAATTCACTCATGACCGGGAAAGAGAGAAGGAGTGCAACCGCAATCGTGATAGGTCGACACGGCGACAGAAATTGCAGCTGCCAGTGGACGGAGCTGCTTCTCAGAAACGATGTGAAGTGGTTCCGTACGCGAGCAGTGAAGCAAGCAGCAGTAGCAGAGGACATCAAAGTGTGATGGAGGGGAAGCATGAATTGTTGATGAAGGTGCTTTCAATGGTGGACTGTGGTTTTATTCCGTCGCTGCCAGAAAAGTACTACAGTGTTGAAGATGACAAGGTGACAACTAAAGTTTGGAGCTTTATTCCTTAAAATATTATGGGTTATCTTAGTACTTGAAGGGTAGTAGCTAGTATGCATGTAACTTGGACTATTGTTAAAATTTGTTTTATGCCTTAATTTCTGTTCCATTTGGTGTCAGCTATTATCTTTTGGTGATACCATCATATTATATGCAGAGGGTATCATCAACACGAGAACTGGCTCTTCTACACACTAACTTTGAGCAGACATTATTATCTGCTGGTGGAGAAATCTCTCCAAGATGGCGACTCTCGCGTCAACTGGAAGATCACTTACCTCAGCCGGTGATGGAGAAGGTTGATGAAAATACACCAGAGACCCTTGGACAAGGAGATAAAGAAACTACAATGAAAGAAGAAAGTGGAAAAATGGAGTCTTCTATCACCTCTGAGGTGGCAACAGCTGCACCGTTGGAGAATGATCCATCTCGACAGTCGACGAGTACTTCGTGTTCCGGTGAGGAGGCATCATGTTCATCATCGCCTCTTCCGCCATTCAAGCCTATACTTCACGACGACCTGTGTTACAATGTCCCCTCTGAGGTCAGTAGATGGACAGAAGCAATAATATTATTATCCATTAATAATATTATGTATTTGTACAATTCAGGTACCCTTTGTTCATAAGAAAAAGTACCATTGCTATGGAAAGGTATATATGTACTGGTACATGTACTGTATGTTCTTTATTCACAATGCCATGTGTAGGAGACAACAGCTGTCGACCTGGATGTCAACCCACGAGGTTACCATAGCTACGCTATTTCTGTGGAGCCAACTGTTAACTTTGAGGTGTACATATCTCTCTCTCTCCCCTCTCTTCCTTCAGTAACACTTTCACTCATCTGTAGCTGATGGGGCTCACAAAGATCCGAAGAGAAGATGGAAAGGTCTTTTTGTTTCAAGGTTTCTCGATTCTCTCCCACACCAAACTTGACCATGTACGTACGTACATAGGTGGACATGGACTGAAACTGTGTATAATATAATACGTACTGCTTCCATTTGCAGCTACCACAGTACAAGTTCAAACGATACAACGGTATTTACAGCGTCAAACTTCACAAACATCCGACACTAACAGTTAGTAACTAACCTACATGTAGCTGATAAAATAATGGAGTTGACAGACACTTCATCCTTTCCTTTCAAAATTAATAGAATTTCACAGTACAAGACTCTCTTCTCTGTCAAGAGTTCATTTTTGTGAAACTCCTTGAGCTCTATGACTGGGTTGAATGTAGGTCCATTTGTATAGCAGCACAGTGTGTGTTGCTGCTGATCCTATTGATGCTATATATGGTCTTCTTCTTGACAGACATCAGATCATTCTCAACGAAACTACTCTTTGTTCCGAGATTCGTACGAGAAAGCAAGGGTAACTAACTTTGTTCCTGTGAATATCCGTCCATATTGATAGCCTCATCCCCATCATGCACACACTCTCTCTCCCAACTTTTATGTAATATTACTGGTTTTTGTGGGCAACAATAAAAAAAGCTTCGAGAGGGAGAGAGTCTGGGGATGAGGTTGATTGTGTTAAGAACTTGCATAATAATTAAATGTTTATGTACACACCCACTCAAATGTGCAGATGATAAATGTGAAGTCCTCTCGTTAGCCGAACTGATGCGCTGTCTGCTTACAAACATGGATCCAATCACGAAGTTCAGTCCAAGTGAACTTTTGTCCATGCCTCCGGGCTTCCTCTTGTTCTCACCAGATAAGGTACATTTGTACTTAACATACACTACCGTACATTGCGAATATTTTGTGTCTAAAATATTTCGTGCAATAATTTTTCATGTTAAATAATTTTCGGACAAATGACCCTGTACCACATTATCATTAATGTTGCATATGTATTTTCGCGCATTTAATTTTCGCACTAGCCAGGCTGTCCGAAAATATTTTAACAACGAAATATTCTCGATTTATGGTATCTCGTCCTTAAGTCATCATTCCTTTAGGCTTGGGTTATTCTGGTTTCTCTATAACTTTCCTTTTTTTGGTTTCTAGTCTCCATCTTGTTACCGTGCGGATGAAGTCGATGTATCACCAGAGAAGGTACAATGTACAAAGTGAATACTAGGAAACTTATTCTGTGTCTCCTTTCCCACCCCCCTCCCTCTCTCTCTCTCTCTCTTGCCCCCCTCCCTCTGTTGTATAAAGGATGTGAGGCTGGGCCACTGGTGCTTACAGCTGCTCTCCAAGATCAAGTCACAATCTGCTACCCAGTTAGTAAACCGTGCTGTATCTATATACAGTCTCTGTATCAATCGCCTTATCTTGTGCAGGTACAAGGCTGAAAGGCAGCGATATGCCGAGCTTAACAGCAAGAGATCTGAACGGTAACGTGGCATTTTTGCGATGTGTGTGCAATGGTTATGAGTATGTACATGTACGTGTACGTACTCATACATGTACACTCCCCACACACACTCTCATACAGGAAGCTGACGAGAAACGAGCACTTTGAATTGAGAGACCTCAAGGAGACCCTCTCGGGAGGGAACCACTCCAAACACCAGTCTCACCAAGCCGGGATGGTCTGGATCCCACCTCAAGAAGGAGTCATGGCCACCAATCTCTACTACGACTTTGTGCAGGTAAGTAAAAGTAGACAAGCCTCGATTGCCTGTGCTCAGGTCATATCGTAGAAAATTCGAGTCTTTAGGATAATATGTCCTCCAATGCATCACACACAGCACTCCTCTCTCGTCCCACTCATCTCTCACCACGTCCTTGTTTACGATTCGCTGCTCTCCCTCGAAGAAAAGCTTGGCTACAAATTCAAAGATCCTCAGCTTCTCCTTCTTGCCATCACACACTCTTCAACTTCAACATACACATACTGCGGCGTCACAGAAGATCAGTTGAAGAATGCTTTGGCAAACGGAGGCTTGAGGTGGTACAAGCGACTGGAGATGGCCCCACCTCTGAAGAAGATGAAGGCACTTCTTGCGGAGCTGGAGAGCGGCGGAGACTCGCCACCCGATGAAGGTCAAAGGTTACAGAACAATGAGCAGCTGGAGTACCTCGGTGATGCACTGCTGGAGTACCAATGCAGGTGTGTATTATTATGTAGTATTGAGCAATAATCTATAAGTGGAAATTTCGTATGGTGCTAATTTTACTAAATTTGCACAAGTATTTTTGTATATTGTGTATGCGAAAAGAAAGTTGAATGTTTGAAAAATTTCTTCCTAACTTCACTCCCAAGCCACATTCCATTCTCTCCCAGCTTTCACTTGTCACAAACATACACTCATCACAACCCACATAGCCTGTACCTCTACCTGAAGCACCCTGACCTTTCTGTGGGCCAGCTGGTGAAGAGGAGACAGAACCTCGTCAAGAATCACTTCCTCCAGGAGCTGGCGGCCAAGCTGGACATGGAGAACTACGGTCTCTACAACATCAAGCATCACCTGACTCAGACGAGCCTTCGACACTTCTCTGGCAACTGTATCGAGACGATTCTTGGTGCCATTTTCTTGGACAGAGGGGCTGAAGAGGCAAGGAGGCTGTTTGGACGTCTTGCCTTCAGCGAGGTGGGTACTAAGTTATGTTAATGAAGTATGATGTAATACCTGTATGTAAGACGTAAGACCTAGCTTCCCATATTTTCCATGTTCCAAGGAAAATATACAAAGGCCCAGGTATGAGATTGATGAGATATCGCTCAATGATCTGCAGAACATTATTGGCTTTGATGACTCCCTGAATTGTGGCACCCTGTGATAACAACATGTAGTGATAGTATTTATTCAGTTTGTGTCGACTTGCTGCGATTTCCTCTCCATCCCATGAAAGTCACGGTCAAATATTACAACCTGTTCATCAAATAAGGGATTATGAGGTTTTAACGCTTGCCCACCACCCACCCACCCACCTACTGTTAGTGTAGCTTTCTAATCTTGATTGTGTGAATGAGATGTGTACTCACGAAAGCTGGCTGGGCATCTGGCCTGGCTTTGTGTGGCTCTCCACAAGCACTCTAAGTATTCCACCCTCCTTCACCTTAGCGTGACACCACAGCGCCTAAAACAGCTGTCTCGTGGTTGTTTATGACTCGTAATCGCAAATATCATCGGTCACCTTTCTGGATCAAACGTTCACCCTTTCGACCACGCTGATGGTAATCAAACCTCATCCCCTGGGCCAATTCCTTATGCCTTGTCACTATTGCTGATACTAGTGAAAAGTTTTACCTGGTGATTAAACAAATTCACAAAATTGCTATCAGCTTCACAGATAATAATTATTGTGATTTCAGACTTCGGAGTATGAGGCTTGGATGAACCCAGGAGTGGATCCAGTCAAGGTGAGCCAAGGGATTAAAATTATGCTTTATATAGTTCATTTTTTTCTCTTGCAGGATGCATATCCTGATGGAGATAGGCACCTTATGCAGGACTCCAAACTGTTCCAGGTGTGTGCTTGAATCATGCAGTTTTTTTTATATACTTCAGCCTATAGTCGTCCATTTTTGGTGAGTTCCTTTCTTTTATCCACGTACAGTCCATGGTGAAACTGGAAGAGAGGTGCGGTACAACATTTCAGCACATTGGTCTGCTGGCAAGAGCCTTCACTCACTCATCCTGCCAAGACATGAAGATCTCCATGTAAGAGATTAGCTTCTAGAGTTTGCTAGTAAAGCTGACCAAGATATTAAGATACATGTACCTTCATTTGGAATTTGTAGGGGCAACTACCAACGCCTGGAGTTCTTGGGAGACGCCATTCTGCAGTTTCTAGTCTCCAAGTATATCTACCATCGATTTCCGGCCTACAATGAAGGACATTTCTCCGTAAGCACCCCATGGCAATAAAGGGGATTGTGTTGGGGGAGCGTAGGGATTTTCCACTCCAGAGGTTGATTTCTCTTCCCTAAATTTTCTATGCTGAAGTACTGGAATATGTCCAACTTCCTGACTTGATATTAATTTTAATTTTTTGCAGATGATACGGACATCTTTGGTCCACAATAAGCACCTAGCCTCTCTCTGTCAGAAACTTGGCTTTCACGAATTCATCATCAGCAGTGAAAATAAGGTAGGTATGATGTGATTATGTCATCGTGATGTCATTATGACATCATTACAGAAAGAGAAGATAGAGATTTCGGTGAAGATAATGGCTGATGTCGTTGAGTCATATCTTGGTGCTCTGACTCTCGATCAAGGGCTGGAAGCAGCTGAACGATTCTTACAAGTCCACCTCTTCCCAACACTATCCGTGAGTGCATGGTGCCGAGTTAAATAACAGAGTTACAACCTCCAGAATTATTGAGACAAATCTCTTCATAGTACATGACATTGTACATGTACTAAATCTTGCATATTGGCTAAGAAAAAACTATAGAGGGTATTGATAATTATGCGTATGCTTCCTGAAAAGATTTTTTGATGTCCAAGTTGGCTCAAGGTGTTGATGACTATAGATCACCCTGCCACATAATATGCGTAGCTATTTACCGAGGTCGATAATTATTGATTTCTTTTATTTCCTTGTTGACCAGGAAGTGGTGAGGGCGTCTCAGCTTGTGGATACCAACACTCTCTTACACCAGGCGGCTGTCTACACCTGCAAACAGCAGGGAATCAAGGTGGAGCTACCAGTCTACAAGTGAGTCAGCGAGTTCAATCAATACCTCAACATCTGCTTTGGGGGAGGGAGGGGGGAGTCTGAACGGTCTTAGGTGGAGCTATTATACTTAATGCTGCCTGCTAGAAGGTGTGTTGGGAGGAGGGGGATGGGCGTCAGGTCTTCTCAGATGAAAATAAACTTGCTAATAAGTTATGGAGTGGTAAGAATTCTTATTGGGTACAACCAAGGGCTTATCGAGCCGCTGTAGGTAATAATATTTTAGTACAGTCTGGCATACTCAATATTGGTGTTGTACCTCTGCTGTGTACAGGAAGCTTGATGTTGAAGGAACACCAAGCAGTCCAATATACACCAGTAAGTGACCATATCTTCACTTTATTTGCCACGATCTTCACTTTGTGTGTTAATACATCAAACTTGGCAAAATTAATGACAAGCTGCTATTTTCGTTCATTTGCAGTTGCCATTCAATATGGAAAGAAAGAGATCTCCCGTGGAACGAGTGGAACGTACGTACTCGCTATATACTAGCTACTATATTATGCTAGTGCAATTGTGGCATGTCCTATGATTATTGTATGATGTATTGACATGATCTTTAGGTTGAAGGAAGCCCGGAGTATAGCAGCAGAAAATGCTTTGAAAAGTGGTAAAATTTAAAATTTCTATCGCTGTTATTGATCGGACGTTAATTTCGCTTCTTATATCATAGGAATCTTTAGGATACCTCCATCACAGAAGTCAAATAATTCTGACAATCAGAATCCAGCTGGAACCAGCCATTCTTAGTCTTGATTATTATGACGACATTGTGTATTAATACATGACGTCAATTGATATTTCACGAGAAGCCACAAAAATCTTGAATGGGGTGCAAAACGAGGGAGGGGGTTGGGCTAAAGGTGTGCATCGTTAGCGCGGAAGTCTTTAGCTGCACGGGATGACAACTTGCTAGTCATCCACAGCTTGCAGCCATTGGCCCGGCTCCAGAAGATGAGCGCAGAGCCGATGAAGTAGCGGGTGATGGCGCTCAAAACACAAAGAAGACCTATACGGACAGACTCGGCGCGCTACTTCATAGCCAGAGTGAGATCAAGATGGTGTGCGCACACATTATCGACTCAGCTGGGATGTAGATGGCGTGCTTTGAGTAGCTTGTTCGCCATCGTACTTATAATGTTGCAATCTTCAGTGCATTGTACGATAGCAGCTGCTATTCGGCCAGAACTGGCGCCATTTAGCGGCAGCGGTGCAGGGGAACCACAGGATCCAGCGCCAACGCAGCCACCTACCGTGTCTTCAAGCACCACTGCCTCACCTCCAGGCAATCGAGGTATCACGAGTGAGAGAGAGAGAGAGAGAGAGTGCCGCGTATTTACATACATACGCATGCATGCACGGTACGCGTGTATATGTCGGCTAGTATAGTGTGCGTTGCTCTGGCAAGCATGAGGCGATTGCAAACAATAATATGTGCTACTTATCGATACAATTGTGCATGTATATAAAAACTGGAGAGAGAGGTCGAGGGAAAGAGAGAGCATGTGCTAGCCGTTATGGCCTGCGAGAGAAAGCTTTCGCGGGGTGGGCGGGGCTAATTAAGTGCGAGATCTCACGAGAGGCCGCACGTCCGCTGTCCGCTATTGTTGCTCAACAATGACCGCCCGCCTCTATGCGCGCGATAGGGACTGCCAAATGCACTCGCACATTGTTGTTGCGAGTAATAACACCAAGCGTGCGCCATTTATGTAACCGTATGCATGTACGTAGCTACCTCTCTTATTAAAAAAATTTCCATACAGGCATTGTTCCATTTGATGATCTCTCAATGCTGGGCTTTGAGAGCATAAGCCTGCTGGAAGATTTTGGCCGGGGCAACTCGCCGACGTTCACCATAGTCAACAGCAGGAAGTACATCAGCGAAATCAACAGCGTAAACTCATCAGCAGCAGCCAGAAACAGTACCCTCCCTCCAAGTTTTCTCCTCTTTCTCTCCTACAAACCCCAGAATAATACAGTACTAAGACTCCTCTCATCACATTCTATCAGCAGAACAGTAGACATAGACTCACAGACAGCACCTCGACCTAGCGTACAAAACAGTCCAAACTTTAACCCACGTGAAAGCGATGGCACATTTCTTAGTCCCGAAATTAATGATAATGGATCTGGTGGCTCGGAACTAGACAGCAGCTTGGCAAGCGGAAGTGGAGATCCCTCTTCGCTGACACCTACGAACGAAAATGAAGATGATGATGATTCCACACTGGCCTCCCTGCTTTTGAGCACGACGGCGACTTATCTCCATGAAGACAGCTTTCTTGATCTCTGGAGCAACATCACTGGCACAGAAAAGCATGATATTGTGTTCATGGTAGTTAATGGAACCATTAGCAGCTGCCTCGATGGAGAATTTAAGCTCGGAGAACCAGAAATTGGCCTCTGGAACGTCAACACCACATTTGAAGAAATAAAAGGAGAGGAAGAAGAACTGGAGAAGGAATCCATCCAAGTGAAGTTTTCAGATGCCCTACATGCTGTCCAATCAGTGGTAAGTTTTATGGTGACAATATTTTGGTTTGGTTGGCCATATCTCTCCTACTGTGTTAGCTAGACCCAGTGAGTCTGACAAGGTTAGCATGGGTATGTGGTTTTGTACATCCTGACTTGATCTTATTGCAATGTATTGATGGTACCCCCAAGTCCAGAATTCATGTAGGTATGTAGCATGCAACAAAAATGGTTGAGTAGATTTATTTGTGTGGATCGATCGACATTATTGATCTCTCCCTCTCTCTCTCTCTCCCTCTCTCTTTCTCTCTCTCGTTCATGACATACATGCATACCTACTTACATTTTCTTCCAGGGTGTACTGTGTGGTGCTACCATTCTCCCGATGAGCAGTGACATGTCTCCCTCGCAGTCCCTCTGTTCCCTGGTCTACCACGCTTGTGAGGTTAATACCACTGTGCATTCCTGTCGGTTGCACGAAACAATACCGCAACCATATTTATGCCATTTAGAGGGCCATGGTGGTCACTTCACCATGGAGCTTGTTTAGATACTCTACCTCACGCTGGGTTCCATGGTTGCAGGGCTGATGATCGTTATCTCTCAAATTGAGAATACTGGCTGGTGTATACATGTATACTATGTGCACATAAAGGTTGCTACTGTAGGCATAGTCATTAAGTCACCTGATTAATCATGCACATTCAGTTACCTGACCAAGCTGGTTAAAATTAGTCTCTATCTATCTCTAAATCCCCCAAAGGGCAACTTAAGAAAGTTAGTATACTTAGTCTATTAGGCTTATGAGAATGTTCATGCATTTAGGTTGATCGGTGATCCCAGCATGGTTTGTGCATATTATTTTTTCCTAATTCTCTCTCTGCAGTCTGCTCCAATCTCCATTCCAACCAGCCCTCCCGGATATATCTCTCCACCTGGAAACTACGACCCATACCAGGTGAGACTCACATTCACTGTTCACTGACGTAGTGTTGATGAATTAAGTGATATAGATGTATCCTTGATAGTGATCCGATTTAGTGTTGATTCAGGTGCCCAGTTCAGGGAGTGATGTATTCATTTACTGCATCGATAATTTAAAGTGTCTATTCACCTGCACATAGAGCCTTACCAGTATCTCATTCACAACATTACGTTAGCACACCCTCTGTTAACATTAATGAAGTCTCCGCCAGCATTCAAATAAGAGCTTGGCCAAAGATAGGAATAGATAACATGGAATATTAATTCCCTATTTTTCCTCCACAGCCTTGGCCAGATCAGCCTTGTGTTGGTCCTCCAGGACCTCGCGGGCCACCAGGACCTCGCGGATACGAAGGACCTCAGGGATATCCAGTATGACTATTAACAAGAGTAAATAATGAGGAGGGGAAGAGAGTATCGAACGCGCTATATACTCCGTACAAGATGTTTTCGGAAAGTCACGCGCCAGGAATTCAAAAATTGACCAATCAGAGTGCTCGATTCAAATGGTTAGTTGTGGGCGTGGCCTCGAGTGCAAGCTAACGCGAGCGCGATTTCGACCGAAAGCACGAGCAGATCACAATATAAAACGAGCGTTTATGAAGAATCTAGCATAAAACTCATGAAAAACGCCTCTATTCTTATCAATTCTAAGAAAAATCAAGTGTTTAGCACCTTGGGCTAGTCACGTGCGCACGGCTGCAAGTCACGTTACTTGCCGAAAACATATTACACGGGGTATATAGCGCGTTCGACACTCTCTTCCCCTCCTTATTATTTACTCTTGCTATTAATTAATCACAAGGAGTATTGATCAATTTTTGATGATTGCTATATATGCTGATTAAAGGGAATAACAGGCTTTCAAGGAGAAAGAGGACCTCGTGGACGACAAGTAAAAACAACACACTATGATACCATTAATTTTGATGAATTGTGTGCTCATGCATATTTTTTTGGACAGGGACTCCCGGGAACACCAGGACCTCCCAGCCCACCTGGTGCTCCTGGAGGCAGGGGGCCTCCTGGATACTATGGCCTTCCGGGGAAGATTGGAGAGAAAGGAGAAGTGGTATGCACACAAAAGATTTCATAAATAATGCATTCAATAACATACTGTGTCATTTAAAAATTTTCCTCAGGGACCAGATGGGCACCCTGGAATACCAGGGCATATAGGCATAATTGGACCAAGGGGATTTCAAGGACCAGCTGGGCTGCCTGGAGCTAATGGCAGAGATGGACGTCAAGTTAGTCTTCTCACTAGCTACTCTCTTAACGATGGGTGAAAAATTTTTTCTTTTGGTGCTCAGGGTCGTAAGGGAGCACAAGGTGAAAGAGGACCAAAGGGAGAGGATGTGAGTTGCTGAAGTATGATTATTGTGTCAGCTTACTTGGTATACTACATTCAGGGAGCAAAGGGCCAGTCGGGAGAGAAGGGATTCCCAGGACAAAAAGGATGGAAGGTAATATCAAACGTCATACAAGATTTGTTTTTTTTTTGTGTGTGTGTTTGTATTAGCCTGTTTTGTATTGTAAATCCCTGTTTTGCAGGGTTTGATGGGAGCTCCGGGTCATCACGGACCAAAGGGATTCACTGTAAGTTTGCTATTATCTAATGACTACACACACTTAGATTGTGGATCACATATACTGCAGGGACATCCCGGCAAGATCGGGCAGCCTGGACCACCTGGACCACAGGGTCTCAAAGGTCACGACGGACCGAAAGGAAGAACGGGGAACATTGGACCTCCAGTATGATAAAGAAGACACTAGATCATTTGTTGCATCAGAATTGATCTTAAAAATAATATTATTATTATGATGGAAGATGTTCAACTTTTATTTTTGCTCTTTTGCAGGGAGAGCCTGGCCTTAGAGGTCAGGACGGAGAACCAGGCATTGAAGGAGCTCCAGTAAGAAAATATGCACGTCACCGGCAGTATTGAGAAATAATGGCATTTTGTTGCAATAACATATCCTTGTACGTAAACGTAGGGGCCAGTTGGACCACCAGGGCCACGCGGACCTCCTGGACCTAAAGGTGAAAAGGGCAGTAGAGGAAAGAAGGGGACTTCCGGTCCAAAGGGATTAAAAGTGAGCAGTACAATAATAACAGAGTAAACTATACTTTGGCTTATCTTTTTTTTCTGGCAGGGATTTCGAGGACACCCAGGACAAAGAGGCCCCAAAGGAGAACAAGTGTGTAACAAAACTAGCATTCATTGTCAGCCGTATAGTTATTGATCACTGATGAAATGCAGGGTCTGTCAGGAATTCCAGGAGGTGTTGGAGAAAAGGGCAAGAGAGGAGAGCGTGTAAGTTCCAACGTCATCACCAGGTCATTTTCTCAGATTCGATACATGCAACAATGTTAACATACCAATGGCCAAAGTTGGACTAGCCGAAAAGATGGAGGGTGTACATAATTATGGAGCATTGTCTTCTTATCTTCTTTAGGGACCACCAGGCCCGGAAGGCAGAGCAGGACATGATGGTGATCCAGGAGGAGAGGTAGATCAACTTTCATTACTTCATACAACCTCATACGCATATTTTGAGCATGCTTCATTATTCCTTTTTTTCATCATTGTTGAAAGGGTCCGCCTGGTGATCGTGGACCTCCTGGTGCTGATGGAGCAGTTGGACTTCCTGTAAATATTCTCAGAAGTATAAAGAAAATTGTGGCTGTTTAGTATTGATTACTATTGCAGGGTCTGCCCGGAAGTGCTGGCCCTTCTGGATTTGATGGCAAGCCTGGGGAACCAGTAAGTTGACTTCGTAGCTAAAACTAACCAATTTGAACTTTTGCTGTACTCCTATCTTGAACTTTCCATGCTCTCCAGTGTCTAGCCCTGGTAAGTTGGGATTAGTGGGAAATCATCACTGTGGGTGTATAGCTGAAGTACATCTTAATCTAGGACTAAAAAAAAGTGTCAAAAAAATTCATTAAATTTAATTCTAACTTTAATTACAGGGGCCTCCTGGGAATGACGGTCGTGTGGGACACCGAGGCTATCCTGGCCCCAAGGCAAGTAAGTGCTTTCACAGCGAACGATCTTGACACTATTGAACTGTGACGTCACTCTCTCTTCTCTCCCCTATAACTGTGAATTACTCATATCAAACAGGGATATCCTGGACTACCTGGCATACCGGGATCTGCTGGAATACCTGTAAGTAAAAAAATTGTACTGCATGGTACGTAGCTGATTTTGATGCCCGATGCATTCGCTTCCAACGAATGTTATTCTGTGGTTGCAGGGATCTAAAGGTGAAATTGGAGTGCTTGGCCCCCCTGGCCCCCCTGGGAAAAAGGTACTGCACCCAGGTGTGTGCACACATGCACCTTTAGGAAACTCCACCACATCACGGATATTATAGTTCAGTCACATTAGTATTACAGTGTGACTATCTCACTGCATGCAGGGTCCTACTGGAGAGATGGGTAGAGAAGGAAGAAAAGGTGGCATCGGACCGAAAGGAACACCTGGAGAAGTGGGAGCAGCTGGACTCCGAGGACCAAAGGTAGAACAATGCACAAGTAATGCAGTGGAGAGACAATAGCATCAGTATCGTACATTGTCATTGATGATATTATTGTCGTTGCTATGTATAGGGTCTGCGGGGACCCCAGGGGGAGCTAGGAGAGGAGGGACCTAAAGGACCACCAGTAAGACACTAGCTCAAACAGCACGACTTCATGCTAACTAACACCTCATGTACCACTTTTATCATGATATGAACACATGTACACGTTATTGGGGTGTAATAACGTTGCTTTCCTTGAGCTAATAATTTTAGAGTATCCATGAAAAATTATCGTCCGATCTCTACACACACACACACACAGGGCTACAGTGGCCATGATGGTCGTCAAGGAGAGCGCGGACTCCCAGGTAATAAGGTATGCAAATGTAGGCACCCGCTGTAAAAGATGATGTCATTCGTTTCTACGATGAATATGTCTGCAGGGACTGAAAGGTCTGGCTGGATTCTCCGGATTACCTGGACTCCCTGGACCAAAGGTGAGCCATTAGCTTGATGGCAGACTGGGCTATAGATTAGCTGACTTCAATTTTTCCAATTGCGCTGTAGGGTGAAGTAGGACCCATTGGTAGACAAGGAATAAAAGGAGATGCTGGAGCCAAAGTAAGTGAACACCATAAGTGCTGCTGCTAGTAATGAATGCGTGAGTACAGTACCCCCTTTCTTAACTGTCCTTATTTTTTCAAAGGGTCAGGATGGTGCTCCAGGGTTGCCGGGAGCAACTGGTGCAGCTGGTCTGAGAGGTCCCAAAGGGCTGCCTGGTCACATCGGAGAGAAGGGAATTAGGGGACAGACAGGAGAGAAAGGAATAGCCGGCCAAGATGGAGAAGATGTGAGTGCCGGAAAATGCCAGTCCTATTTCACTACCTCTAGCTCCTTCACTGTAATCACTAATAATTACTAAAACAATAATTGCAGGGTACCAACGGTCCACCGGGTCCTTACGGTCCAAAGGGCAACCAAGGTCAGTTGGTAAGTGAGGTGCTATGACTACCAATATTTGGTGATGTTTTTATTGATTATTGTCAGCTGCTTCTTTTGCTGTATCCACTCCTGCAGGGTCCAAAGGGTACACCAGGGAGAAATGGCCGACCAGGATTCAAAGGAGCAAAGGTAAAAGAGATAACATAGGAGCTTATGATCTTGGGAATGGGCCTGAGGATGAGTCAATAAAAACTACTTATGTTGGTGTAATTGCCTTCCTTCAGGGAGAAAAAGGGTTCAAAGGTGATCCTGGTACTCCTGGACAAAATGGTGCCAAGGTACGATATTTGGTACTATTAACGTGCATACGATCGAGCCACGTGCAGCATATAATATTATGGCTTATTCTGTTCACTCAGGGCTCAAGAGGTGAAAAGGGGTCGGGTGGAGAGAAGGGAGACACAGGAGACCCCGGGATAAACGGAGGAGTGGGACCACCAGGTACTGTCGGAGAGAAAGGTGCAAAGGGCATCGTTGGAGTTCCAGGGTTCATGGGCACAAGGGGAGAGCCAGGCTCAGACGTAAGTCACTAGCTGATGACATAATATTGTAAGAAATGAAGAAATTGATTTAAGAAATGCATTGATTTTGGTGTTTAAGGGAGCAAAGGGTGTGAAAGGATTCATGGGTGAAGAGGGCCCCATTGGAGACAAGGTGAGATCCTGCACGGGATATCCAGGCTAGCAGACCTGTACTCCTGGTGTTGTATATCATAGAATTTACTCATTGTTTGCATAGGGTGTCAAAGGAGAAGATGGTATCCCTGGAGCTGATGGAATTCCTGGACTACCTGTACGTCCATACTCAATAAATTGCCATTTAATACCATTCATTTTACAACTGCAATCTACAATGATCATCTTTCTTGTGCTCAGGGGCCTAAAGGTTTTCGAGGAGAGAAAGGTTACATGGGAGACAGGGGACCACGAGTAAGTGAAAAAATTAATATATCAAAAAAGTTGGTCTTGATGCTCGTCTTGTTGAAATGTTGCCAGGGTGATGAAGGATTTGCTGGAAAAGTTGGAGGAGAGGGACCAAAAGGCTTTACCGTAAGATATATAAATATCATTGAGCATTTGCCATATATGAGCATTTCTATTTATAGCCGTGTATTTCCTCAGGGTCCAGCAGGTCAGCGGGGTCCAGTCGGTCTACAGGGAGCAGAGGGACCCAAAGGAGATCCAGGGAAGTGGGGAGGAGAGGGATACATCGGCTTGCCAGGTCCAAAGGTCAGTAAGTCAATTAACACACCAAAGTCAGTGATCGAAGTATACCAAGTTGAAAACTTCACTGTCAATATCCTTAGGGAGAGAAAGGATCAACTGGTTCAAATGGAATGCAAGGACCACCTGGTCCAGCAGTAAGTAGCCATAGTAGTAGTATATTATAGCTGCCTTAAATCCTCAAAACTTGGTACATTTTTTAAATGTTGATACTGTAGGGCAGGAAGGGCGTCAAGGGTAACCCTGGGCCACGTGGAGAAAAAGGAGGGATTGGAGACACCGGACCACCTGGCAAAATTGGATTTCCTGGAGCGCCTGGAATAAAGGTACCATCAATTGCTCCACATATAATACATGTTGGTAAAATGCTAATTTCTTATGTTAAATTGGATCATACGTTGTATTCTATTAACTACGGTATGTAGATTATAAGACTTGAGAATGTACATGTACGTAATTTTTGACTTGAATAATCACAGGGGCCTCGAGGTGATCCCGGTTTACCTGGTGACCCCGGAGAAGATGGAGAAAATGTAAGAATAATTTTTTGTTCTTCTTCTGTGGATCCTGCCTACGAATGAATTGTGCTGTGTTTTCCAGGGCCCAAGAGGGGAGAAGGGAAGGATAGGACCTCCAGGAGATCCAGGAATTATTGTGAGCATAAGATGTACAAGGTTTGAATCTCTTTCCATTAATTTTTTTTCGCATAACTGATTAGGGACCGCCAGGACCTCCTGGACCACCAGCACCAGCTGGTCCAAAAGGTTACAAGGTCAGCTGGATCCGCTTAGTCTAGTGTTTGGCTGTGTGATGATGTAATGATGATGCAATGATCATGTAATATGCAGGGAATGGAAGGGGCGATTGGAGCACAGGGCATAGCAGGATTACCAGGAATCAGAGTGAGCTACTATGTATTGAATTTGTGAATCTTTTATCCCCTCAAAGTAAAAATCTCAAGCTTGGTAAAACTAAATAATAATTAGCCCATTTTCGAACCTTCATAGGCTAGGCCATCAAGTCTCCACCCCCAGTTTTTCAGTATCATACGCAGCATAGAGCTGAGGCTACATTACATGTAGTTTTAATCTACTCAAAGCTACTGGTTTACATGTACTTTTGTTTAGGGAGATCCAGGTCCGCGTGGAGTGAGGGGAAAGCTGGGAAGATCGGGTGACTCGGGAGCACCTGGACGGAAGGGTAACACAGGAAACAAGGGAGCAGACGGCATACAAGGCCTACCCGGACCCCACGGTCTGCCAGGGCGACCTGGAGACAAAGGATATGAAGTTAGTAGTAGTCTTAGCATTATATAGCCCAAATTTCAATGGGGTAAAGATTTCACATTTTTGCCAAATTTTCATCTAGCTTCAAGCTGCACGTTGTGTATGTTAGAAGATTTTGCATGGTACATGAAAATATTTGCTGGCCTAGACTAGTGGTGGGTGGTTCAGTGACAGATTGGCTATTGCTGCAGGGACAGAAAGGTCAGCCTGGTATGGTTGGAGTGAAGGGATCTAAAGGTCTGCGTGTAAGTCCTTCAGTTGCTATGACTATGAACGTAGTTTTTGATAATGTCTATTGAATCCCATGATCATCAGGGTCGACGTGGCTACAACGGGGAACAAGGCTACATAGGCGTTCGAGGAGAACAGGCAAGAATCCAAGTAATATTGTATAGTTTGAGATTTAGCTCCTTCTTTTGCTATGCAGGGGAAAGTTGGAAAACCAGGTTACGATGGACTGGATGGCTTCCCTGGATTTCCGGTATGTAATATTAATATTAATTATATATCGTTGTCAAAAGCAACCAAAAAGTGTTAACATGATATAATATACTACCTACTTTTTATGCAGGGCCCATACGGTATTCAGGGACCAAAAGGACACCGAGGAATAACTGGAGAGCCAGTATGTTAAAAAATTAATATGAAACTAGTACATCAGTATGAGTCATAATATGCCATGCATACTTGCAGGGTGCACCAGGAAAGGCAGGGCCACCTGGGCCAGTCACTTACATCCCTGCACCTCAGGTTAGTTGTACAATACTGCACAGTTCTATGATAACATCCGATGACTGTCTCTACACAATACGTGCAGTTTTACTCCTCCAAAGAGAAGGAAGTTTCATCGACAGTGAATGGTGAGGGAGACAGCACTCCAGTGAAACTCTTGAAGAAACTCTTACAAGACGCACTAAAACCGAACTTGGTGGAGGATGATAAGACATCACCACCACCATCATCATCATCGTCAAGGATCACAAATCCTCCTGGATATTCAACGTCCTACTGCTTGCCACCTCGGCTGCTCAGTAGCAGCGACAACAGTGGTACCCTGGGTCTCCACAGACAAGAACCTGCTCAGAGCTGTGAACACATTCTCAACGTCAATGCCACTGCACCGAGCAGATTCTACTGGATTGATCCAAACCTTGGATGCTCATCAGATGCTATTCTAGTCCACTGTAACTTCATTTTAAATCAGACTTGCATCCATCCTAACTCAACAGAGGTATTATAATCTATAACCGGTGTTTCCTGGAGACAAAGATATGCACCGACTTATCTCTCCCTCTTTTGCACGTCACAGGGAGAATTTCCATGGATTCTTCCACCTGGCTGGCAAGACTTATCTGATGTACCACTGCCTTGGTTCTCCAAAATTACGGGCCACCAGGTATAACAAACACTAGCCTATAATCATAGGAGGCCCATTCACATGAAACTCTGACCTTGCAGATTGGCTACACTGCCGACAGGGTGCAGTTCAACTTCCTGCAGCTGCTAAACTCTGATGCTGCTCAGAGAGTGACTGTCGTCCACTTGGAGCGCTACCATTCAGCCATCCTGTCCTCAATCGAGCAACACGAAGGAGAGGGAGAAGAAGAGGAGGAGGTGGTGGACAGAGTGAACAACACAAAGGCTCATCGGCTAGAGAGATTGAAAACACGGTCACTTCTCTTTCGCGGACCTGGCAAGGAACTATTGGGAGCAAACGAGAGACGACCCGTAGTCATCCAAAGCACATGTGAGGTACGTACGACATTGTACAATTATGTAGGTAGTGTCATAATAATAATATTATGCTCTTCCCTTCCCACCCACCAAACTAATTAATTTCCGTCCCCATACAGGTCAAGAACTCAACAAGTAAAGGTCCTCCACGGCCAAGAACTCCCTCTTCATCTGCCCCACTAGAACACCAGCTAACTAATAGCACAGCACACAGCCCCGGCTACTGTACCACAGTGCTGGAGTTCACCACACACACACTAGACGCAAACAAAAATAACAATATTATAGAACTAGAGCACCTGCCATTGGTAGATATACTACCACCAACTCCAGTGTGCTCTTTGGCAGACTGTAGGTTTGAGATTGGACCTCTCTGCTATTATTCGCAATATAGCGGTGGCTAGGTCCATCTGTGTATGTATGTGCAATTATTGGTTGTTTTTTTTTTCTCTTTCTCTCGATCTCTTCTCCTTCGTCGTGGCAAGTTTCTTGTACTGAATGTATTTGTCGTTCCTTCTGCTTCCATTGTTTTGTAATCGTGTGAATGTTGATTGTTTTGTCGTAAGTTATTATTATTATTGACCCACCTGTGCATGCGGTACATACCTGTTTCAATCACGACGAGAGTCCAAAGTTCAAAAGCAGTGGGTCACGTATGCAGTAATATACCTCAATACATGTCATGAGGTTAAGTTAACATTAAATTTTGAATTGCTGATAATATCATTGTAGATTAGAGACACACAATAGTAATAGAGATGAGTGATAGATGTATAATTTTAATCAAAATTGAATTGGTAATGGGATAATCATATCACAATAATTACTATATATCATAATATTATATGGAGGGTGATTAATTGAAAGAAGTGAGTAGAGATTAGCAAGGAATTTGGAAGTCAAAGAAATCAAAATTCAATTTCAAGTGATTAAAATTTGGTGATAGTATAATATTTTTAATAAAAAAACTTACAAACATACCTAGTCTCTTCAGCCGCTGGTTTTTACCACCAGTGTGTCGAGATATGACAGGAAACTAACAGGTGTAACGCTATATCCGCTTCTATAAAGTACATTTAGTGTACACACGTATGATATTGTAAAGTATGGTCAGTTCACCAGAATGGCTACAACATGTACTATAATAATATGTAATTAAAGGAAATAAAATTTCCCTTTATAAAATCATATGCATACTGAAACTCGTGAACTACAGTTAAAAAGGTGGATATTCCATCATGAAACATTTAAAAATTGAATACTTATCAGTAGACGTGACAATAAACCATAGAAATTACCCATAGTAACTATTAGCTTACCGTAACATGCATAATAATAATAATATTATTATTATTTAGTAATAGTTACATGACACTGTAATACGTCACATGATCATGACCAACTCACCTCTTTGCTCTGCTCGACGACTAGAGGGTGGCAGTTTTTGGCGATGGCCTTCCCGTGGAGACCATTGATGGCTTTCTGAGCGTTCTCCGAGTTCATGAGGACGTAGACGACCTGCTTCCTCATCGGGTCCTGCACGAATCTGTGCACCTTGCCGTATGTAGCGAAGATCTTCGAAACATCGGTGGGGGACATGCTACTGGGAATGTTCTTCACAAAGAGCTGTAATTTGATTGTATATGTATCATTGTCCTCGTAATAACTTCGTCGGTTAGAGTGTACAAGTACATGACTTGTCCCAGATTTCAATTTTACATTGAATGGGCCTGGGAACGAGGCTATATTTATATATAGGTACTAACAGCCTATACTAAACTAGAACATCAAGTAATGTACATATACATGTATATACAGACTCAAAAAATCAATGTTTATTACCTGTATAATGTCTGGATCAGGTGATCGACGTCTTGAAGGAGGGGTGGAGTGCTTGTCGGGGGACTGGGACCCCTGGGAGGCCGTGGGAACGGGGAAACGATGAGGCGATGGGGAACGCTCACCTACACACAATCGTAGTACAATCATGTATAATAAAGAGTGTTGAAGTCAAAGATCATTTCCATAGCTGGTTATCTAGCAGCCAATAATATTCTTCTACACTTGAATATACCATTATTTAGATAAATAGACCATAATAGCATGTATATATATACTATGTCACATTATGTCATACCTATTGCTGAAGAGGTCACGTGATTTTGCTCCAGAGGGTGCTGATTTCCCATCACCTTCTCCCCACCAGCAGCGGCAGCCATCGTAGAGGACTGAGGTGGACCATCTCCCCTCTCTCTCCTTCTCCCCTCTCGGCTCCCTCGATTCGGAATCCCATGACCGATCCCGGAGAGGATCTGCTTGGTGGCCATGCCAATGTTGAGTCGAGGGGCGCTGCGGCTGGGCCCAACACCACTCCCCACGCTCCTCGTAGCCGGTGAGGCTGCCCTCCTACCGTCCCTGTCGTCATGGGAGTGACGGACAGTTGTGGGTGCAGGTCTGTGAGATTAGATTAAAGACAACTTGTCATCACTTGGACTGTGGTAGCTACATGTAATCTACCATTGCATCACGACTTTTAATAATCAATCTGTCAATATCTTCCTCCCCCTCTCTCTCCCTCCATCCCAGAGTAGTACATGTACATGTATATAGTGCAAACAGGATCCACCAACAATGTACATGTACGTGTACCTTGGTGAGATGCTTCTTGATGTTTCTCTCTCTTTCCTCCTGTCCCTAGGAGCCAGTGATTCTGCTGAGTGGACAGACTCCACTGACCCAGCTTCACGCTGTTGCTGTAGTCGACCCCTAGCAGGCAGTGACTCCACTGATCGGACTGATTCCACTGACCCTACTTCACGCTGCTGCTGCTGTAGCTGTTGTCGTTCATGCTGGTTGTGCTTCGCTGTCTGTGTTTCCGACGAGAAGAGTGAGAAAGAGGGAGAAGGGGAGGGGCTTTTGCTCCTGTCTCCACCCGCGCCGTGGCCCTTGCTGTCCTGTCCCGGCAGAGTGAGGAATCCATCATCCTGGGGACTCTGAATGGCGTCCATCTCATCGGCCCAGTTCGATTGGTGAGCCAGCTGGGAGATGAAAAAGTATATAATTATTATATCTTTATTCCTCAATTACCTTAAAATAACGTATATATATGTGCAATCTCCAATAATTTAATGTGTGACACAAGCATGATTCAAATGGTGTACTATAATATAATGAACACGCATACTCACACTGTTAGAGCTTGGTAAGGTCAAAGGTGAAGGTAGAGCATCCGTTGAGACCTTTTCGGTGTGCTTACCGTCACCAGCAGTGGAGAGAGGAAGGGGGAGGGCAGCAAACGAGGGAAGGGGCTCACCGGAAGGAAAGCCCATCATCTGCGAGGATCCAAAGTCCATGGACTTGATTACAGAGACGTCGGCACTGTAGACCTCTTCCGTCAAATCGACGCTCTCCCCTCCGGCTAGTGTCAGCAGAACCTCCACAAATGCAACAGTGCCCTCCACTTTCAGCTAAAATGGGGGCAATAATAAAATAATTGGAACAGCGAGTGACGACCCCTTACCACATATTCTCAGTTAGGTAATGGTCGTCACACCGCACTTACGATTTTGATGGTCACTGGTTCTTCGGTGGGTACTACCTTGTTGAATTTGTCCACCTCCTACATAAACATGTAGAAAGTATACTATTGAATCCTATCAATTATTATTAATTTGGCATGCACATCACGATTAATTTTTTGTGTTCATATTATGCTCACCGGTTGTGTGAATGAAGTGTGGTCCTCACAGACGATACTGCACTGAAGAGCTTGGAATGGCAGCTGTTTGAACTCTGACCTCAGCAGTGCCAGGTGCCTCGCCTCCCTCTCCTCACTGTTACCAAAGTCCAGATACCTCACTGTGAACTGGAACACAATGCATAAGTGAGCAATCTAACCATCAGCAGCAGTTTTCGTTCAGTATCAATGGGACACACAACTACATAATGATAAGGCATAGCCTTGTCCCAGGCCACTCCCATACTTTCAATATTACACGCACAAAAGGGGGAGTAACATTGAAAACATGGGAGTGACCTGGGGACGAGGCTAGATAAGGCATACCATTCCCTCTCTTGCTGAAATTATCCTGGCCCTGTACCAGCTATCATCCTCCGAGAAGATGCCAGCACAGAGGTCACCGGCATTGAAGAAGACGGGTGTCATGATGTCTCTGCTCTCGGACAGCTTCAGCCTGAGCTCCTCTGCCATGGCGTCGAAGCCGGGGTCGTCCAGAGAGAGCTGTGCCCAAAAGATACCGTCCGGGGAGAGAGAGGTGGTCACGTACGCCTCCAGCTCAGCTCCTTAAGGTATATATGATTAGTGATACCGTAGGACAGGTTTTAATTGCGTAGTTTAATAATTGCGTTCTAGTCAAGTCAGGCCAAATTGCGAATCTAATAATTGCGATGGACGACCCCGTACCGTACTGTAGTATACGTGCACGTTTATGTTTGCGAATCTATTAATTGCGAAACATAGAAAAACTCGCAATTCGCAATTAATAGATACTCGCAATTAAAACCCGACCTACGGTATATGTATTG